>CM077163.1:162444157-162840788 GCA_039583875.1 Platanthera guangdongensis | reverse complement strand
TGCCTCATGGGAGCCATTGTAGACAGGAAGAACTTGAATTGGGGAGAAGTCTTCTTTGACCTTATTAAGAAGAAGAAACAAAAGTTTTGTCAACTTTGGAAGGATTATTGGGGTGTTTCTGAATCACAGGTGCCCTGCTTTGCTGGTCTCTTCTGGAATCCATATCAATGCATCCAAGAGACTGTCTTGTGCCCTGTTTGGTAAATGGGACAGACAAATCAGCAAGCCTAGCAGGCCCTCCTCCAGCACTCCTTCAGGCACAAGGACTCTCAGAGTCACTTCTTCACAGGTCTCTGCCCCTACAGATGACCTGCCTGTTGTTGTTGCTCCTCCTCCTCATCCAATTCCATCCCTTCCCATACCATCTACCATTCCAACTCCATCCACCATCATCATCTCCAGCCCCTCTCCAACATCTACACCATCTCCAGTACCTACACTTCCAACACCAGAAGATCAACTCCATCCCTTATTCTCCTACGCTCCACCAGATGCCACTTCATCGCCCTCCCTTCCATCCTTCACCCTTATTGATGATTCCTTTATGGATGATTCACCATCCTCTCCTCCTGAGCTACCCTCATCCTCAACTTCCTATCAAGATCTTCTACAAGAGATCATTGACCAACCCACATTCACCCCCATCTATCTCCATCCCACTGTCCTCCATATCCACCTTACCCACACCTCAGCCATCTCTTCCCCCATTCACCAGCTCTCCACTACCCTCACCCATAGCTGCTCCTCCATCTTCTACCTCTGCTCCAGTCACCCTTGAGCAAGTGGACATCCCAGCCCTTGCTGACAGGTTGTATGAATTGCTAGCCCCCAGGCTATCTCTTCTTTGGAGACCTCCTTGGCTCCATTACACCTGTCAGTGGCAGCTCTCTCTACCAGGCTCTCATCTCTATTTCCTCAGGCAGCCCCTACAGCAGTGTGCCTTGATCCAGCCTTGTCTGAATCTAGGCGGGGGAGATGCCCTATGAAGTGAGTCTTCCTGCTGCTGCTGTTACTGCTGTTTTTGTGAGCCTGTCTGCTGCTGCTGTTGCTGCTGTTTCTTCAGCTCATGTTCTTGCTCCTACTGCTGTGACTCCAGAACAAATTCCTCCTGCTGCAGTCTTTGCAATAGACCTCAGGTCTTTGCTTCAAACTTTGATCAGTTATATTCTCAATGTCTGCTAGAGCCAGTTGCTGTCCAGCCTCCAGAGGATCTATCCAAGGCACTTGTGCCGTTCTCTTGCTGTGACCCCAGTATCATCACCTCTTTTGTTCACTCAGTATATACTGCTGCTTCTTCTGATGAAAGCATTGTTGTTGCTCTGATGCTGTTGCCTCTACTACTGCTGGGACATTTTGATACTGCTGCTGAACTTTTTGATACTGCTGCTGATATTTCTGTTATTGCTGTTGAGCCAATTTCCAAGGAAATTCGACATCTAGAGAAGCTGTGTCGACACTTGGAGTAATTGTGTCGACACCAGGAAAGGTAGAGTCGACACCAGAATAAACATGTCGACATATACAGGCAGTGTCGACACACTGTGAAGAATTGTCAACATAATCTGTGTCGACACTTAGAGGCAGTGTCGACACCTAGAGAAGCTTTGTCGACATCAAATGTGTCGACACCAGGAGGCTGTGTCGACACTCAACAAGCTTCAACAAAGTTAAAGTACTTGTGTCGACACTCAGCAAGTTTCAACACATGAAGGCATGTGTCGATACATAGGAGATGTGTCGACACTCAGCAAGTATCAACAACAAAAGAAGATGTGTCGACACAAAGGAGATGTGTCGACATACAGTAGAATTCAGCTAAGTGTTAAAGAAGAAGTACTTGTGTCGACACACTCAATCTGTGTCGACACATTCTACAGAAGGCTTGTGTCGACACACAGAATCAGTGTCGACACATTCTGAAGAAGCAGTGTCGAGAAGCTGTTACAACAACACAAGGAGTTGTGTCAACACCATCAAGGCTAGTGTCGACACTTAGTTCACTTGTGTCGACACTTGGTCTATTTGTGTCGACACATAATGAAGATCAGTCTCGACACTTTCAGACAGAGATAGTATTTTCAAGAAGTGACTGGATGACTTGACAACTACCATTTCAACCGGTCAACTGCAACTGTCAGAGCTGTCAGAAGTTCGTTAGAAACCGGATCAGCCGGTTACCTTGGAGGAAGACTATATAAAGGCCTTTCTCCTTCAACAGAAGACATAGAGAACACAACTAAAGAATTAATCAGAAGATTAAGAAGATCAATACAGATCCAGAGAAAACTGTAAATCAGTATTTTGAAGTAACTTCAGATTTACTTGGAGAGAGAGAACTCCAGTAATTGAAGTCAAGAAAGAGACTTGTTAATCAAATCTCTCAAGAAGCAGATTCTGAACCAGACTGCAAAGTAGGATCCAGATTTATTTCTCCATCCTAAGAAGTATGTTGCCAGCCGGTCTACTTCAAGAAGATCAACTTTACTGAGTTCAGACTCAAGAAGCCTTGATGAAAGCAAAGACAGAGTTGATCTCAGGAATCAGTGCTATCAAGAACTGATCAGGAAGGTTGCCCTTTTCATTCTCTCAAACTGAGTGGTGATCTAAAAACATTTTATTATCTTTTTGTAGGATCCTAAGGGATCTGAGTTGTAAGCCTAAATCTATAAAGACTGAGGTAGGGCTTTTGAGCCTGAGTGTAGGAGAATCAATTCTCTGAGTGTAGGCCTTGTTGAAGGCTGAGGTAGGGTTGTTTAGCCTGAGTGTAGGTCTTGTTGAAGACTGAGTGGTAGGGCTTTGTGCCTGAGTTGTAGGAGTGGGGATACTTTGAGTTGTAGGAACCTGTTTGGGGTTCTGAGCTGTAAGATCTGAGGATCTGAGGAGAAGTGCTGAAGTTAGGCCAAATCTAGTACACTACTAGATAAGCGAAGGGGGAAAGTGGATGTACCCAGACCTTGGGGAACCTCTATAAATACTGTGTGCACTCTGTGAATGTTTGCTTCTGTGGTTGCTGTGTTGTGATAAGTGTAGAATATTGCAAAAACAGGTTTAATTGTACAGTATTTCTGCCTTAAAATTAAAAAAGAAAAGTACACCTATTCACCCCCCCTCTAGGTGGTTAGACACTATTTCTTTCAAGTGGTATCAGAGGGAGGTTACTCAAAAAGGGACATAACAGTCTGAGTAAGATCCTGTAGACATATTCAGAACAAACAAGAATCAAGAAAATGGGTTCTAGTGAGAATCACAAAGAGTTGGGGTCCATGAAATTGCCAATATGTAGAAAAGAGATATTTGACATATGGAAAGAGAGGGTTAGACTCTTTATGGAAGCTTCTGACCCAAGGATATATATTACAGTTAAAGAAGGCCCATATGTGCCAATGAAGATATCCATTCTGGATGCAAATCAGAAAACTCCCAAGGCCTTCTCTGAAATGACTAAAGATGAAATCATTCTGGCCACTATGGACAAGAGAGCCCATAATATAATTGTTAGTGCCATTGATGATACAACATTTTAGAACTTAATTCATTGTAAAACCTCTAAAGAAATGTGGGACACGTTAATAGTCTTTATGGAGGGCTCAGAGGAAGTAAGACAAGATAGGAAGTCCTTGTTAAATCAGAAATATGAAAGCTTCAGACAAGGAAAGTCTGATAGCATTACAGAATATTACAAGAAGTTCTATAGGATTGTTAATGAGTTGATGTCCTATGGAAGAGCTTTCAGCAACTATGAGCTGAATGACAAGTTCTTAAGATCTCTGACTAAGGACTGGGACACCAAGATTTGTGCCATTAGGGAAGTGACCAAACTAGCTGATATTCCTCCTCCAACTTTGTTTGGAAAACTGTTATCTTATGAGATGCAGTTAATGGCTAGAAAGGAGGAAGAGAAGACTACTAAAGTGGAGCACAAGGAAAGATCAGTGGCCTTCAAGACTAAAGCCACTAGGAAGTATAGAAGCAAGTCTCCATCACCACCTCAATTAATTGCTGAGGCTGTCACAGATAATTCAGATAGCAAGAATTCAAATAGCAGTGAAAGTGATGAAGACTTTGCTGCTTTTACTAAGCATTTTCAAAAGTTTCTGAAGAAGGAGTAGTGGAGGTCTAAGCCTTCCACTTCTCAGTCAAAAGATGACTACTATCAGAAAAGAAAGTCATCAAGGAATGACAGAAGCAGGACCAAGCCAAACAAAGCTACATCTTCAAAGATTGTGTGCTATTGCTGCAATAGACAGAGACATGTAGTGGCTGACTGTCCTGAAAAGAGGAAGGAGTCAGCTGACAAAAAGAAGACTCAGTTTAAGGGCAAAAAAGAAAAGTCCTTTGTTGCTAAGAAAGACAAGAGTCTGACTGATCAGTCAACTTCAGAAACAGAATCAGAAGCTGAAGCCTACATTGGATTATTTGCTGAAGAGGAAGAAGATGAGTTCATACAGCTAATGAACTCAATTTATGAGCATGAGTACCATCAGTGCAAGGGACTGATGGCTTTATCTGAAGGAGACAAGAACCAGGATCAGCCTGGACCAAGTAAGGTACAAAGTTGTTCTTCTAGTTTAATTTATAGTACTAAGTCAGAATCAGATACATCTGCATCAAGTGATGTGGGTGGGTCTGAATCTGAAGGAGATATTCATCAGTTAATTGATGAATATAGGGACTTGTTGCAGGCCTTGAAGAAAAGCAAAACCTTGGCCAAAACTCATGCAAAGGAGATTGCTAGTCTTAAATTGGCTGCTGCTGATTCAGACAAGTTGTTAGATCAGAAAATGAATGAAATAGCCAGACTGAAGAACATTACTGTTATTCAGATGGGTACTATTACATTTAAGAATGATCAGATCAGAAATCTAGAGATTAGACTTCAGAAAGAGAGAGAGATAGTTACAAGTTTTTCTAAACCTAAATCTGTTTTACCCTTGATAGATGAGTTTGTACCACAAAAGGGTAAGACTGGATTGGGGTTTTAAAAACCTGCCTGGACTGCTAGGTATAAATCTAAGGGCAGAGCCCCAGCACAAAACATAAAGCCTGCTGCAGATACTTCAGCCAGGGTAGTACCTAAACAAAGGTACAACAAGTTTGAGTACTGGCGTTGTGGCAAGATGGACCACTTTGCCTTAGATTGTTGGCACAATTCAAGTGTCAAGGAGAGTATCAAACTGCCTGCTAGAAGAGCTACATGTAGTTTTATTAAAAGTCAGACTAACCTGCACCAATGACCCAAGAGTTATTTAGGTTCTAAGGTTAAGTAATCTATTTTGCAGGTGAGTCCAAGTGGCCATGCCCCTATATGGTACTTGGACAGTGGATGTTCCAGGCACATGTCTGGAACTAGGGGGTTGCTGAAGGACTATACACCTATCAAGGATGACCCTAAAATTACCTTTGGTGGTTCAGAAAAAGGAATCATCAAAGGCTTTGGTAACATTTCTAGTAACCAAATTACTCTCACTCAAGTGGCCTATGTGAAGGGTTTGAAACACAACCTCATTAGCATAAGTCAGCTGAGTGATTTAGGATATGACATCTCATTTGTCAAGAATGGTTGTCATATCAAAAGGTCAAGTGATCAAAAGATCATTCTGACAGGATATAGGAAGAGAAATGTCTATTATCTTGACTTTATGTGTGGGAACAATATTTCTCCTATTTGTCTTGTAGCTGATGAGAGAGTCTCACATTGTGTTAAATGACACAAGAGGCTGGCTCATCTTAACTATAAAATAATTGACCAACTCTTTAGCAAAGAGTTAGTGAGGAATGATCCTCAAGTTAAGTGTATAAAGGATGGGATATGCTCAGCTTGTCAAAAAAGCAAGCAGACCAAATCCACCTTTCATAGCCTTGAGAATAAGGATTCTGTGAGGTGTCTATACCTCTTGCATATGGATCTTTTTGGTCCTATGCCGGTTCACAGTCTAGGTAGGAAGGTCTACACATTTGTGGTAGTAGATGACTATTCAAGATATTTCTGGGTGTTCTTCCTAAGGCAAAAATCTGAAACCCCAAGTATCTTATATAGTTTTGTTAAACAAATTCAGAATGAGTTAGATAATACAGTGGTCAAAATTAGAAGTGACCATGGCACTGAATCTCAGTCTGAAAGTATGATAAAACTGTGTGAAGAATTTGGGATTTTTCAGGAATTTTCCTCACCAAGAACACCTCAGCAAAATGGTATTGCTGAAAGGAAGAATAGAACATTGATAGAGGCTGGTAGAACCCTATTGAGTGACACTTCTCTCCCAGAATATTTCTGGGCGGAGGCAGTAAATACTGCTTGTCATGTGATCAAAAGGGCTACTATCACCAAGAGCCACAAGAAGACCCCCTATGAGATTGTGAATGGCAGAAAACCAAATTTATCCTATTTTAGGATCTTTGGTTGCAAGTGCTATATACTTAACAATGGAAAGTCTTATCTAACCAAGTTTGCTGCCAAATCCCAAGAGGGGATATTTGTTGGGTACAACAACAACAGTAAGGCTTATAAGGTCTACAACTTGATTACTCAAGTTGTAGAAGAGTCTGTACATGTAGTTTTTGATGAAACAAGACTCATTAACTATGAATTACCAAGTAGTGTTTGCAGCTCTACAAGTATAACTGATAAGATGAACAAGCTTACCATTACAGAAGGTTATAATGCAACTCAGCAAGTGGAAAATGGTGGCTGCTGTCTAAGGGGAGTACAAGACTCTCTAGATGCAGAAGAAGACCAAGAGGTGCAGCTAAATGAAGAGGCTGAAGGTGTACAAACTGAAGACAGGCTGCCTCAACAAATAGACACTTAAAGGATCATCCAGCCAATCAAATAATTGGTGATCCCAGACAAGGAGTGCAAACAATAAGCAGGAATCTGAGTACAGTTCTTTACTCCAGCTTCCTTTCCCAAGTAGAACCAAAGAAGTTTGAAGAAGCAGTTCTAGACTCTCATTGGATTGATGCCATGCAAGAGGAGCTGAATCAGTTCAAAAGATACAAGGTCTGAGAGCTAGTTCCTAAACCCAAGGACCACAACATTATTGGAACTAAGTGAATCTTTAGGAACAAGTTGGATGAGAATGGAATCATTATAAAGAATAAAGCTAGACTGGTTGTAAAAGGATATATGCAGGAAGAAGATATTGATTTTGATCAAACTTTTGCTCTAGTAGCAAGACTGGAAGCAATAAGGATGTTCCTTGCCTATGCAACATATCAAGGGTTCAAGGTATATCAAATGGATGTTAAGTCAGCTTTCCTAAATGGAGGTCTAAAGGAAGAAGTCTATGTAGAGCAGCCCTCAGGTTTTGTTGATTCTCTTAAACCTAATTATGTATATAGACTTAGGAAGACTTTGTATGAGTTAAAACAAGCCCCAAGGGCTTGGTATGAAACCCTGTCTAGTTTCCTTATTGAGAACAAATTCTCAAGGGGAAAATAGACAAGACTCTATTCCTTAGGGAATCTAAAGGCAAGATTATTCTAGTCCAAATATATGTAGATGACATAATATTTTGGTCTACAGAAATTAATCTTTGCAGGAAGTTTGCAAAACTTATGCAAGGAAAATTTGAAATGAGCAGTATGGGGGAACTTAAGTTCTTCTTGGGTCTCCAAGTAAGACAGACTGAAGATGGCCTGTCCATATGCCAGTCTAAGTTCACCCTAGAGTTGATAAAGAAGTATGGTATGGAATCATCCACTATCATGAAAACTCCTATGGGGTCAAGCATGTCTCTAAGAAAAGATGATGCAGGGAAACCTGTAGATGAAACTTTGTATAGAGGGATAGTTGGCTCCCTACTGTATTTGACTGCTAGTAGACCAGATATCATGTATGCTACATGTGTCCGTGCTAGGTACCAAGCATGCCCTAAAGAATCTCATCTGACTGCAGTCAAAAGGATTTGAGATATCTTAAGGGCACACCTTATCTAGGCCTTTGGTACCCTAGGAATGGAGATTTTGTACTGATAGGTTATTCAGATGCAGATTTTGTAGGCTGCAAGGAAGATAGGAAGAGTACTACAAGAACCTGTCAATTCTAGGTGAAAGGCTGGTGTCTTGGAGCAGTAAGAAGCAGACCAGTGTGACCATCTCCACTGCTGAGTCAGAATATGTTGCTGCAGGAAGCTGCTGTGCACAACTTTTATGGATTCAACACCAGCTAGAAGACTATGGTATTCAAGTAAGTAGAACACCTTTATTTTGTGATTCTACAAGTGCCATTTCTATTACAAATAATCCTGTCTCACATAGTAGGACTAAGCACATAGAAATTAAATACCATTTTCTTAGAGAACATGTAGAAAAAGAGGACATTTCCCTAGAATATGTTAACACAGATAATCAGGTTGCTAATATGTTTACTAAGCCCCTAGATGAAACCAAATTCAATAATTTTAAAATTGAATTAGGAATGTTAAACTTAAAATAGTTTAAAAAAATATTGGCTAAGTAAAATGTTGTCGACACATAGAGTTGTCTGTGTCGACACATAGAAGTGGTGTCGACATTTCAGAGAAATGGTGTCGACACATCTAGAAAGTCTGTGTCGACACTTCAGAGAATTAGTGTCGACACATCCAGAGTAGGTGTCGACATATCCAGGGTGGTGTCGACACTTAGATTTTACACTAATTTCGTCGAGTAGAGTTTCGACTAATCGTCGAGCTGAGATGTATAAGTGTCGACACATATATTCTGTCGACTATATTTGTGTCGACACATAGTTGTCGAGACATTAGAAGTAAGTGTCGACACTTTTCAACAGTGTTGACACATTTCAAGTATTTTGACGCACCTTTTCACCTTCGATTTTAGAAAGGTATAAATAGGTCTTCACCATTGTTTGTCGACACGCTCACCATAGTTTCGAGACCAAACTTGTGTGTCGACATCTCTCTTCTCTAAATTCAAAATTTCTCCAAACCCTAATGGCGCCCAAGCTAGAAGAGAACATCAATGAAGGTTATGAGCTCGTGCGACATGCCTTTGACGACGCGGAACCAGAAATTTAAGGTGTTGTAACCCTAGTTGCAAAGACTGGGTTGGAGTATCTTATTTCAGAACCAATCAAGATTTGGAAGGAGGTCCTTGAATTCTTTAGTGCAGCTACCCTTGATGAAACTAGTATTAAGATTAAATCCAAAGTCCATGGAGTTAAGGTGAAAGTCACCCAGAAAAGTCTGAGAAAAGTTCTACATCTACCTCAAACTAAAGGAGAGGAAGATGTACCTGCATCAAAGACAAGGGAGGCACTACAATGGTGTGGATTAGATTCAAGAATGAAGATTGGATCAGTATTTAACAGGAAATGCATGAACGTGCAAGGAAAATTTTTATCTGAGGTAGTAGGTAAGGTGATTTTGTGCAAGTTTGGTGGGCATGATAGGATATCAGCTCACATGTTCAGTTTGATGTCAAGAATAATTTTTCAACTTAAAACTGATTGGTCAGCAGTATTGTTTGACAAGATTAAGGAATGTCTGAAGAAGCCCAATCTGGGTAGGATTATGAGTTTATAGTTAGCTGGAAGTATTCCAGAAGTGATGAACCAAGCTGCAAGTTCTAAGATAAAGCATATGAGGAGAATGGATGTTAGAGTTATCTCAAGGTGGGATAGAGTGTTAACTAAAGAAATGCCTGCACCAGAGAAGGAAACACCTCAGAAGAAGAAGAAGAAAGCCATTGTGGCTCCTGAATCCTCCAGTAGCTCAGAAGAGCAGGTGGTTTTTAGTTCTGATGATGAAGAGGCTGGAAATGCTGGACAGTCACCAGTAAGACCTGAAGATGCACAGAGGCAGGGGGAGCTACCATCTGCTAGCCCCATTCACCTGGATCCACTCCAGGGGAGCCTCAACATGTAGATGAGCCAACTCACTTAGATAGTGAAAGGGCTACCCAAACAATTCTTAAGGTAGTCAATGAAGTTAATCAATCTATTTTCAATATTGAGGATGAAGTATTGACCGAATCATTACTTGATGTTGATCAGCAAACTCAGATACATAGTCAACCACAAGATATTGTCATAGAAGACACATTAGTTACAGATCATGCTCCTGAGATAAGAAATTCTCCAGTCCATCCTCAATAGGAGTTTACACTAGAAGTGCTATTCCCTGATTTACTACAGACTGATTTTGAGGGAGAGAAAGCAGCTGTTGAGGGGGAGTCAGCTAACCTTGAGGGGGAGCATGTAGAGTTTCATGAGGAGACTGCTAGAAATGAGACTGAGGAGCAAAGGAATGCTGAGGAGCTACCAAGAGCAGAGAAGGAATTGCCCCTACTCCACAGGATAGAGTAGACATTGCTAGTACTTCTGACTCTGAAAATAAAGAGGCTGCTAGAGCCAAGAAAAGAAAGCTACAAGTTTTCAAAAGGAGAAGCCAGACCTACAAGAAAGCACTGCAAACCATTGTTCCACAGCCTGCCCCAACTGCTGATTATAGTTCCTTGTTGGTGGCTTTGCAGATCAAGATGGATGAGCAAAGGAAGGCTTTAGAAACCTACATGGATGAAGGACATAAATCCCTTCAATTTGATCTAGCTCAAGATATAAAATCTATTAGATTTGAAGTTAATCAAAATAAGAAGGAAATGACTGACTGTTTTCATAAAGGAGGCAATGCAGTGGTATATCTGGCTACTCATCAAGAGAAGATCAAGACACAGGTTGATGATATGGCAGTGAAACAAGGATATGTCCTGGAAAATCAGATTAGGATGAATGATAATCTGACTGCCTCTCATAATTCCATTGTAAGTGAAATGAAAAATATAGCTACTGCCCAGATTACAGTAAGTGCTACTGCCAAAGAAGCATTTGATAAGCAATTACAAGAAAGTCTAAATGCTGTTAAAACTTCCATTGAAGATTCTCAAAAGGCTATTACTGAAAAGCTTCAAAGGTTAAAACCTTTTTATAAAGCTGGTGTTAACTATCTGAATGCTCAGATCTGATTTCAGAAGGATGATCTTAGGGATCATATAGAAAGAGAAGTCATAAAGGGGGAGAGGGTACTAGTCAAAGCAGGCTCTGACCAAGCTAAATGGATTTCAAACAACATCAGAGCTACTCTTGGATATCCACCCTTGTGTGATGATGATAATGTAGCAGAATCTGGGATAAATCCTGCATATTTTGGAGGAGAACAAGCTGAAGTAGCTCAGGTGATCTATCCTCCTGCAGATTTTGACATGATATATCAAGAGATACAATCTATGTATATCCCTCCAGAAGGTGCTCAAAATGTGATCATTGAGAAAGTAGTACAGCCTATGCCAGAGGCAGTATTAAAAGAGCAAGAGGCAGTATTAAAAGAGCAAGAAGCTCGATTATCTAAGAAGAGGTTCATAGAACAGGCAGAGTTAAGGCCTGATTTTGAACAGTGGAGCCCAACTTCTAGGAATATCATATTGACTGCTTGGAAGGCTGCAAAGGATAATTTCCTAGAGAGGGGTAAATGGTACTCTGACCAGGAATGGAGAAAACATTTTTCTAGGCAAGAAGCCATAGTACAATACAGAAGAAAGGCTAAACTAGGGAAGCTACCTCCTAATGCACAGGAGCCTAGCAAGTATTTCCCTAAGCCTTTTCATTATTTTGAGAGACAAAAGATAAGGGCTGAAGAACAGAAGAAGAAAGATCTTAAGGGCAAGAAGCCTGCTGATGACACTGATGCTCCAGTTCAAGCCAAGATTCAATCTAGAAAGGACATTGTCATCAAGGAGCCAGAGCAGCCATAGAATAGAATTTTCTTAAGTTTACTACACTGTAATCTTTTGCATTAAAATCTATGTAAACTTTTAATTAATGAAACTATTGGAAGTTATAACCAAACAATGTTTGATGTTTAATCTGTTACATTTTTATTCTGTAATGATTGTTTATACATGTTTTGTTTAGTAGTTACCCTGTCATATAATATTGTTATACATCATAATGTATATTTGTTATGTATGGTGTATATCATTGACTAAGGGTTATGACTTCTCCAAATAAGGGGAGATTGTTGGGTACATTGGAAAATATGTAGCAGATTTGAAGAAGCCTCACCCTACTCAATGATATACATCAAGGTGTATTTGATGTGCTTTTAGTTTATATGTGCAGGTTAAGTAATTGCAGGAAATGCGGAAAAGTTTCTAAGTCCATGTGTCGACACCTAGAGATGCAGTGTCGACACTTATGAAGGCTTGTGTCGACACCTAGAGAAGCTGTGTCCACACTTGGAGTAATTGTGTCGACACCAGGAAAGGTAGAGTCGACACCAGAAGAAAAGTGTCGACACATACAGGCATTGTCGACACACTGTGAAGAATTGTCAACATAATCTGTGTCGACACTTAGAGGAAGTGTTGACACCTAGAGAAGCTTTGTTGACATCAAATGTGTCGACACCAGGAGGCTGTGTCGACACTCAGCAAGCTTCAACAAAATTAAAGTACTTGTGTTGACACAAAGGAGATGTGTCGACACTCAGCAAGTTTCAACACATGAAGGCATGTGTCGACACAAAGGAGATGTGTCGACACTCAGCAAGTATCAACAACAAAAGAAGATGTGTCGACACAAAGGAGATGTGTCGACACACATCAGAATTCAGCTAAGTGTTAAAGAAGAAGTACTTGTGTCTACACACTCAATCTGTGTCGACACATTCTATAGAAGGCTTGTGCCGACACACAGAATCAGTGTCGACACATTCTGAAGAAGTAGTGTCGAGAAGCTGTTACAATAACACAAGGAGTTGTGTCGACACCATCAAGGCTAGTGTCGACACTTAGTTCACTTGTGTCGACACTTGGTCTATTTGTGTCGACACATAATGAAGATTAGTCTCGACACTTTCAGACAGAGACAATATTTTTAAGAAGTGACTGGATGACTTGACAGCTGCCATTTCAACCGGTCAACTGCAACTATCAGAGCTGTCAGAAGTTCGTTAGAAACCGGATCAGCCGGTTACCTTGGAGGAAGAATATATAAAGGCCTTTCTCTTTCAACAGAAGACATAGAGAACACAACTAAAGAATTAATCAGAAGATTAAGAAGATCAATACAGATCTAGAGAAAACTGTAAATCAGTATCTTGAAGTAACTTCAGATTTACTTGGAGAGAGAGAACTCCAGTAATTGAAGTCAAGAAAGAGACTTGTTAATCAAATCTCTTAAGAAGCAGATTCTGAACCAGACTGTAAAGTAGGATCCAAATTTATTTCTCCATCCTAAGAAGGAAGTTGCCAGTCGGTCTACTTCAAGAAGATCAACTTTACTGAGTTCAGACTCAAGAAGCCTTGAAGAAAGCAAAGACAAAGTTGATCTCAGGAATCAGTGCTATTAAGAACTGATCAAGAAGGTTGCCCTTTTCATTCTCTCAAACTGAGTGGTGATCTAAAAACATTTTATTATGTTTTTGTAGGATCCTAAGGGATCTGAGTTGTAAGCCTAAATCTATAAAGGCTGAGGTAGGGCTTTTGAGCTTGAGTGTAGGAGAATCAATTCTCTGAGTGTAGGCCTTATTGAAGGCTGAGGTAGGGCTGTTTAGCCTGAGTGTAGGTCTTGTTGAAGACTGAGTGGTAGGGCTTTGTGCCTGAGTTGTAGGAGTGGGGGCACTCTGAGTTGTAGGAACTTGTTTGGGGTTCTGAGCTGTAAGATCTGAGGATCTGAGGAGAAGTGCTGAAGTTAGGCCGAATCTAGTACACTACTAGATAGGCAAAGAGGGAAAGTTGATGTACCCAGACCTTGGGGAACCACTATAAACACTGTGTGCACTCTGTGAATGTTTGCTTCTGTGGTTGCTGTGTTGTGATAAGTGTAGAATATTGCAAAAACAGGTTTAATTGTACAATATTTCTGCCTTAAAATTAAAAAAGAAAAGTACACCTATTCACCCCTCCTCTAGGTGGTTAGGCACTATTTCTTTCACTATTGTGAAACCAGTACTTGGCGGACAGTATGGCTATTGTGAGCTTGATGAGCTCGTGAAAAGGCCTCGTGCCGAACAGAAAAGGTGAAACTGACCCGCGCCTTATATTTGTCCTCAAGTACGTTGGTATTCGGTGATGGCAAGACGACTTATGCAACGGTGGGGGGGGGGGGGGGGGGGGGGGCTGATCTGTACCTGCGTTATGTCCGTCTGACTTCAAGACCTGAAAGTATGGTCATTTGGAGCGCATAATGAGAGTCTTAGGCCTGCGCGCCGGAAATACTAAATGCTCAATTTTACCATCGGGTTTTGGACCTGGAATGGTGGTGGGACCCTGGTTCGCCGGTACACAAAGAATGTGCCTTGAGTGCACGGATCGTCGGGCCGCGTGGCTGGAAGTTGTGATGGATTGTTTGTGCGTGAGTGCATAATGTGTGATATATATATGCCTATGAATTGCTATGCCTACAGGGAAGGAATATCACTGCCCCGGGAAAGGGGTAGGGTCGTTATAAATTGGTCAGCTGAATGTTGACCGTTGACTTGGTTGCCACCATTTGGTGGGCTGTCCTTATACAGGTGCTAGAGAGCCAAATGGGACATATAAGGGCTGAAGTCCCTGCTATTGTTGTTGTTGTTGCTATTAGCCCTTGAAGGCTAAGCAAAGAATATTGTGTTTTTGGTCATGCGTGGCCGGCCTGCGCGCCGATGTTTGAATTCCACACTTGTAATGTGTAATTGTAAGGCCATAAGGCCAAACGATGTTGTATTTACTGTACATTCCTTCGAGCATTGATATATAAATATGGCTGTTATATATATAGTGGACATTCATGGTTGGAGTTCAAGTTTATTGTTAAAATCTTCCGCTAGCATGCTCTGAGTTAGGATGCGATTGTATTTTGATATTAACCTGTAACGTCCCTGCCTGTTTTGTGGCATATGGTGTGGGGCCCCGGCCGGACCTTCTATTATATGCTATATGAACGGATGGAGTCGTTACAAGCAGAGCTCGCACCGTCTTCTTCGCCGCACCGAATTTCTCTCAACTCTCTAAATCATGGCACTGCCGTCAAAGATTGGAATCGGTTCTGAACTCGTCACCGCCGGTATTGCCGAATTGTCCTACAATTTCAGGAATCTACTTATTCTCCTCGACACCGCCGGGTTGACGTTCGCTCTTCAGCAAACGTGCAAAATCCTCTTTCCAGAGGTTGAAGAATTCTTTACAAACATCGAGGTAAGAAGAAATGGCAAGGTCCTCATGTCCACAGTCAAGGGAATCAAGATTAAACTCACCAAAACCTCAGTCTCCAACCTTCTTCGGCTACCAGTAGTCGATGAAGAAGAACATCTCTCTCATGAATATTCTGACCGAGCATGTATGTTCTGTGGTCTTTCACCAGAAGCTCTCACCATTCGACGATCAGATCTTAATCCAGTAAGCAAATTCCTAGTGGATATCATTGGAAAAATTCTCCTATGCAAGACCAGTTCTATAAGAGACATTTCTCTTAATTTGTTTGACATCATGATAGCCATCATCTACAAGAAGAAATTTCAGTTTGGTATGTTGATTCTTGACAAGATCAGGGAGAGCATCAAGGATCCAAACTATGCCACGATTATCTCTTTGATGTTGCATGAGATCAATCCTGAAGTCTTCAATTTCTCTAAAGGTACAACACTACACCACATGAATAAAGTATCCATTTCCTCTATTCAGAGATGGGAATTGAAACTGCTAAATCCAGCCCAGTCTACCAGAGCCCATGTCCATCCTACTGTAGAGGACAGGACCCCATCTCCATCTCCACTTCATATTGCCAGCACATTTGGTGCAACTGCTGAGGGGGAGCCTGCTCCTTCTGTTCCAGAAGACAGAGTACCTACTCCACCTGTTACTTCTCTCCCTCCAACCACTCCTAAAGAAACACCCTCAGATGCTCAGGTATAAGACACCATTCTTTCTACAGAAGAAGCCACACTCAAATGATTGAAGAGTTAAGTACTGATGAACCTCTTCCTCCACTCCAATCAGAACAACCTACTGAACCATCAAAGCAACCAACACCAGTACCATCACCCAATCATACTCCATCTCCAAGATCTCCTGTTCCATATGCTTCACCACTCTCCTACTGCTGACAAAGAGCAGGTTGAGACTATATTAATTTCTGATGACAAAGAGCCATCCCCAGAACCAGTGGAAGCTCTTTTGAAGAGCCTGGACTTCACTATCCCCACCATCATCACTGAAGAAGGAGATGGTTTGATTCACACCACCAGAGCTAAGAGCTCAGTCATTGTTGAAGAAGTTATTCCATGGTATGCTCCTCCTCCTCCAGTTCCTTCTACTACTGCTCCTCCTCCTGCTGCAAATGATCTCATAGGTAAGATTGAACAACTGCTACTTGAACAAAGAAAGTACTTTGATGACTCTCTTAAAGTTGTTCAAGATAAAGTCACTGTTCTTGAAAAAGAGATGAGCAGAGGATTTGCTGAAATTCAGCACAATACTAATGAATTAAGACAGCTATTCAAGATAGGTGGAAAAGCTCTAGACCACACAATCACCAGCGTTGGTCATGTAATGAAACAAGCTGTTACTGTTGCAAATAACCAGATTTAGTTAGAAAAGTCAGCCCAAGCTCACACATTCAAGATCTGTGAAGAAGTAGGTACCTTCAAAGAAGATGCTATCAATACTCTAACTATAGAAGTCAGAAAGGGGGGAATCTAGTCAAAGAATACTTAAAGAAATCAGATGCTGCCAAGCAAACACTCTGGGAAGCAAAGCTTAAAGAAATTCATGATGATGTGCAGAATCAAATTCACAGTGTAAAATTCCATACTTATGATACAGCTGTATGGATGCACAACCAGATATTCCCTGATTTTCAAGCAGATCTCAACATTATTCCTCATCATTTGAATCCCCTAGCTCCAGCTCCAGTTTCTCATCCTACCTTCTCCCTAAGACCTGAAGGCTTTGAAGCCCCTCCTCCAAAATCTTATTCTCAGGTTTGGGAATCCGATCTAACAGAGATATTTCAACAAGCTCCTCCTGAAATTCACATTCCCAAGAAAAGGAAGTATGGTGATGGAGCTTCAGCCAGTAGATCTATTCCAATTCCAGAAGCAGAGAAAAGGAAAGCTCCTGAGTTTGCAGAAATTTGGAGCCCTACATCTAAGTCCCTTATCCTAGATACTCTGAAGTTAGTCTTGGACTTCAATGAAAATATACATGATCACTACAGCCCCCAAGAATGGGACTTGTATGAGAAGTCTATGACCAAGAGAAGACTATATGATAGAGAATATGGGAGAAACAATCTTGCTGCTCCTCTAAAGCCTCCCATGTACTATCTAAAGCCTTTCAACTATTAAAGGAGACAACAAGAAAAGAAGGATAGACAACAATAATAACATCAAGCTTAAGACTGAAGAAAGTTAAATGAGTGTGGATATGAATTGTGTAGAAATAATTTTTGGATAATTCTACTTATATACATCCTTAATTTTGATTATCTACTCCTTGCTTATAATCTTTATGCTTATTGCTGTGTTTTCTCTCTTGCATATCTAGCTCTTTATTTGTCTATATAATTCACCTTAGTGTAGAGGATTCTGACATCTACAAATAGGGGGAGATTGTTAGGTTTTGTATCCACAATAACTTAGATTTATGTGAAGTCGCCCTTGAACTAAGTTGAATTAAGTTGTATTTGATGTACTGTTTGAGTTATGTGTTTGCAGAATTAATTTGCCAAGTGTAGACCAATGTCAGTCTACAATAGGTCACCAAACACAGGACCATACAATATAATCCCTCATTGTGTAATCCATGATATTGAGTCATATGTAGCCTCTCTATTGGGATACACTTCATTTTTCAAGCACTAGGATTGTTGGAGAAAGACATGTTTCTGATTTTATTAAAGAAAGGAAAATTCACATGAACTCAATTTTTCTAAGTATTTTACTATAGTAGAAGTTTATGTACTTTAGTTGAACCCTTAGTAAATACTCGAGTAAGTCTGTCTGAATTTGAGTAAGGGAAATAGTTCTCGAGTAGTCTAAACATAGCTCTCGAGTGGCCAAGTCCATTACTCGAGTAGACTTCTTCTTATTCTCGAGTTAACAGATTTTCCTCTCAGAAAAATATTCTAAGTACTTTACTCGAGTAGTCATGTTAACCACTCGAGTAGATAAGCCCTTTGTCTCGAGTTACAGAAGGACAGTTCTCGTGAAGATTCTATCTCACTCGAGTAGTTAAGTTTCTGTACTCGAGTAGTCTTCCTACTTCTCGAGTTGTTTGGATCAAATACATGAGTAATCGATTTTTTAAACTCTCAGAATTTTTCTAAGTCCTTCTCATGACTAATTTACTTCTACCTCTCGAGTAATCCTTCCACGTCTCAAGTAACATTTCTGGCTCTCGAGTAAGTCTTATTCCACTCGAGTGATTACAGATTCTATTCTGATTTTCTTGAAGAACTTCATCTCGAGTCATCTGATATTGTCCACTCGAGAACTCATATTAGTACTCGAGTAGCTTATCTTCCACTCGAGTAATTCAGATAATTTTTCTAGAATTTTGCTAAGTCTAGAACCGACGGGAATTTCAAATGTCTTGACGTGATTGGTCCACGTGGGCATCATTAATGCTAATTATGACCGTTAGAGAGATCTTATATAAGGTCTTGTCATTTCGATAACCCTAACAAGCACTGAAAAGATATACCTTAAGAATTACGAATCCTGTTTTCTCTTTCCAAAAACAGAAGCCGCCGCCAACCATCTTCGTGAAAATCTCCTAGGGCTTGCGTTCAAGAAGATTCAGATCAAGTTGACTTACAGATCGAGATTGTTTTTCAACTCCTCATCATCTCTCGGATCGTGCGAGTCAAAGATGTTTCAGATCTAGATCTAGCCGAGCATCTTCTTCAACATTTTTTGATAAAGCCGCAAAGTTCAAGAAGAAGACCTTGGCCGAAGTTTCAGATCTGAGAAAGATATATTGTTTGTATTTCATTCTCTCAATTTATTCTTGTAGGAGATTACTCTCTAAGTGTAGGAGCTTTGTTCTTCGAGTTGTAGGAAGTTTTGATCTTCCAAGTATAGATTCGTGTTGTGGATCGAGTTGTAGGAACTTTGTTCTGAGGCGTAGGATTGGTTTCAATCAAGATAGTGGAGTAGCTGAGTCTAGTGCTTTGCTAGATCGGTGAGTGGAAAGTGGATGTACCCAAGTTTGGGGAACCACTATAAATCTCTTGTCGTCTGTGAATGCTTGGTAGATTTTTGTGCTTAGATCATTAATTTTTTATTCCGCTAAAAATGCACAACTCACCTATTCACCCCCTCTAAGTGATTTAGGTAGACAACTGAACACTTTCAGTCTCCTGCAAGACTTATACCTCAGCCGCAAGGGTCTACACTCAGTGTTACAAGTATCACCTACCTCAGGAAATTAAGCCCTACCACTCAGGCTATGGAGGATAGCCCTACCTCAGAGCAAACTTGCTACTACAACTCAAAGAGATTCACTCTCCTATAGCTCAGGCAATATTGCCCTACTTCTTAGTGAGTAAAACTCACCTACCTCAGAGAAAGGTTGCTCCTACCTCTCAGATCCACAAAGGATCCTACAAGATGAAAGTGGGTTGTTGAGGTTCTTGATTGGACACAAGAGGAATTCTTCTGTACCAATCTACCTTGACTGAGTTAGACCCGACCCCACTTTGACACCAGGAATGTTTTCCCGAGTTTACTTTTATAGACTAAGTACACCTTAGCCCCAACTACTTCATAGTAATAAGTATATCCACTTGAGCTGGAAGTTACATGCAGAACACTGTTCTGCCCCTTTCTGAACTGAACCAAAAGCTCAGCCCTCTCTTCTTCACAATAACAATGATGTATTTGCTTTGGCTTATGCTGAAAGTAACTTACAGATTAGCTTCTCTGCACCTTTCTGAACTAAGCCAACTACTCAGCCCTATCTCCTTCTTCACAGCTCCCCAAGAGAATGTTCTTTAGGATTTGTTGGCTGGATCTGTGAAGCAGCTACAGCAAGGGTCGGCCCTAGCCGCTATCTCTTTCTCAGTGAATCATCTTGAGCTTGCTAGCTAGTGTAGATGAAGATGACACCAACAATCTTACTATTGAAGATGTTGATATCAACAGCTAACTTGATCTGCCTCTAGACTTGCTTGTCTTAGGCTCTCTATTCTTCAGCCACACCCACAACAATGGCGATTTTGAAGAATGACTGTAACAGCTGCTCCATCTGTAAAGAGCTTATCCTTTTATTTAATGTAACCCAATGGCTGCACCTTACTTTAACACCTAACTGACTTACAGTAGGCCTGCGGTGCTTTTTGTCATGTACTGTAGCTTTGTCGCTCACAATTTGAATATGGTTGACTTTTTGACTTGCTGACATCAGTTCCTGAAGACATAGTCAAAATTCAAGCATCAGCTGTATAGGAGTTGAGTGAATGAGCTTCACTCAATGCTAAAGTACTTAGACAGTTTTGTCTATCTAGGCGTTGAGAGCGTTGAGTGAGTAAAACTCACTCAACGCTTTTTGTCTTGACCATTTCTACAGTCTCTTCTGCATGCAAGGCATTGAGAGCGTTGAGTGAACATACTTCACTCAACGCCTTGTGGCTTAACTGCATTATGTATTTTAGGCGTTGAGAGCATTGAGTGAACTTGCCTCACTCAACGCTTTTTGCCTTAGCCATTTGTACTTCTTCAACATCTTAAGCGTTGAGAGTGTTAAGTGAGTATGCCTCACTCAACACTTTTTTGCTTTAACTAATTCTGTGTCATGACATTGAGAGTGTTGAGTGACCATGCCTCACTCAACGCTTTCTTCCTTAGCCAGTTTTTCTGTTTCAGAATTTAGTTTGAGCTCGACGAACTCAGAACATAATTCGACGAACTTTGAGCTCAGCTCAACGAATAAGTAATAGCTCAGTTCGACAAATTTAGAGTTCAGTTCGACGAAATCTGAGCTCAGCTCGATGAATAAGTATAAGTTCAACTCGACGAACTCAGAACTTAGTTTGACGAACTCTAAGCTCAATTATTCAGCAATTGTGAAGCTAAGGCGTTGAGTGAGTGAGCTATACTCATCGTTTGTGGACTTGGCCATTTTCAGCTCATTTTTCTTTAGTCTTTGACTGTATTAGCCAGACTCCCAGCCTTTTGCTGTATGACGATGAGTGAGTTAACTTCACTCAACGTCTGTGGGCTTGGCCACATTCTAAGCTTGTCACTTCATGGCTCTGACTAAATAGGCTTTACTCAGTGCTATATAAGTCATCTGGCGTTGAGCGAATGACCTTCACTCAACGCCTATGGACTTGGATAATTTTCTATCTTTCCACCACTTAGGTAAGAACATGCCTGACTTAGCCACTTAGGCTATCTGTCTCATCACTGCTTACTGGGATAATCTGCAATCATTAAACTTGAACACAAGTTAGATCACCACATGTGTATACATTATTTGCTGGTCCTTCTTCAAACTCAGGACATTGAGATCAATGAACCCAACAATTTCCCCCTATTTGAAGAAGTCAAACGAAAGCCAATGTATACACTAATACACTTATGCTATATATACACAAAACACATTATCACAACATAATTCAAATAAATCATATACATGACAAATGATGTAACAGATAAGTCAAAATCATAACAATTGATGAGTCAGACAAATCATAATTATAACAAATGATTGTTCTATTTAATCATATAGGGAATTAATGTTTGTGCAATTAAACAAAGTAACACATCTCTTAACCCTATAAGCAGAACCTGAAACTTTTTAAGTTTCAGGTTCCCTTATCATAATTCCACTGCTTCTGGATTTCTTAGCCGATTTGTCTCCTGCTCCAGTGTTGAAGTATGGAGGCCGGGCGGTTTGTTGCTATTCGAAGACCGGGCGGTCTGACGGTTTATCTAGCCGTCCTGTCTGCCGGGCTGTTGCTGTTTGGCATTCCAGCGGTCTGGCGGCTTGTCTCAGATGGCTTGGAGACCGGGCGACCTAGAGGTCTCCTGTGGCGGCTTGTTCTCTGTGGCGCATATTCTCTCCTCCTGTTGTTACCGGGCGGTTAGCCGGCTTGTCTAACCGCATGACCTGTC
Source organism: Platanthera guangdongensis (assembly GCA_039583875.1). NCBI lineage: Eukaryota > Viridiplantae > Streptophyta > Magnoliopsida > Asparagales > Orchidaceae > Platanthera > Platanthera guangdongensis. Next base: position 162,818,691 of record CM077163.1, on the reverse strand, counting down.
CGGTTTGTATTTTTGTAAAGCCGCATATACTTGTAAAATTTTAGTCCCACATTGATTAATTGTAATCTGTCTCATCTCCTCCATTCTATAAAAGGGAGACTATACCATTGTAATTGATACCTTTTTTGGATAATAAAGTTTACATTACTCCACTTTTCCGGTATGTTATTTTCTGTTCTCACATGGTATCAGAGCCCTCGATCTTTTCCTTCTACTTTTCGAGGCCTCTTTGTCCGCGCGACCTGTCCGCACCGCTTCTTCCCCTTCTCACGACCTGTTCTCGTGCTCTCCTCTTCCGGTTTCTTCCTCCTTTATGCAGACATCCTTTTTGCCCTTTCTTTCTAACCGCTACTGCTCTCTCATCGCTGCGACCTGTTCCCAAGTCGTTGCGACATGTTACCCTTCGCGCCGCTTCCTTCTAGGCTCCCCTGCTTGTTAGTCGCCGCGACCTCCTCTTTAGCCGTGCGACCTCTTATCTTTGCAGCTGCTCTGCCTCTTTTCCTCTCGCGCTCTCCTTTTACTCACGCGACTAGTCTCTTTTCGTGCTGTTTTTTTTTCTGTTCGCATGACCTATTTGACTTTCTAGTGAACTCCTCCCAGTTTGCTCGGTCTTCTCTCTCTCATGTTCGCGCGGTTTCAGCTCTAGCCGTGCGACTTCTTTCCATCTGCTTTGCTCTCTTCTTGCTGCAGCCATCCTAGCCGTACGCCTTGTTTGCTGGTCGCCCGGCTTGGTCTTTTTGCCCTTGTCTCCGCGCCTTCTTTCTCTTCGCTTCCTGCAGTTCTGGCAGGGTCTCCTTATTGCTCGCGCGGTCTTTCTTCTATGGCCTCCACACAATCCGCCTCGGTGGTCACATCTTTTGGTAGTGCCCATGTTGTTACTCACGGCAAATGGTTGATCGACTCTGGTGATACAAATCGTATGTCAATCAATCCTCAATATTTTTCTCTTCTAGAAACACATGATCGGTTGCCCCTAGTATTTGTTGCAGATGGCTCTTCCTCTCCGGTCAATGGGACGGGAGGGGTTCAAGTCACTCCATCTCTTCGCCTGGCAGAACCCTCTATGTGCCAAAGTTCCCTTGCAATTTATTATTAGTTACTTCTCTATGAAAGCAATTACGGTGTTCCGTCACATTCACTCCTACTTCTTGTTCTTTTCAGGACCCGGGCTCCCAGCGGACAATTGCTACTAGGACTGAGGGCGGCGGCCTCTACTTCCTCGACAATATTTCTGATCTATCCACCTTCTCCTCCTCCTCTACAGATCTTCTCCAATGGCACCTTCTCCTTGGTCATTCTCCTCCCCGACTTCTTCGCCAGCTTCTACCCCACATACCTCCACATCATCGACCTCTCAACTGTGATGCATGTCAGCTTGGAAAGCATCACCGCTCCTCTTTCCCACCAACATAAAGCTACAACTCTTCCCGTCCATTCGATCTCGTTCACTCTGAAGTATGGGGGCCTGCTCCTACCCTCACCATCAGTCGGGGTAGTTTATATTTTGTCATATTTATTGATGACTTCTCTAGGTGTACGTGGATATATCTTTTAAAAGATCCCTCCAAACTCTTCTCTGTCTGGACATCATTTTATTACATGATTAAGACTCAATTTGATACCTCCATTAAACTCCTTCATTCTGACAATGTTAAGGAATATCTTAGCCATGATTTCTCCTCGTTCTGTATGCAACATGGTGTTATTCATCAGACTAGCTATGTGTACACCTCACAGCAAAATGGGGTGCGGAACGCAAAAAACGTCACCTCCTTGATGTCGCTTGCACTCTGCTGACCCACATGCACGTTCCTCCCTCCTATTGGGGCTATGCTGTCCTCCTCTCCTGCTATCTCATCAATCGCATTCCCTCCACAGTTCTCAACGGTGCCACCCCATTCTCCATTCTTTATCTGAACCAGAATCCGTTTCCTCTTACTCTGCGCATCTTTGGGTGCACCGCCTTTGTGCACTCTCCCGCTGCCACCCGTGATAAACTCTCACCACGGTCCACTAAATGTGTCTTTCTGGGATATTATACCACTCAGAAAGGTTATTGTTGCTTTGACCCTGTTACCCGCAAGCAGTTCGTCTCTGTAGATGTCACCTTCTTTGAAAATGCCTCTTACTTCTCTCTTGTGTCCTCCTCTTATCCTAATGATCCTACTCCTCATATCAACCCATCCATTCCCTCTACACCTACTGACGTTCCACCACCTACACCATCTCCACCATCTCCTCCGCCATGTCCACCTCCTGCACTATCTCCCACCTCTCCGCTACCGTCTCTCTACTCCCGGGACATCTTTCTCCACCATGGATGCTCCGGATACGGAGGAACCATCTGACCTGGATCTCCCCATTGCTCTTCGTAAAGGGGTTCAGGCATGTACCCAACACCCGCTTGCTGCTGTTGTTTCCTATGATCATCTAACCCCTTTTCGCAGAGCTTTTGCACTGGCTATCTCGGCCACTGCCACCCCCCGTTCCTACCAGGAGGCCCTTACTATTCCTCATTGGAAGGCTGTCATGGATGAGGAGATTCCTACTCTCACTGAATGGGGTACATGGACCCTCTGTCCTCCTCCCTTCGGCACAAATGTCGTTGGTTGCCGCTGGGTCTTTGTTGTCAAATTCCATCCTGATGGCAGCGTGGATCGCTACAAGGCCCGCCTAGTGGCCAAAGGCTTCACTCAGACCTACGATGTTGATTACTTCAGCACCTTCTCTCCCGTTGCTCGTCTCAGCACCATTCGGGTCCTTCTCTCTGTCGCTGTCAACAGGGATTGGCCCATTTTGCAACTGTATGTTAAGAATGCTTTTCTCTACGGTGATCTACAGGAAGATGTTTACATGGAGCAACCTCCTGGATATGTTTCTCAGGGGGAGACACAGGTATACCGACTAAAGAAGGCTATCTATGGCCTCAAGCAAAGCTCTCGTGCCTGCTTTGACAAGTTTAGTGGCATTGTTGCGGCCATTAGTTTTGCAAGAAGTTCAGCTGATCACTCCTTATTCGTTTGGAAACCCGCCTCTGGTCTGGTAGTTCTTGCGATTTATGTTGATGATATTCTTCTTACTGGTAATGACCAGGATGAGGTAACTCTGACAAAGAAACACCTCCGTCAACACCTGGTCAAAAAGGATATGGGCTCCCCAAAATACTTTCTGGGGATTAAAATCTCTAGGAAGTCCAACTCCATGGTCCTTTCCCAACAGAAGTATGCTCTTGATCTTCTAAAGGAGGCAGGATTGACTGGTGCTAAATCTGCTCGTTGTCCCATGCCTGCTGGAGAAGAAAAAACTTGGATAGATGACTCTCCTCTTCTATCCGATCTTACGAGGTACCAGCGTCTGGCTGGCAAACTCATTTATCTCACGGTAACCAGACCTGACATCTCTTATGCTATTGGCAAGGTGAGCCAGTTCATGCAAGCTTCTAGGAAGTGTCATTTACAATCTGCCCTGAGGATATTGGAGTATATTAAAGCAGCACCTGGAAAAGGACTCCTTTTTCAGAAAATGGTCACTTAAGGGTTGAAGAGTACTCAAATTCGTGCTATGCTGATGATAAAGGTGACCGCAAGTCAACATGAGGTTTCTGCACATTTGTTGGAGGCAATCTTGTGAGTTGGAAGTGCAAGAAACAGTCTGCGGTCTCCAGGTCTATTGTAGAAGCGGAATATCGCAGTATGACATCGACCATGTGTGAGTTGAAATAGTTACGGGCTCTCATACTTGATTTAGGAGAGGTCTACAACTATCCTCTTCCTATGTTTTGTGACAACAAGGCCGCGATATACATCTCCAAAAATCCGGTTTTTCATGAGAGAACAAAACACATAGAAATGGACTGTCATTTTATTCGGGAAGAGATCATGTGGAAACAAATTTATACTCCATTCGTCCCTTCCGACAACGAGTTGACGGACGTCTTAACCAAGCCGGTGTCAGCTTTCTTTTTCCACATTTGCGACAAGCTGGGCATGATTGATATCTATGCTCCAACTTGAGGGGGAGTGTTGAAGTATGGAGGCCAGGCAATTTGTTGCTATTCGGAGACCGGGTGGTCTGGCGGTTTATCTAGCTGGCCTGTCTGCCGGGCTGTTGCTATTTGGTGTTACAGTAGTCTGGCGGCTTGTCTCAAACGGCTTGGAGACCGGGCGACCTAGCGGTCTCCTATGGCGGCTTGTTCTCTATGGCGCGTATTCTCTCCTCCTGTTGTTGTCGGGCGGTTAGCCGGCTTGTCTAACCGCACGACCTGTCCGGTTTGTCTTTTTGTAAAGCCGCATATACTTGTAAAATTTTAGTCCCATATTGCTTAATTGTAATCTCTCTCATCTCCTCTATTCTATAAAAGGGAGATTATACCATTGTAATTGATACTTTTTTTGTATAATAAAGTTTACATTACTCCACTTTTCCGGTCTGTTATTTTCTGTTCTCACATCCGGCTATCTTTTTTCCCTTCTTATCTGCTTCATCAGCATCCTTAGCCTTGGTAGCTTTTTCTTTTCCAGCTTCAGCATCTGCTTTATCCTTTTCTCTCTCAAAATAGCAGAAGGGCTTGGGGAAGTATTTAGATGGTTCAACAGCATCAGGAGTAAGAAGATTTGCCTTTTTGTTCCTCTGAAAAATCCTTCTTTCTATGTCCCTCTTTTCCATCTTATCCCATTCGGTTTTGCTATACCATTTTCCTATGTCTGATTTCTTATTCTTGACCTGATCCCAGGCAAGTAAGATGATGGATCTGACTCTAGCTCCACCACTCGAAATCAGGTCGTTTCTCCATTTCTTCTATGTATTTTCTGTTTGTCATCCTGACTTCCTCTTCAGTTTCAGCAGTTTTAGCAGTCATTTCTCTTGTCTGTAGTGCCTGGTCTACAGTAGGGCTGAAGGAGGGAGTTTCAACAGCAGTGGATTGCACTGCCACTGACTACCAACACTATCATGATCTTCTATATACATTTCATACTCTTGATTATCTTAAGCGGGTTCTCTGCTCAAAGTCTCTAGCACTTGAGCAGACATCATTGGGATATTGTCATATTGCACTGGCTCTAATTCCAATGAGCCTCTCACAACATATGTTGCCCAGACCATATTTTCAGTATTGGTCCTTATGACTTCTCTCTCCCCCTTTTTGGCTTCTTCAATTAATATAGTGGTCTGGGAGCTGCTTGCCTTACTTCTTTCTACTTCTAGGTAGTTTACTCCAGTAGTTACATGATTCTTGACTTCCAACATGTGGTCATCAAGCATCTTGGTGCCGACATCCATTTTTGTGAAGATTTCAGTGTTCTGTTCACTTCTAAGAATTTTATCATTTTCATGGATTGTCATACTATTCTTGGCGTGAGTCACTTGATTTTCAAAGAAAATAGCAATGTTCTGGCATGACACATCTAGTTTTTGCATTATAAAATCTACAGCTCCAACAGCTCTTGTGAAGATTTTGATTGTTTCTCCTTTCAGCAGATTAAGTTCAAATCTTATAGATTAGATTTCATTTGCCAGATCATTTCTAATATCCTTGAGGGCATCATCCACATAATTTTGTAGTGCCCTCCTTTGCTCATCTAGCAGAACTTTCAGTTGTGCAAGGAAGAGAGGTGGAATCTGGTTTATTTGAGCTGATGTGCCTTCATCACGAACTTCCCTGACCTCTTCCTTCTCATCAGAATCAGGCTCATTTACATTTGTTTCACTTTATGGAGCATCTGACTCTCTACCTAACATTGAGGAATCAATGTTAAGAACTTCCTTCTGAGCAGGGAGTTTAGATTGAATCTCCCCCTCAACTCCTGTCATGCCCTCCTTAGCATGCAGATCGACAACAGTAACTTCTGCTTTAGTAGGCTGATTATCCTTGGGTGGTACCTTAAGAGTCTCCCCCACAACTAATGCATCTTGCATTATCTCTTCCATAAGCTGCACCCCCACAGCCATTGCAGACTGTTCCTTAGCGAATGTTATTTCCATAACTTCCTCAAGCTGATGCTCCCCCTCACTCTGAGGGCTGGAAACTTCAGCATCATCAAGTGTTGGCAGGTGATCATCTGTATCAACATGCCTGGAAGCATCTTCCTTCATTCCTGCAGAGATCTTGTTAACAATTTCCTCTGTTATTTGCCCAGCATCCTTAGCTGAAGTCAAATGATCTCCTTCCTTTGCAACAGATCCAGCCAACTCAGCAGCATGCTCATCATCTTCAGGGATAATATCTGACTTTGGCCTGCTTACACGACTAAGATGAGTAAGATCAGAAGAGGCTGACACTTGAATATTCATGGCCCTCCTAGGCTCTTGAGCAGATGATGATGGTTCTGGATTGTGAGGCTCTTCCTCCTCAAATGAGCTGCTGGAGGAGTTGGGCTCAGTAGCAGCACTCTTATTTCCTTTCCTTTCCACGGTTGATGGTCCATGGGGTGAAGTACCCTATCCCATCTCTCAAGCATCCTGATTTTCATTCTTCTCATGTGGTGAATCTTTGCCCCAAACTTCAGATTCAGAATTTTTGGGACTGTTTCTTGCAGATATAGTGATAGGATTCTTCCCAAATTTGGTTCGGCCATGCAATCCACTATTCTTTCAAACACCACTCTTCCCCAATAAGTTCTTTTGGATAGTGTGACCCTTGCCATTAGTTCAAACATTCTCTTTGAAATTTTGTCATGAGAGCCTGTTTTGCATATCAAAGCTTTACCGATGACAACGACTAGAAACTTACCTCTCAGGTTAAGTTCTTTTCTTAGAATTGATCGGGTAGTGTGCTTGGATAGTCCACACCATTTCATCGCCTATTTTACACTATCCAGCAATAGATCTTCTTCATCCTCAGTTGCAGAGAGCTTTGGCAACTACAGAGCCTTGCTGAGCCTTCTGGGGGTAATCTTGATCTTCTTCCCGCTTACTATGGTCTTGACTTTACCTGCCGAAGTATCTGCTTTGGTGTTGGCGAATAACTCTAGCACTTCCCTCTTCCACAGAAGACAGGGCTTCGTCAGGATGAAAGCTAGGTCAGATTTTTGTAGAAGTTTAAGCACCTGCTGAACTTCTTCTGGAGCATCAATGAATCCATTGCGAACCACCTATGCTCCTTCGAAGAGGAAATCTTGTCCCATGGGCACCATTTTGCCGGAGAGTTTGAGAAGGCTAGCGAAAATGGCTTTCCGTCGATTCAACGAATACAGACGGGAGAGGGTAAGGAATAGTGACTTTGCTTATTGCACAAGCTCTTCTATTTATATTTATTCCTAAAAAGAAGGCGGAAAGTCACTAACCTATTTTGTTGATTAATTTTGATCAATGGACAGGATTGAAACCCAACACAAATCTGTGGCCTGTCTTTTCTACAATTTTTGTTGAGTAAGCTTATTTTGCTCAACATCTGTTTTCATTGTTGAAACCACCCGTCACCACACATCTTCCCAAAACCTCGAGGTAGTAGGAAGGCGGGACAGGGGTACATAAACACCAAGGACCACCCGCTGCAGGCGATGTGGGACTAATCCATCCACGGGATGACAGGGATATTCCGCCACACGGGGGGGCCACCGGGGTCAACACCCAGACCTGGAATGCGATGATGAAGCCCAAATATGCGGCCCCACACACACCCAATCCCACTGTACCTTGGTTCTCAACACACCCCCGCATCGAGATGGCTCTGATACCATGTTGAAACCACCCGTCACCACACATCTTCCCAAAACCCCGAGGTAGTAGGAAGGGGGGACAGGGGATACATAAACACCAAGGACCACCCGCTGCAGGTGATATGGGACTAATCCATCCACGGGATGGAGGGGATATTCCGCCACATGGGGGGCCCACCGGGGTCAACACCCAGACCTAGAACGCGATGGGGAAGCCCAAATATGCGGTCCCACACACACCCAATCCCACTGGACCTTGGTTCTCAACATTCCTTAGTAATTAGATTGCAACTATCCCCTAACTGTGTTGGCCTAACTTGCAGGGGTAAGATTGTCCTGCAGTACACATTCTAATATGTGTTCTATCGAGGTGCAATAAGACATAATTTCAATATCCTTACACTAATTTCAACTGAGAGTGTATTAGCCCCCAAACTCAATTGATTAAACCAAATTTTGATACTTATCTAACCTATTGTTGCACATGTAGTATGTATTTGGGTATGTTGAGGCTAGTTACTTCTTGTGGCATGGATGTGAGCTACTAACATATTTATTGAGAAGAGTTGTTTAGACTAATGTTTTCACATCTTCTCAGACATTTGTTTCAATTACCTTATCATTATCATGCATAATCAATTTAGCAATTAAATAGTAGAATTAAAAGCTAGGTGAATTCTACTTATCTCTGCCCGGAATACTTGAAGCCCATACTGGATTCATAGTCTCTGAGCATACCAGCAACCTTGCTTCTGATCTTTAGCCTTTGATGTTCATTTGACTTTCCTTTGCAAGATCCCCCTCAATAATTTCACTTGACTTTGAAATCTTGTGCATGATGATGAGTTGAATCATTCCTTGTACCAAGACTTGGGTCTGGTACATCTCTATCCAAAAACCATAAATGGTTATGGCCACCTGGACTATCCTGCAAGACAGAAATTACCTTACCTTAGGAACCCAAACTGACTTGGGTCTTAGGTCCTTGTTAGCATAGGAATGCATATATCTACCTACAAGAGTCCTGTCAGGATGACACTGCCTTCCATTTGGCACACAAGGTTTATGGAAACAATCTATGGCAAAGTGGCCCCACTTTGCCATAGCACAAGCACTCATGAATATTATATCTTTTCTTATGAGCAGGTCTGACAACATGGTTGAATGCATACTGAACAGAAGGAAGAGCGGCTTCCTTGTTCCAATTTCTCTTAGTCACAGTCTGACTGAGAGTAGGTCTATCATGAGAAGATCTTGGTTTTTCACAAGGTGTATCAACAACAGTTCTCTTTGTAGAGGCCATGCTGTTGGTGCCCTTAGAAGATTCCAAGTCTTGCTTCCTGACAGATTTATCCTTGGTCAGAGTGTGTGTAGGGAGACTTTGAGAAAAGGCCACTGCCTTGCTCAAGAGTGATGAAGCTGGTGCATTAAATACAAAAGGTCCAGGATGGGCCTTTTGCACTTCTTCATGGGGAGCCTTCTGAGCACTCAGTCTCATGTCCTTTCTTCTTCCATTGTAAGGAATTTTTGTAGTCTTACAAGAAAAATTCCCACACCTCTAGTGACCATGCTTACGGTCTTTGTCATGCCTGTTGGATGGGAGAATTACCTTGTGAAAGGTTGACTGAGTCCTGATAGGAGCTTGTCCTCTTCTCTGAGATGGGATAGCTTTATAGATCCACTCAGACTCAGATTTTCTCTTGATAGCATCTATCTTAGAGAAAGTCGCCACAATCCTCTTCTCCCTTTCAAGTTTCTCTTCAAGATCTTTGATAATAGAGTCCTTATATTTTATGGACTCAACATGGATATCTACCATGATCTTCAGATGGGCTGCTTCCCTCTCTTTTAGACATAGCAAAGATGAAGCTTCATTGATCTCCACACCTTATGGTTCTCTTTTGAACACATAAGTTAAAACCCTTTTAGCTATCCTTTGAGGTCTACTCAGACTGTTAGGTCTTTTTTGAGTAACCTCCCTCTAATACCACTTGAAAGTCTTTATTTTAAGGATAACTAAATCAACTAGAGGGGGGGGGGGGGGTGAATAGGTTTCTTAGTCTTTAGTGTCTGTTTTTTAATCTCTTTTAGTTAGCTATTTTATTGGTAGATTAAATTTTTGCTTTCAAGACACGCTACCTGCACAAAGAAAAACAACACAATAGAGTACACACAGAATTATAGTAGTTCCCCAATCATTGGGTACATCCACTCTCCTCCCACCTTATCAACTTCCTGTTGGTCAATGCACTTCTCCAAAACAATGCTCCAAAGAGCTTATACCTCAGATCCCTCAGGATCTCTCAATCTCTTCCAAGACTTACACATCAGCCACAAGGGGCTACACTCAGTGATACAAGTATCACCTACCTCAGGCAATTAAGCCTTACCACTCAGGCTATGGAGGACAGCCCTACCTCAGAGCAAACATGCTCCTACAACTCGGAGAGATTCACTCTCCTATAGCTCAGGCAATATTGCCCTACTTCTCAGTGAGTAAAACTCACCTATCTCAGAGCAAGTTTGCTCCTACCTCTCAGATCCACAAAGAATCCTACAAGATGGAAGTGGGTTGTTGAGGTTCTTGATTGGACATAAGAGGAATTTCTCTGTGCCAATCTACCTTGACTGAGTTAGACTCAGCCCCACTTTGACACCGGGAATATTTTCCTGAGTCTACTTTTCTAGACTAAGTACACCTTAGCCCCAACTACTTCACAACAACAAGTATATCCACTTGAGCTGGAAGTGACTTGCAGAACACTGTTATGCCCCTTTCTGAATTGAACCAAAAGCTTAGCCCTCTCTTCTTCACGACAACAATGATGTATATGCTTTGGCTTATGCTGGAAGCAACTTGCAGATTAGCTTCTCTGTACCTTTCTAAACTGAGCCAACTACTCAGCCCTATCTCTTTCTTCACAACTCCCCAAGAGAATGTTCTTTAGGATTTGTTGGTAGGATCTGTGAAGTACCTGCAACAAGGGTTGGCCCTAGCTGCTATCTCTTTCTAAGTGAATCACCCTGAGCTTGCTAGCTAGTGCAGATGAAGATGGAACCAACAATCTTGCTATTGAAGATATTGAAAACAACAACTAACTTGATTTGCCTCTAGACTTGTTTGTCTTGAGCTCTCTGTTCTTCAGCCACACCCACAACAATGATGATTTTGAAGAACGACTATAACAACTGATCCTTGTATAAAGAGCTTCTCCTTTTAATTAATGTAACCCAATGACTCTTTTAGCAATGGGTCCCACTCCATTAATGGTGGCTGCATCCTTGCTTTAACTCCTAACTGACGTACAGTAGGCCTGCGGTGTTTTTTGTCATGTACTGTGGCTTTGCCGCTCACAATTTGAATATGGTTGACTTTTTGACTTGCTGACATCAGTACCTGAAGACTTAGTCAAAATTCAAGCATCAATAGTATAGGCGTTGAGTGAATGAGCTTCACTCAACGCCAAAGTACTTAGACAGTTTTGTCTATCTAGGCATTGACAGCGTTAAGTGAGTAAAGCTCGCTCAAAGCTTTGTGCCTTAATCCTTTCTGTAGCCTCTTATGCATGCATGACATTGAGAGCGTTGAGTGAACATACTTCACTCAACGCCTTATGTCTTAACTACATTCTATATTTTAGGCGTTGAGAGCGTTGAGTGAACATGCCTCACTCAACGCTTTCTACCTTAGCCATTTCTGCTTCTTCAGGCACCTTAAGCGTTGAGAGCGTTGAGTGAGTATGCCTCACCCAACACTTTTTTGCTTTAACTAATTCTGTGTCATGACATTGAGAGCGTTGAGTGACCATGCCTCACTCAATGCTTTCTGCCTTAGCCAAATTTTCTGTTTCAGAATTCAGTTTGAGCTCGACGAACTTAGAACATAGTTCGAAGAACTTTGAGCTCAGCTCGACGAATAAGTAATAGCTCAGTTCAACAAATTTAGAGTTCAGTTCGTCGAACTCTGAGCTCAGCTCGATGAATAAGTGAAGGTTAACCTCGACGAACTCAGAACTTAGTTCGATGAACTCTGAGCTCAACTATTCAACAATTATGAAGCAAAGACATTGAGTGAGTGAGCTATACTTGTTGGGTCCATTGATCCCAATGGTCCTGATTTGATGATGTCAAACATGTCAATGAGATAGACATAGTTATATTTAATGTATGTTTAAGTTCATGCATACAAGTTAGTCTTTGTCACAATGATTTGATAACTAGTTCAAGAGACAATGATAGGTGGACTAAAGATGGAGCTGGAAACTCAGAAAATTACCTAAGTCCAAAAGCATTGACTGAGGCAAGCTCACTCAATGCCATCCAGCTAATAGCGTTGAGAGAAGCCAGTCATGGAAATTACCTAGGTACAATAGCGTTGAGTAAGGCAAGCTCACTCAACGCCATTCAGCAAAAAGAGCTGAGACAATTGAGACCGCTGAGACAACCAGAAATGTTGACTAAGGCAAAAAGCACAGAGACAGCTGAGACCGCTGAGAAGAAAATTTTGAGATCATTGTGATAAAGCCTGAGAAAATCGGCTAAGTCCAGAAGCATTGAGTGAGCTCAACTCACTCACTGTCATACAGTTAGAAGTGTTGAGAGTGTCCAGAGAGATAATGCCAGCTTACCTGTCAGAAGAGCTATAGGTAGGCATGTTGAATTTCAGTATAACCTGCATCTAGGACCCAATAAGAATTGGGGTCCTAAGGAAAGATGATCTATTTTTCAAGGTGAGTCCAAGTGGTCATACCGCTATATGGTACTTGGACAGTGGTTGTTCCAGGCACATGACTGGAACAAGGAGCATGCTGAAGGAGTACACTTCAGTTGAAAATGGACCCAAAGCCATCTTTGGTGGTTCAGAAAGAGGAGTAAGCAAAGGATTTGGTAAGATATCTAATGACATAATCACTATCACACAAGTAGCTTATGTGAAAGATTTGCAACATAACCTGATAAGCATAAGCCAACTTTGTGATCTTGGCTTTGATATTGTCTCAAATTTGTTTGTGAGAGTAAGGATTCTCCTATATGCCTTGTTGCAGATGAGAAAACTTCACATTGTGTCCAATGGCATAAGAGGATAGCTCATCTGAATTACAAGACCATAGGTAAACTCTTTAGTGAAGAGTTAGTGAGAAATGGTCCTAAGGTGAAGTGAATCAAGGAGGGTATCTGCTCAGTATGCCAAAAGGGTAAGCAAACCAGGGCCTCCTTTCAGAGCCTTGATACCAAAGACTCAGTGAGGTGTTTATACCTCCTGCATATGGATCTTTTTTGTCCTATACCAATTTATAGTCTAGGTAAGAAAGTCTACACCCTTGTGGTTGTTGATGACTTTTTCAGATTTGCTTGGGTGTTATTTCTAAGGAAGAAATCTGAAACCCCTGATGTCTTGCAGACATTTGTTAGGCAAATTCAGAATGAACTTAACAGTACTATGGTCAAAATCAGAAGTGACCATGAGACCGAGTTTCAGTCTGAATGCATGACAAGATTCTGTGAAGAGCTTGAGATTCATCAAGAGTTCTCCTCTCCTAGAACACCCCAGCAAAATGAGATTGCTGAGAGGAAAAACAGAACTCTCATAGAGGCAGGTAGAACCATATTATGTGACATATTTCTCCCAGAATATTTCTGGGCTAAGGCAGTGAACAATGCATGTAATGTCCTTAACAGGGCTTCCATCACCAAAAGCCACAAGAAGACTCCCTATGAGATTCTGAAAGGCAGAAAACCAAACTTATTCTACTTCAGGATTTTTGGTAGCAAATGTTATGTTCTAAACAATGGTAAGTCCTATGTGACTTAGTTTGCTGCCAAGTACCAAGAAAGGATATTTGTTGGGTACAACAACAATAGTAGGGCATATAAGCTCTATAACTTGACTACTCAAGTTGTAGAAGAATCAGTACATGTTGTCTTTGATTAGTCAAACCTAGTTAATTGTGAGCTGCCAAGCACCTCTTCTAGTTCTGTAGGTTTAAAGGATGTGATGGACAAGCTTACTGATGTAGGCTACGGTGTTTGACGCTATAATGACAAAGGGAGTAACACGTACGCCTCTCTATTTCCACTATTACGCTCACACAATAACTAAATGCAGCACACCCACGAACAACGTTATCAACTATCGTTAACGTACGGTAGCCACGCCGATTAAAGATCGAACAAACGACTATAGGCCGATGTTCTCTCAAGCTAAAAAGACCAATCTTGGGTCCAACCGAGCGATGGTTGTACCAAAAGAGATCTACCGAAAGGTTAGGTTCGGAAATAGTAGATCTCTCCCAACAAAACGAAAGCGAGGCTCGCTAAACCTCTCAGAAAATTAAACAACTAGAAAGAACAACACATGCGATCGGAAAGATAAACCACGAACGAAAAATGATTCCAAAGTAACACAAAGGTATTCCACCAAATAAAAATCTAAAGGGATAAGACACACAAGAGGTAGAAGATCTCGTTACCCAACCAGAATAGATGATTCCGGTTCACTTTCAAGGATCGTTCTTCCACGGTTCCGCCAGAGCCGTGCCGGATGGAGAGAAATTTGTCCGCTTTCGTCGCTTCATGCCAGAGTGAAATCTCACAAGGAAGGAGTCTTGCTCGTGGACGAAATCTTCACCACTATGAAGGGGGGTGGTCGGTTTTTGGTAGGGGATGAGAGGAGGTCGGGTTTTGACTTGGGGAAAGGGTGGCTCGGGTTGTAGAAGGAGGAAGAAAGGGAGAGGCCGAGCAAGGGGAGAGGGATAAGGAGAGGTGGTCGAGACTAGCACAAGAAGAAAAGGGGAGGAGGGTGGCCGGCGGCCAAGGAGAAGGAGGAGGAGGAAGTGAATTTTCCAAGAAGGGAAGAGTGAGGAGGGGAGGGGGGAATTCAAATTTTGAATCCTTGGATTTCAATTTTTTCATTCTCTAAGTAAAATGAAACAAGGTTAGCCTTATATAGGATTTACATCATGCATAGGCTATTTGCAGCCCACCTAATTAAAAATAAAACAATACTCAAATGTTTAAACATTACATGATAAAAATAAATGCAAATAGAAACAACTAAATATTATTTGGTAGTCTTCATCTTCATCACGTAGCTCCATATCATGTAGCTCCACAAGGTCACCATCTCTGTCATGTTGGGGTCGCCGTCGTCATCTTCAATATGTAGGAAATCGCCGTCTTCAACTTTAACACGTTGGGGGTTGCCGCCATCGCCGTCTTCAATTTTAACACGTTGGGGCTTGCCGCCATCAATCCTCCCCCACTCAAAATAACTCATCACCGATGAGTTAGCATGGCGGTGCTGGCGCCGAAGAACATCATCCAAAAGAACCATCGCCGAGTCCGAAATCCAAGGGTCACCGGAGACCGGGCGAGCACACCATCGTATCACATAATGCTGAATACCACCGCTTGGAGAGGAGAGCAAAACACCAAATATGAACCTGTCTAGCAAAAAGATTGTCCTAGGGAAACTGGGAAAGGCATTAGGCAAATAAAGAGGAAAAATTTCTTCATCAACGGTCAACGTACCTCCGTTGGAGACCAATGGAGAGAACGATCGAAGAATAAGCTCACCCCCCAACCCAAATGAAAATATAGTGGCACCAAACGTAGAGTTAGATATTTCAAAAGGTGGAAAAACACAATGCGTGAAATTGGAAACATTTAAACTAGGGGAATTACCCCATTCAGTTGTTAACTTCAACAGATATGTTGTTTCTCCTAATTGATTAAAAATCCGAAAAGTTCTAACTCGTCGACTCGCCAACATTTCTATAGTGCCCGTGTGCATCCGTTCAGGGACGAGTCGCACCAAGAGGAAACCAAAAACCTTATAGGGAGATGCCCTCTTATGTAAGTTAGCGATATATTGATAAGAAGACATGTGTGTGACTAGCGCTTCCTTACTGTGCTTATGTAAAATGAAAACGTGAGAGGCAAATACTATTGCAGGCAGACTTGACATGTAAAATAGCGGTAACAGAACTACTTGAGATGGAACCAAGGGAACTAAATATGGTGGTGCCAATGGAAAGTAATAGGGTGGCACTAGCAGAACTACATATGGTGGCACCAACCCAACGAGATCCGATGGTACCAACAGAATGCGATCCGGTGGCACAAAAGATGACCACATCATTAACGTACTCTCAGAGATTTGGTTAGTTTTAGAAAGTCGAGTGGATACCAAATTAATGAGACATTCATCATGACCAAACACGAAATCTATTATCACACTACGAGACATGTCCCAAGGAGGGTCCAGCATGGATGGTAAAATAACATGACTCAAATCAGGCAAAATAAATTCATGTCCGAAAGGATTCGCTGGTCGGGTCAACATATCAGGAGGGAGAGCCGGTAAAGCTAAAACCGGGAGAGAGTTAAGATCGCATTTAAATTCACACAACGGAGTTAGCATTAGGGGACGCTCATCCGAGTCTACTTCTATGTCGTATTCCAAAAATATAACTCTCTCGCTAGGACATTCTTCCAACTCATAAATCATGACATCAGTAGCAGTACAGATCTCAGGAATGGGAGCATCGATAGATTCCAGAGGAGGGGCTAAGTCATGCCCAATGTCAAAATACGGATTTATCGTCCAAGTAAAATCCTCCGGGTGCAAGCCATCAAAATCAAATGGAAAATCAAACAAAATATTTTCCCTCACAGAAAACTCAACTGGCTCATCATCACCTAACTCACGATCAGAGAAACATTCGCCACAGGGTGACTCTATCACCTCACTAGAAACTTCACTCAAATCAGACTCAGTAATGGTTTTAGAAACATCGACGAAGGGAAGTGGAGATGATTCCTTGGGGGAGAAATCCTCATCCAGGTCACTAGGGTAACCAATCTCTTCAACGTTAATACAATCGTCAGTAATATCAGCCTCGCCTTCAGTGACTGGCACAATCCTAGGCATGACCTTAGACTCATCAGGGGAGTCTACAACTAAATCAGGCAACTCAGGGGGAGACTCAAAATGGTCTACGAGCGTAATCAGGGTAGGACGCACAATAGAGCCAAGACCAGATTCACCACTAGACTCACATATAGTAATCGTCTGACATGACGGAACTTTACTCCTAGGAATCCGGTGCTTCTAAATTTCTAATGCCATGGTAAAAGTGGAGTCTAGATCTGTGTGCCAATAACGCAGTAATTTACCCTGGATGTAGGGGTCTAATCCCCTACGAAACCTGGAAAGGGTGACCTCAGGCGATTCCTGCACACGACTCCTAACCGTCAAATCCTTAAAGAGTTGCATATAATCTGAGACCGACTTATTCCCTTGTTTAAGGGTAGCCAAATCATCAGTTATTTGCCGTTTGGCCTGGGCGTTTGATTTATCTTCATTCCTAATGGAACCTAATGATTTTTCTCGGGAAACATTTACGTCGTAGGCCATATTGTGAGAACCGGAGAGAAAACTCAATTCGGAATTTGTGCACATACAATGAGAAACGCTTCTGGCCCAATTAAAATAGGTTTGTCGGAATTGTTCCCGCTTAACCACTAGGGTAATATTAATATAAAATAGATTTTCTTGCAGAATAAAATATGAATATTATTAATTAAATTTTTTTTGATTTTTTTGTTGAAAAATAAGAAATTTAAGCCGCTATTGGCAGACCAGAAATTTTTTTTGTTGCTGTTAAATTTTCAAATAAACGAACTAGAAACGTACGTGCCGACGTGCAAATAAAAGGGGGAGGGTTCCAATTAAGAAATTGACGTGAACCTCGCTCTGATACCAAATTGATGTAGGCTACGGTGTTTGACGCTATAATGGCAAAGGGAGTAACACGTACGCCACTCTATTTTCACTATTACGCTCACACAATAACTAAACGCAGCACACCCACGAACAACGTTATCAACTATCGCTAACGTGCGGTAGCCACACCGATTAAAGATCGAACAAACGACTAGAGGCCGATGTTCTCTCAAGCTAAAAAGACCAATCTTGGGTCCGACCGAGCGATGGTTGTACCAAAAGAGATCTACCGAAAGGTTCGGTTCGAAAATGGTAGATCTCTCCCAACAAAACGAAAGCGAGGCTCGCCAAACCTCTCAGAAAATTAAACAACTAGAAAGAAGAACACATGCGATCGGAAAGATAAACCACGAACGAAAAACGATTCCAAAGTAACATAAAGGTATTCCACCAAATAAAAATCTAAAGGGATAAGACACACAAGAGGTAGAAGATCTCGTTACCCAACCGGAATAGATGATTCTGGTTCACTTTCAAGGATCGTTCTTCCACGGTTCCGCCGGAGCCGCGCCGGATGGAGAGAAATTTGTCCGCTTTCGTCGCTTCACGCCGGAGTGAAATCTCACAAGGAAGGAGTCTTGCTCGTGGCCGAAATCTTCACCACTATGAAGGGGGGTGGTCGGTTTTTGGTAGGGGATGAGAGGAGGTAGGGTTTTGGCTTGGGGAAAGGGTGGCTCGGGTTGTAGGAGGAGGAAGAAAGGGAGAGGCCGAGCAAGGGGAGAGGGAGAAGGAGAGGTGGTCGAGACTAGCATAAGAAGAAAAGGGGAGGAGGGTGGCCGACGACCAAGGAGAAGGAGGCGGAGGAAGTGAATTTTCCAAGAAGGGAAGAGTGAGGAGGGGGGGGGGGGGGGGGTGGAATTCAAATTTTGAATCCTTGGTTTTCAATTTTTTCATTCTCTAAGTAAAATGAAACAAAGTTAGCCTTATATAGGCTTTACATCATACATATGCTATTTGCATCCCACCTAATTAAAAATAAAACAATACTCAAATGTTTAAACATTACATGATAAAAATAAATGCAAATAGAAACAACTAAATATTATTTGGTAGTCTTCATCTTCATCACGTAGCTCCATATCATGTAGCTCCACAAGGTCACCGTCTCCGTCATGTTAGGGTTGCCGTCGTCATCTTCAATATGTAGGAAATCGCCGTCTTCAACTTTAACACGTTGGGGGTTGCCGCCATCGCCGTCTTCAATTTTAACACGTTGGGGGTTGCCGCCATCGTTGTCTTCAATTTTAACACGTTGGGGGTTGCCGCCATCGCCGTCTTCAATTTTAACACGTTGGGGGTTGCCGCCATCGACGTCTTTAATTTTAACACGTTGGGGCTTGCCGCCATCACTTACCATCAGGGAAATGGATCCAGCAGGACAAGATAAGAAAGAAGATGGGTGCTGTCCAGGGGAGCTCAAGACTCACAAGCTGAGGATGAAGAACAGTCAGCTGAAGACAATGAAGGTTAGCTAGCTGAGAACAATGCAGAACAGCTAGCTGAAGCAAGAATGCCTCCAGCTGTGAGACATTTGAGGACCATCCTACACACCAAATCATTGGTGATGTAAGACATGGTGTCCATATAAGGAGCAAGAGCATCAACACAACTCTATGTTCGAGCTTCCTATCACAAGTAGATCCCAAGAAGCTTGAATAGGCTATCAAAGATTCTTACTGGATTGAAGCTATGCAGGAATAACTGAATTAGTTCAAAAGATGTAGGGTCTGGGAGCTGGTTCCCAGACCAAATGGACATAATATCATAGAAATAAAATGGATCTACAGGAACAAGCTAGATGAGAATGGCATTATTGTAAAAAATAAGGCCAGATTGGTGGCAAAAGGCTAAAAGCAAGAAGAAGGAATAGATTTTGACCAAACCATTGCCCCAGTAGCAAGGCTGGAAGCAATAAGGTTATTCCTTGCTTTTGCAGCCTATCAAGGATTCAAAGTCTTCTAGATGGATGTGAAGTTAGCATTCCTGAATGGAGACTTAAAAGAGAAAGTATATGTGGATCAGCTACCAGGTTTTGTAGATCCTCACTTTCCTAATTACATTTATAAGCGTAAGAAAGCTCTATATGGGTTGAAGCAAGCCCCTAGAGCATGATATGAAACATTGTCTACTTTCCTTATTGAGAACAAATTCTCAAGTGGGAAAATATATAAGACCCTATTTCTTAGGGAATCTAAGGGCAAGGTCATCCTAGTCCAGATATATGTTGATGACATTATCTTTGGATCTACTGAAAATATCTTTTGCAGGAAGTTTGCCAAACTTATGCAAGGGAAGTTTGAGATGAGCAACATGAGTGAGCTAAAATTCTTCTTGGGACTCTAAGTAAGACAGACTGATGATGGCTTGTCCATATCCTAGTCTAAGTTCACAAGAGAGTTAATTAAGAAATATGGTATGGAGAATGCCTCCACCATGAGAACTCTAATGGGGTAAAGTATGTCTGTAGATAAAGATGAGGCAAGGAAACCTGTTGATGAGTCTTTGTATAGAGGGATAATTGGCTCTCTTCTATACTTGACTGCTAGTAGGCCTGACATCATGTATGCTACATGTGTCTGTGCTAGGTATCAGACATGCCCCAAAGAATCTCATTATTCTGCTACAAAGAGAATTTTAAGATATCTTAAGGGACACCAGATCTTGGTCTTTGGTACCCTAGGAATAGTGATTTTGAGCTAACTGGATTTTCAGATGCAGATTTTGTAGGCTGCAAGGAAGACAGGAAAAGTACCACCGGTACATGTCAATTCTTAGGTGGAAGATTGGTGTCATGGAGAAGCAAGAAATAGACAAGTATTGCTATCTCCACTATAGAGTCAGAGTGCATTGTAGTAGGTAGCTGCTGTGCTCAATTTCTGTGAATACAACATCAGCTTGAAGACTATGGCATTAAGATAAGTAGAACTCCTCTATTTTGTGATTCTACTAGTGCAATTTCTATTGCTAGGAATCCTATTTCACATAGCAGGACTAAGTATATAGAAATTAAGTATCATTTTATTAGAGAGCATGTTGAGAGAGAAGGCATTTGCCTAGAGTTTGTCTCCACTGACAAGCAAGTGGCAGATATCTTCACTAAGTCTCTAGATGAAGCTAAGTTCAACACTTTCAAAATTGATTTGGGTATGTTGAACTTAGAATAGCTTCAGGTACTCCCTAAGGTATTATGCTTGGTACATGTTTGTTCTTTTTGCAGGTTCTCCAGACCTAGTGGAAAGGAAGATGAGAGATGATGCTTGTTCTCAAGTGGTATCAACAGCTGCAGGACTAGAGACTTTCAAGTAGTCTTCTCTAGTGGTGTAGAGAATTTCCAGTGATACTGAATTTCAAGTACTCTCATGTGATATCAAGTGATACACAAGTCATCCCTGTATAAGGGGCATGTTGGCAGCTGCAATCTTGGCAACATTTACATCATCTAGGGGTTGAACACAAGGGGAGAAAAAGACCTGATGCTCCTTCCTGACTATCTGAAGAGGTCAAAAAGGGGTAGAGATGGAGGTCATGTTTATCTTTGGTTGTTCAAGCTCAAGGTAGAGAGAATGAAGATGACTATTAGAAAAGATCAAGCTAAGAGGTAATCCTCTAAGGTGTAACTCACATTGTAGAAATCCAGGGGGGTAGAAATCCAGGGGGAGTAGGTAAAATTCATTTCACTGAATTTAATATGAATATGCGTTTATTGCCTGTGTAATGTGTATCTCATTACTAAAGAAGCTTGATCAGTGGTTTTGACATGCTCGATTAGTGGTTTTGACTTCTTCAAATAGGGGGATATTGTTGGGTCCATTGATCCTAATGACCCTGATTTGATGATGTCAAGCTTGTTAATGAGATATACATAGTTGTATTTAATGTATTGTTAAGTTTATGCATACAGGTTAGTCTTTATCATAATGATTGGACAGCTAGTTTAAGAGACAATGATAGGTGGACTCAAGGTCGAGCTGGAAACTCAGAAAATTACCTAAGTCCAAAAGCGTTGAGTGAGACAAGCTCACTCAATGCCATCTAGCTAATAGCGTTGAGAGAAGGCAGGCAGGAAAATTACCTAAGTACAAAAGCGTTGAGTAAAGCAAGCTCACTCAACTCCATTCAGCAAAAAGCGCTGAGACAGTTGAGACCGCTGACAAGAAAGCGCCGAGACAACCAGAAAAGTTGACTAAGGCAAAAAACACTGAGACAACCGAGACCGCTGACAGGAAAACGTTGAGATCGCTATGACAAAGCCTGAGAAAATCGGCTAAGTCCAGAAGCGTTGAGTGAGCTCAACTCACTCAACGCCATACATATAGAAGCGTTAAGCCAAGGTTATCCTATCATGGCCTTACTGTGAAGAATCTAAAAAATCGACCAAGTCCAGAAGCGTTGAGTTAAGCTTCATGAACCAATACCATGCTGTGTCTGTTAACGCCAAACTTCAGCAAGAAGTCAAGATTGCAAAAAATCGACTAAGTCTAGAAGCGTTGAGTGAAGCTTCATCACTCAATGCCATGCTGTGTCTGTCAACACCATCAGGCAAAAAGCTGAAGAATATGGCTAAGGGAAAAAGTGTTGAGTGAGGGATATACACTCAACGATCTCAATGCCATTAGGAAGAAAGTTGAAGAATATGGCTAAGGGAAAAAGCGTTGAATGAGGGATTTACACTCAATGCTCTCAACGCCATCATGCAAAGCTGAATAAATTTCTAAGTCTAGAATTATTGAGTCTACCATTCATCGAGATGAGCTTAACTTTCGTCGAACGGAGTTCAGAGTTTGTCGATCACAACATTTACCTATAAGAAGGACCCAGCTATCAGAATCGTCGAACAGAGTTCAGATTTCATCAACTGAAGTTCAGAGAATTCGTCGAACTCAGCCTTTACCTGGAGAAAGAACTAGGCTGAGAGAATTCTTTGATCTCAGCTTCATTGGTTCATTAAGTAGAGCTCAAGTTTCATTGAGCTGAGCTCGAAGTTCGTCGACCTCGTCCTTCACCTCAAGAAAGAACTGAGCTATGGGAATTCGTCGATCTCAGCTTCACTGTTTCGTCGAGCTGAGTTCAGATTTCGTCGAGCTAAGCTTGAAGTTCGTCGAACGCAGGATTTTAGAAAAGTTGTTGATTTTGGCTAAGTACAGAATGATGCTGACTCAGAAAAGTCAACAAGTCAACAAAGTTCAGATTCGATGCAAATAGACATTAACGTCACCGTCAGTCTACAATGGATCTCATGTTAATAGAGCTGAGGTTTTAACCACCATTAAAATTGAGACATGTGTCGATCATCTCGCCAATATGACGGGACTATAAATAGCAGAAGAGATCCGAAGAATGATAAAGGAATTAATTGGATTAATCTCTGATTAAAAAACGAGAAGCGGAGTTCGTCGTCTTCATCCGCCATTGTTGTAGGAGACAAGAACTTCAAGATCAAATCTAAAGGGCTTCTGAGTTTGCTGGTGTAATCAACATGCACTCCAGTAGGATCATAGTAATCCTCTGAGAGAGACGAATCAGCCTAGGAGTGCCCTAGCTGAAGTTATCTTCCCGACCCAAGCCGAGCTAGAACCTGAAGATCAATTTGCTGGATCAAAGAAGATTAAATCTACTCAGTTCAGATCAGGAGATATTCCTGAAGAAGAAGAAGCAGATTCATCTGCTAGTTGATTCCAGAATAAGCCAAACATCATTTCAAGATCTCCGTGTCATCTTGTTACTGTGAAGAAGAAGTTAGGGCTGATATCTTCTCAGTCCAGGTAGACAGGCACAAAGAAGTTTCTCCGGTTTCTGTAATTCATCATCATTTATATTTCTTGTAAGATTCATTCTGAATTTGAGTGGTAAGGTTAAGGACTAAGTTGTAAGCCTATGTTATAAAGGCTGAGATAGGGTAGGAGTTGCCTGAGTTGTAGGTGTGTGGATTCACACTGATGTGGGAAGGATTGCATGAGCTATAGGAGTGTGGAGTCACTCTGAGGTAGAGTTCTTGGGAAGAACTTGAGTTGTAGGATCTTGGTGATCTGAGTGGTATGGCTTGTGCCTGAGTTATAGGAGCATGTTGGGCTCTGAGCTGTAAGATCTGAGAATCTGAGAAAGATAGAAGGAAGTTTGGCCGAATCTAGTATACTGCTAGATATGCGAAGGGGTAAAGTGGATGTACCCAATAATTAGGGAACCACTATAAATTCTGTGTTGTGCTGTAATGGTATTGATTGTTGTGCTGTGTTTTTAATCGATTAGTTGCCTATGTTTTTGGAATTGGACCTATTCACCCCCCCTCTAGGTGATTAGTTGTTCTTGAAATCAAAACTTTCAACACTCAACGCCTGTGGACTTAGCCATTTTCAGCTAATTTTTCTTTAGGCTTTGAATGTATTAGCCTGACTCACAACCTTTTGTTGTATGACATTGAGTGAGTTAACTTCACTCAACGCATGTGGGCTTGGCCACATTTTAAGCATGCCAATTCATGGCCTTGACTAAATAGGCTTTACTCAGCGCTATAAGTCATCTGCCATTGAGTGAATGACCTTCACTCAACGCCCGTGGATTTGGACAGTTTTATGTCTTTCCAACGCATAGGTAAGAACTTATTTGACTTAGCCACTTAGGCTATCTATCCCATCACTACTTACTGGGACAATCTACAATCATTAAACTTGAACACAAGTTAGATCACCACATGTGTATACGTTGTTTGCTGGTCCTTCTTCAAATCCAGGACATTGGGATCAATGGACCCAACAACTATCTTGATCTGCAAATAGTAATTTGTAATTACCCATCTTAGGGTTTGACTTTAGGGCTTCAACTAGACTCCATGACCCAACCATGGCACCCTTAACCCTAGGGGAGACAAATGGGTCACCTAGGACCCATTTGGGTCAACCAAAGGGTCAAGTTGACCAAAGTCAACCCTAACCCTAAGTGGGTCAAAGTAACCTATATAGGGCCAGTTAACCCCCCTCCACCCTTAGCCAAAGGGACACACCTAGACCTTCCTAAGACCTAAGGGAAGTCAATGGGTCAAGAAGGACCCATTGGGGTCAACTAAAGATGCTAAGTTAACCAAAGTCAACCATAACCGTAAAATGGTCAAAGTGCCTTAAGAAAATGTCAAGTGACCTCCAAGGTGCCAATCCAACAATACCCAACCCTTTCTAGACCTTAGGGGAGGCCAATGCGCCACTAAGGACCCATTGGGGTCATCCCAAAAGGCTAATTTGACCCAAGTCAACTCAATATAGGTTTAGGTAAAACTGGCTCAAGTTGGCCTAACCTAGCCCAATCCACTTGGGCTAAGCCCAACTTAAGTAGCCCACTAGCTTGAGAGGTAGGAAATTACCTAAAGTGTCATCCAATTTTTGGGTTTGCTGACTAGGAGAGAGAAGCTTCATTCTCTCCTTTAATGGAGGAGAGAGAAAATGAGAAAGAGAGACCATTCATGGCAAAGGGCCTCTCTATTCACTCCCCTCTTGCTAGATTCATCCTCCTGGAATAATTAGGAGAAGATCAAAGGCTTTTCCCGGCCATGATAGTGGTTAGGGGAGGAGAATTCCATTGACCGAGAACCACCACTAATAGTCATTAATGGCATCGATGCCATTACTTCTCCCGTTCATCCTTTAGCTATTTTAAAAGCTTCACCAGACAGAGAGGAACCATTTCCACCATTCACCTGAAGAAACCAAGCACTTTGGTAGTGTAGTTGCAGAACACCAAGCGGCGCCACCACCAACTATGTTGACACGGCAATTGGCCCGACTCCAGCCTTCCCAAAAGGTCCTATACCTCTCCTCTCTTTTAGAGGATAGATCTCAATCTACTGGTTGTAAGGTCTGGGGCCAATTGGCCCTAGATCTAGGTGGCCGAAAGCTTGGTTTTTCAAGCTTTTCATCCAAGCCTAAATCCCAATTCCTGCCACCTCCGGCCGGCCCACCACCGTCTATCACCGGCCACCACCTCAACGAAGGTGGTGGTGGCATTGGCCGGCCGGGGAGACGCTCAGGTGGCCAGGAAATCATCCCCCAAGTAAGCCCAACACGGGCTGCTGTGAGCCGTTGGCTCAAGGATAACGATGAATAGATCCCGTCGAATTCTGCTTTAAGATTCGTGCTGAGCTATTATTCTAATTCCTTTTATTTCATTTTCTGGTATGCAAATATGCAGTGGCTAGATTAATTTATTAAAAATACTTAGAGCCCCCTGATGGAAAAATGACCAACATAAAAATTGTAGGGCTTGAAGTCTATTTTAAAATTTGTTTCAACCAATTTGGGTCAATGGTCTGACCACAGAACTCAAAATGGTGCATACTATAAAGAGGGTTAGTCAGAGATTAAATTGAGTGCCCCCACCAAACTACTTGTCCAAATGACTTGAAATTTGGGGTGGGACTCACACTTATCTATACCTTGGATATATCCAAAAATTGGAATTTTTTGAAAAATATTTTTCTATAATTTTTTGTAGAAATTTAATAATCCATATATGTTTTAATTTTAGGGTCTAATGACCTCATAATTCACCAAAATGTTAGTGGATGGTCCTTAGGGTTATTATATATCACTGATAAAAATCTCAGCCCATTTGGGGTTGATTTGAATAGGTATTAGTGTGACCGAAGTTTCGTCCCTTAAGAGTTAATTAGGGCAAAAGGGTGCTTGAGGCATGGAGGGGCCAATTCTCACCCAAAGGGGATGGGACTTTGGCTAGAGCCTCAAAGTCAGTTAAAACACTTGCAGTTTGGGGTGGATTAGGGTGAATTTGCCCTAGGACCCTAGCTCAGACCCAAAGGTTAAACTTTGGGGGTTTGTGACGGACATAGGGTGATATGTCCTTATATGGACTTGAAGTTTAGTCCATGTGATCTTAGGGTGGGGAATAGCGCTAAGAAGAAATTTAGTGACATTTAGACACATGCACACAACCTTAAGCAATTGGAAATTACTTAGGACCAATTAGTGCACTTTTGATCATGATTTTATTACCTAATCATATGACCATGAATGATCTTGAAAGTTAGGCTTTGATCAAATATTGTCTCTAACAAGCTTTGGAAATTTTGGTGTAAATTTTGGGTTAGTATTTATGGTACTTTATTCACAACCTCTCTAGTTGCCCTATTAATTCAAGAATTTAGTTTGAGTTCACCAGTGCTTGAAAGCTTATTAAACTTGGCTAGATGACTGTTAAAGTAGCGAACAAACGACCAAAAACAAGCCGGAGTTTTGAATAATTGAAAGTTTTATTATCCAAAAAGATATCTATTACAAAGGTATGCCCTCCCTTATATAGAATGGAGGAGATATGAGAGAATACAAATAAGAGATGTGAGACTAAAAATTTACAGGACTAAGCGGACTATACAAAACAAACCGCACAAGACGCGCGGTTAGACAGAAGGGCTAATTGCACGGCTACCACCAGAGAGAAAGAGAGATTGCCAGGGTAGACCGCTAGACCGCCCGGTCTCCAAGCCGGCTGAGACAAACTGCCAGACCGCGCGGTCTTCAACCCGCCAAGACAGACCGCCAGACCGCCTGGTCACCAACTTCAACACTCCCCCTCAAGCTGGAGCATATATATCTATCATGCCCAGCTTGTCACAAACATGAAGAAACGAGGCGGAAACTGGCTTGGTGAAGATGTCAGCCAGCTCTTTATCAGAAGTGACAAAGGGAGTGCAAATTTGTTCCTTTAAGATCTCTTCACGAATGAAATGACAGTTGACCTCAATGTGCTTTGTTCTTTCATGAAAGATCGGATTTTTGGAGATGTATATGGCGGCCTTGTTATCACAGAACATAGGTAGAGAATGGTTGTAGACCTCTCCTAAATCTAGCATGAGAGCCCGCAACCATTTTAACTCACAAGTGGTCTACACCATACTGCGATACTCAGCTTCTACACTGGACCTAGAGACAACAGACTGCTTCTTGCTCTTCCAGCTCACCAGATTTCCCCCAACAAAGGTGCAAAAACCTGAGGTTGACTTGCGATCCCCTTTGTCATCGGCATAACTTGCATCTGAGTATGCTTCAATTCTCAGATGACCATTCTTCTGAAAAATTAATCCTTTACCAGACGCTGCTTTGACATACTCCAAGATCCGCAAGGCGGACTGTAAATGGCACTCCTTAGGTGCTTGCATGAATTGACTCACCTTGCCCACATCATAGGAAATGTCGGGCCTGGTCACTGTAAGATATATGAGCTTACCAACCAGACGCCTGTACCGCGAACTATCTGAAAGAGGAGGCGAATCATCTGTCCAGGTTTTGTCTTCTCTAGTTGCCATGGGGCATCAGGCAGGTTTTACTCCGGTCAATCCTGCCTCTTTTAAAAGATCAAGGACATACTTACGCTGAGAGGAACTAAGGAGTCGGGCTTCCGAGAGATTTTGATCCCCAGAAAGTACTTTGGAGAGCCCATATCTTTCGTGATCAGATGTTGGCGAAGATGTCGCTTTGTCAGGGCTACCCCTTCCTGGTCATCGCCAGTAAGAAGAATATCATCGACGTACACAGCAAGAACAACCAGCCCCGAAGGAGTTTTGCGAATAAATAGAGAGAGATCGGCAGAGCTTCGCGCAAAACCAATGGCCGCCACGATGCCCCTGAACTTGTCAAACCAAGCTCGAGGGCTCTGCTTGAGGCCATAAATTGCCTTCTTCAGCCGGCATACTCGTGTCTCCCCCTGAGCAACATACCCAGGAGATTGCTCCATGTAAACGGCCTCATGAAGATCACCATAAAGGAAGGCATTCTTGACATCCATCTAGGAAATCGGCCAATCCCTATTTACCGCCATAGAGAGAAGGACCCGGATAGTACTGAGACGAGCCACGGGGGAGAAGGTATCAAAGTAATCAACCCCATAGGTCTGAGTAAAGCCCTTAGCAACAAGGTGAGCCTTATAACGATCCACAGTGCCATCGGGGCCAAATTTGACCACAAAGACCCAGCGACAGCCAACAACATCAGTGCCGAAGGGAGGAGGAACAAGAGTCCAGGTACCCCGCTCAGTTAGGGTCGCCATTTCCTCATCCATGGCCATCTTCCAATGAGGAATAACAAGAGCCTCCTGGTAGGAGCGGGGTGTGGCAGTGGCAGAGATAGCCAGTGCAAATGCCCTGCGAGAAGGGGTAAGACGATCATAGGAAACAACATCAGCAAGGGGGTGTAGGGCATACGTCCGTACCCCTTTGCGAAGAGCTATAGGAAGATCCAGGTCGGCGGGTCCCGCGGCATCCGGAGCATCCGTGGTAGAGAAAGCTGGCCCGGGAGTAGAGAGAGATGGCGACGGAGATGAGGGAGAGGGTGGCAGAGGAGGGAGAGAGAGAGGTGGAGGGAGAGGAGTGGATGGAGACGGTGTTGGGGTGGAGATCATAGTAGGAGGCGAGGGAACGAAGGGAACGGCAGGAGAATCAGAAGCTGGGAGAAGAGGGGAGGAGTCATCCGAGAAGTAGGAGGTATTCTCGAAGAAGGTGACGTCAGCAGAGACGAACTGCTTATGAAGGACGGGATCAAAGCAACAATAGCCTTTCTGAGTGGTGGAGTACCCCAGAAATACATATTTTGTGGAGCGAGGGGAGAGCTTATCACTGGTGGCAGAAGGGGTATGCACAAAGGCAGTGCATCCAAAGATTTGGAGAGGTAGAGGAAACGGCTCATTGCCCGGATACAGAATGGAGAATGGGGTTTTTCCGTGGAGAACCGTGGAGGGAATGCGATTGATAAGGTAGCAGGCAAGGAGAACATCATAGCCCCAATAGGAGCGAGGAACATGCATCTGGGTCATCAAGGTGCGAGCGACATCGAGGAGGTGACGGTTTTTGCGTTCGGCCACCATTTTGTTGTGAAGTATAGACACAACTAGTTTGATGAATAATCCCATTTTGCATGCAGAATGTAGAAAAGTCATGACTGATATATTCTTTGGCATTATCAGATCGAAAAACTTTGATAGAAACTGTTGGGTACATTGGTCAAATGTACCTGATTTGAAGAAGCCTCACATAACTCAATGATATACATCATAATGTATTTGATGTTTGTTTGAGTTACTTGTGCAGGTTAGTTATTCACTGGACTGAAGCTAAAAGTTTCTAAGTCCATGTGTCGACACCCAGAGGGAAAGTGTCGACACTTGAGAAAGCTTGTGTCGACACCCAGACAAGCAGTGTCGACACTTGGAGTAATTGTGTCGACACCTGAGAAGAAGAGTCGACACCAGACAGAAAGTGTCGACACTTGGAGCTGTGTCGACACTCAGTGAAGAAGAATGCAGAAAAGCTATGTCGACACTTAGCAGAAGTGTCGACACCTAGAAGAGCTGAGTCTACATCAGAAAGTGTCGACAATTGGAGTTGTGTCGACACTTGGAGTTGTGTCGACACTCAGCAAAATTCTGCAGAGACTAAGGACAAGTGTCGACACTCAATACAATGTGTCGACACTCAATCAGCAGAGTCAATATATGAAGAATGTGTCGACACTCAGCACAATGTGTCGACACACACTCAAAGGAGCAACACTTGAAGCATGTGTCGACACTCAGCACAATGTGTCGACACACAACCAGAAGACTCTACACTTGAAGAATGTGTCGACACAAGGAGCTGTGTCGACACTTAGCAAAGAACAGAAAAGTTTACAAAATATTCTAAGTACAAGTGTCGACACTAAGGGAATGTGTCGACACTCAGCTGAAGTAACAAAATTGAAGACTTGTGTCGACACCAAGAAGCAGTGTCGACACTTGACAGTTTCAACACATGAAGATGTGTCGACACAAAGGAGATGTGTCGACACTTAGAAGAATTCAACAAGTTACAGAAGATCAAGTACTTGTGTCGACACTTAATTTCAGTGTCGACACTTGAAGAAGAATCTGTGTCGAGATATACAATGTTGAAGCCAAATTTGACCTCAACTGAAGTTCGAAGAAAAAGGGGTGCAGCCGAAACCTACTTCTCTCAAGTCTCACCCCTTGACTGGATTCTAAGGACCTAAGACTGACCCAAAAGCCTCAGCAGGGAGGTCCCACCTCACACCCGGAAGATCTCTGAGAGCTTCCCCTCCAAAGCCAAAGCTGGGCTAGGAGCTCCTCAGAAAGCGCTAGAATTCCGGAGACAATGATCGCTTGCTTTCTAAGGAGCCCTTATGGGTCTATTTATAGCATTTTTCTGTCCTGAATTTACTGAAAAGCCCTTAGTTGGTCTGCCAATAGCCAAATCCCGCTGTTTTCCTGAGGGTACTGAAGTAATTTCTCCTGAGGGCAATAAAGACATTCTTCCAAAGGCCCTGGGCCCCATTCGGCGGGAGCTAGTGCCGAGACCTTTCGGCCCAGGGCATGGCGCGAACGTTTTCGCCGCTTAGGCGAGAACTCTTTGAGAAAGGAGCTTGGTTTGGGCGGGAGTGCTTCCGCGCGGCTTGCGCTTGGCGTTCTCGGCCCACGATTTCTCCCTTATAACATTCGGCGAGAGCGCTTCCGCCTTCTGTGGGCGAGATCCTCCTTAGGGCGGGACCACTTCGGCTAACCCTCCTGTGACCATTGTGCCTCTTGGTCTGGCTCAGCGAATATGGGGTTGTACACAATCCCCGCTCTTTTTGAGCTAGCACCGCGCTCGAAAAGACATGTCCAACCCCAAAAATATTCGCTGAGCACGTGTCAACATCAGGGAATCTTTTGGTGGGTCCGTACGGTGTCTATAAATATGAGTGCCGATAGACGGTCATGACACTTTCCTCGAGCCGTCATTCTCCTTCTGAGCTCTCGCCCTCTCTTGCGATGCCTTCCAAGCGTGCCGATAAACCTCTTCCGCAGGATCTGCAGGACCGCATCAACGCGGCGCAGGCGCGAGCTAGGGCTAACAGTGCCCTTGTCGCCCCATGGCTAGCGAGACAGCCGCCAGTTGCTGAGCCTTCTTTGCCTAAGAAGAAGAAGAAGAAGAAAGCGAAGGTGGTTCAGCGGGACCTATCCCGCGAGAACAGGAGCCCGCCCACCCCGACCCCTAGTTGCGCGGACGGCGCCTCGCCGCGGAAGGTAAGCTTGATATACCCATTAACAACCAGTTGCTCAATTGTCTAACTTGATACCTCTTGCAGGAGACGGTTCCTGACGCTGCCGCGTCCCCGCGAGAACGTTCGAATCCGCCTTCTAGCCATCACGACGATCAACCACAGGTTCCTGAGGCTCCTCCTCCGCCAGACCCGAACACCGCCGGTAAAGGTTCCCTTCTTGGCTTCGCCTGGTATTTTCCAAATGCTGACTTGATTTCTCGCAGCGTTGGTTTCTGTACCTTCGGATCTCGCCACCCAGGATGGTGGGGCGAGAACTATTGATCAGCCTGCCCGTGTGGTTGACTCCTCCCTATCGGCGAGAGGAAAAAGTGCCGAGATCCCTGTGCCGCCGCTAGACGTTAGTCCTTCAGCGGCTGAGGAGACCCGCTCCCCCGCTCTCGATCAGGCCGGGATCACCCTCCGCAAAGTTTACCCCCCCGGCAAAGGAAAGCCAATCCACCTCCTCTTTGGAGCTGAGGGGGGGGGGGGGGGGGGGGGGCTGGGCCTTCTCGCCTGCCGTCGACCGGGGGGCCTCGTCACTCCGAAGGTATACGGCCGTTTTATCGCTGCTACCCTTTAGTTTCCGCTAAAATGGGGCTTCTTTCGATAGGGGACAAGGACTCGCGGCCTGGCGCTGAGGTAGAGGAAGAAGAAGAAGAAGAAGAAGAAGAAAGAGAAGGAGAGGATGGCGAGAGCTCTCCCTTCCCTTCATCTGATGAGATGGAGGAGATCCTGACCGGTGCCGGGAGCGCAAAAAGACGAGGGAAGAAGGTTGCCGCCATTCTGTCGAAACTCATCCGGCGAGAACGGGCCCGCGACCTTGCGGCCCGAGAGTTCCGCCAGTCAGTGGAGAAGAGGCTGGAATCCTTGGAGCGAGACTTCCTTCTAGGCGAGATGGACCGGCCCGGAGGAGCTACCGCGGGATCTTCACCTGAGAGATGCATCGAGAGGATCCGGGATCTGTCTCGCCGGGTTGACCTGGGATGCAGCATTCTGTCATCCTACTTCAACCCGCAGGCGCCCCCCCGGACCAAGTTGCGGGACCGAGGCAAATGGCGCTGGGAACCGTACTGAAGCGCGAGACGTCCCCTCCTCTTCCTCTGGCCTTCCCTTCTCTAATGTACCCTTACTTTTTCGCTTGTAGTTGTGACTGTTGCTCCCGCTCTTTATTCGCTTATTGTATTATTATTATTTTTTATCGCGTTCCCGCTCAGCGAGAGCGATGGCTCTGTCTTTAATATTCTTGCATTCGTATGAGTTATCTTCCCAGCTCTTTGGGGTGGCGAGAGCCATCTTGCTTCCGCCTACTTTTCCTGCCGTCTGACACTTCGCAATGTTAGCGCCAGCTGTTTAATCGGTCGCTGTCAGATTCGGGCGGGAAAAACGAAGCGCCGTTGACCTAGGATGCGGCGGCTGTACCCTCGCCGCCTTTCTGAAAACTACCATCATTACCACGATTTTCTATAAATAGGAGGTTCACCTACCACATTCATTCCTCTGACTCCCGTCTCTCTCCTCTTTGCTGTTGCTCTCGCGGTCTTCGCGAAGCTCTCGCCCTTTTCTGTCTTCCACTTCCGTTCTCGCCCCATTCTCGCTCTCGCCTTTCCCCCGTAGATCTCGCCTTCGATCCCTATTGCGATGCCGGGTGGTGGTGAAGGAAGATCCAACTGCGCGGAAGCCTTCCAAAAGCATCTCTTTCCTTCCTGCACCCTCACTCTGGAGGAGTTCAATCTGACCAAGGCCCAGCACGTTCCCGCTGGCTTCGTCGCGCGGCCCCCGGGCAGTCATGACAAGGTCAACACTGCAGGGGAGGGGGAGCTCGCCATCCCCATAGAACACTTCGAGGTGGGCTTCCGCCTTCCGCTGTGGCCTGAGATGCGACAGGCTCTCCGGTACTACGGGGTGGTTCCCGCGCAGCTGAATCCTAATTCAGTTGCCATTCTCGTGGCATTCATATGCTATATGCTCTCCGAGAGGATCGAGTTCAGCCTGCCGATCTTCCGCAAGCTGTTTACCTTCCGCGCGAAAGGAGGCGTGGTGTTCTTCTCCGGGCAGCTTCTGAAGACGATCGGTCTCGCCAACAAGCATCATCATTGGGGCGAGAAGTTCATCTACGTCTCCGGCGACTTCGGGAACGTACCCTTGGCCCCCATCCAATATGAAGATGCCGCCTACAAGCCTCCGTCCTTGGGCTCCCGCGAGAGCGCCCTCCTTGAGTTCTTCGGAACCAAGGACTTCGACGTCCTCCACCTCCGGCGAGACGTCGATTCTCTTTCCCCTGTGCTTCCGGGAGAAGGTAGGGTCTCGCCTTCATTTGTCTTTTTCTTGCCTTTTCCGAGATTAGAACTTATCA
This sequence comes from Platanthera guangdongensis, assembly GCA_039583875.1. Classification (NCBI taxonomy): domain Eukaryota; kingdom Viridiplantae; phylum Streptophyta; class Magnoliopsida; order Asparagales; family Orchidaceae; genus Platanthera; species Platanthera guangdongensis. The sequence goes on along the minus strand of CM077163.1, from coordinate 162,784,821 downwards.
ATGTTGTTTTTTGCAGGAGAGCGCGAAATCCCTCTCCGCCAGCCTTTTGACGAGGCTCGCGCCGGAGGGAGTCAGCCTCCGAAGGACCCGCTGGCTCTTGCGAAAGCCGCCGCGCAAGCCTGCCGAAAGGAGCCGGGCCTCCCACCCTCGAGCGGTGTTGTGAAGCGAAAACCGGTTGCTTCCGCACCTCAGGCAATCAAGAGGCCCAAGACCATGGATACCGAGAAGGGCAAGGCTGCGGTTGTCCAGCCCGTCCAACCTCTCCCCCCCGGCCGCTCCTTCGAGGAGGTCTTGGAGGCAGCAAGCAGGGTTGCGGCCACCAGGGGCGGCTCGGGGACTCCCGCCGAGAACCCTCGGACCCCTGGCGCCGCCGAGAGCGAGGGTGTCGCCGTCGGGACCTCCGGCCAACCTCCGTCTGAAGAGGTGCCGCGGGGTCATCGTAACTATGGCCTCGGCGTGAGGTACCTGGACGCGGAGAACAAGCCGCTGCTGCAATGGGACCCTGACGCCAACAAGGTCACGGTCTCGTCCCTCTTGCCGAGCTGGGCATAGCGAGACGAGGTCACCGGCGAAGCTTTCGCCTTAGGGTACGGCCTCTACAGCCGGGAGGATGCTAGCGTCTTCGACAGGACGTCGACCCGGATGTTGGCATATGACTCCACTCGCGCTTTAATGCGTGGGTTGGAGCTCACGCACATGTGCGCCCGGCGGAGCATTACGATAGACCGTAACTTTCAAGATATGTTGAAGGCCAGGGAGGATGCGGTGGCCCGGGCGGCCTCTCTGGCCAAGGAGCTGGCCGAGACCCAGCAACTACTATCCTCGCGCCAAGCGGAAGGGGTAAGCGAGACTTTTCATAATCAGTTGTTCTCGCAATCCTAACCTTTTTCTTATGCTAACCTCCCGCTGTTCAGGATTCCGCTCAAGCCGCGCTTCGTGAGGAGCTGTCTCAGGCCCGCTATGACAACGTTCTCCTGCGAGAACAGATCGCGCGCCTCGAGGCGAGTGCACCCCCTCCGCTGGACGAGAGATTGAAGAGCCAGTATTACTCGGCTTATGACATCGACAAGCTCCTTCAGGGGAACGCGCAAGCCACCGTAAGGCTGACGCTGGAGACGCTGCGCGACATCAACTGTTGGGATGAAAGGGGCAAAGACATTACTGCTCCACAACTTGTCCCGTGGCTCTTCGAGCCCATCCCAAAGCCTCCTGGCGCCCCTGATACCCCTCCCTCGGATGTCTCAAAGTCCCCCGCAGCGGATGGCGAGACCTCCGGGGAGAGCTCTGGCGGAAGCTCCAGCGGAAGCTACAGCGGAAGCTCCAGCGAGACTTCAGAAGGGTACAGCCGAGACCCTTGAGGGTCCTCTTCTTATTTTTGTTCATTTTTATGTAAAAGCGCGAGACGCTAACACGTTGTACCTGTATACAGTTAATGCAAATATTTGTTCTTGCGAACCTTTTTTGTTATTTGCGAATGTGCTTGATGTGGTTGTCGTAGTCGAATGCTTTCGGCGTAGGCTTCCGCCAAGACCCTTGGCCTTCTTAGGAAATTCGTAGCGATGAATCAGCAAGAACCTGCGGTAACCGGCCAGCCGGAAGCGTGACTCTCGAATCCTTAAGACGGGACCGTCCCCTTTAGACTGCGTGAGTCCCTACTAGCCCATCGTATGACGATCTCGCCTATTTGTTCGAGAACACTGAGAGGAACCCTTTTGGCGGAAGCCTCCCCACCTCGAGTTCCCTTCAATAGTGAATCTTCTGTCGAGACCTATCTTCTGTCGAGACCTATCCCTGCCGAGATCTATCTCTGCCGAGACCTATCCCTGCCGAGATCTATCTCTGCCGAGATCTATCCCTGCCGAGATCTATCTCTGCCGAGATCTCTCTCCTCTTTTTCACTTGTCATTTGGTGTTCCCAACGTGCTTCCTGCCTTTCATTAACCAAGCCAACCAGACAAAACCTGTTCCCCACAGGCGAGCCTTCAGTCCTGCCAGCTAGATGAGAGCCTGCGCAGCGGGTCTACCTGGGGCCGAGCCGAGCTCGGGGTGCCGATGAAGATTTCAAGCCAAACCAACCTATCCCCCACAGGCGAGCCTTCGGGCCTGCCAGCTAGATGAGAGCCTGCGCAGCGGGTCTACCTGAGGCCGAGCCGAGCTCGGGGTGCCGATGAAGATTTCAAACCAAACCAACCTATCCCCCACAGGCGAGCCTTCGGACCTGCCAGCTAGATGAGAGCCTGCGCAGCGGGTCTACCTGGGGCCGAGCCAAGCTCGGGGTGCCGATGAAGATTTCAAACCAAACCAACCTATCCCCCACAGGCGAGCCTTCGGACCTGCCAGCTAGATGAGAGCCTGCGCAGCGGGTCTACCTGGGGCCGAGCCGAGCTCGGGGTGCCGACGAAGATTTCAAACCAAACCAACCTATCCCCCACAGGCGAGCCTTCGGACCTGCCAGCTAGATGAGAGCCTGCACAGCGGGTCTACCTGGGGCCGAGCCGAGCTCGGGGTGCCGATGAAGATTTCAAACCAAACCAACCTATCCCCCACAGGCGAGCCTTCGGACCTGCCAGCTAGATGAGAGCCTGCGCAGCGGGTCTACCTGGGGCCGAGCCGAGCTCGGGGTGCCGATGAAGATTTCAAACCAAACCAACCTATCCCCCACAGGCGAGCCTTCGGGCCTGCCAGCTAGATGAGAGCCTGCGCAGCGGGTCTACCTGAGGCCGAGCCGAGCTCGGGGTGCCGATGAAGATTTCAAACCAAACCAACCTATCCCCCACAGGCGAGCCTTCGGACCTGCCAGCTAGATGAGAGCCTGCGCAGCGGGTCTACCTGGGGCCGAGCCGAGCTCGGGGTGCCGATGAAGATTTCCAACCAAACCAACCTATCCCCCACAGGCGAGCCTTCAGACCTGCCAGCTAGATGAGAGCCTGCGCAGCGGGTCTACCTGGGGCCGAGCCGAGCTCGGGGTGCCGACGAAGATTTCAAACCAAACCAACCTATCCCCCACAGGCGAGCCTTCGGACCTGCCAGCTAGATGAGAGCCTGCGCAGCGGGTCTACCTGGGGCCGAGCCGAGCTCGGGGTGCCGATGAAGATTTCAAACCAAACCAACCTATCCCCCACAGGCGAGCCTTCGGACCTGCCAGCTAGATGAGAGCCTGCGCAGCGGGTCTACCTGGGGCCGAGCCGAGCTCGGGGTGCCGATGAAGATTTCAAACCAAACCAACCTATCCCCCACAGGCGAGCCTTCGGACCTGCCAGCTAGATGAGAGCCTGCGCAGCGGGTCTACCTGGGGCCGAGCTGAGCTCGGGGTGCCGATGAAGATTTCAAACCAAACCAACCTATCCCCCACAGGCGAGCCTTCGGGCCTGCCAGCTAGATGAGAGCCTGCGCAGCGGGTCTACCTGAGGCCGAGCCGAGCTCGGGGTGCCGATGAAGATTTCAAACCAAACCAACCTATCCCCCACAGGCGAGCCTTCGGACCTGCCAGCTAGATGAGAGCCTGCGCAGCGGGTCTACCTGGGGCCGAGCCGAGCTCGGGGTGCCGATGAAGATTTCAAACCAAACCAACCTATCCCCCACAGGCGAGCCTTCGGACCTGCCAGCTAGATGAGAGCCTGCGCAGCGGGTCTACCTGGGGCCGAGCCGAGCTCGGGGTGCCGACGAAGATTTCAAACCAAACCAACCTATCCCCCACAGGCGAGCCTTCGGACCTGCCAGCTAGATGAGAGCCTGCGCAGCGGGTCTACCTGGGGCCGAGCCGAGCTCGGGATGCCGATGAAGATTTCAAACCAAACCAACCTATCCCCCACAGGCGAGCCTTCGGACCTGCCAGCTAGATGAGAGCCTGCGCAGCGGGTCTACCTGGGGCCGAGCCGAGCTCGGGGTGCCGATGAAGATTTCAAACCAAACCAACCTATCCCCCACAGGCGAGCCTTCGGACCTGCCAGCTAGATGAGAGCCTGCGCAGCGGGTCTACCTGGGGCCGAGCCGAGCTCGGGGCATCACTAAACATTCAACTACGTTATGCCATGAAAAATTCGACACTAATTAAAAGAGAAACAATCGGTATAATATAACAAGTTTAATTTTGGGATACATGGTTACATCCTTCCCCCCTCAGGGGTAGAAGCGTTTTAGATCATCACCACTCCACGTGTGGCTTAAGGCTCTTCCCTCCACGTCCTGGAGGTAGTATCCCCCTGTTCCGAGGACTTCCTTCACAATGTATGGACCTTCCCAGTTCGGATGGAGCTTACCCACGGGAGCCGATCTTCCCGCCGCGTCGACCTTTTTCAGCACCAGATCCCCTTCTGTGAACTGCTTGACCCTGACGTGCTTATCAAAATGCTTTGCCATTCGTCGCTTGATTTCTTCTTGCCTGATAGCCGCCACGTCTCGCAGTTCCTCTACCATATCTAACGAGAGGCGCTGCCCCTCTTCATTTTCCACCCTCCAAGTCTCGTCACCTTCGCCCGCGGCTGTGACTCGCGGGGACCGGACCTCAAACTCCACCGGTAGGACAGCTTCACATCCATGAGAGAGCTTGAAGGGGGTCTCACCGGTAGCCGTGTTCGGAGTTGTTCTCAGAGCCCACAGGACCGAGGGGAGCTGCTCCACCCAATTCCCTCTCAGATTCTCTACCTTCTTCTTTAACAAGTTAACGATAATCTTGTTTGCCGCCTCCACCTGACCGTTGCTCCTGGGGTGGTGGACGGAGGCAAACCTGAGGTCAATGCCCAGCTGAGTGCAGAAACTGATGAACTCTTCGCTGGCAAACTGGGGGCCATTATTCGTGACGATGGCCTGAGGCAGCCCGTGCCTGCAGATGATCTCCCCCCAGACGAAGTTCCTGATGACTTGGGAGGTCACCTTTGCTAGTGCCTTAACCTCCAGCCACTTCGAGAAGTAATCTATCATGACCAGGAGGAACCTTCTCTGTCCACTAGCCGGAGGAAAGGGCCCAACTAAGTCCATTCCCCAGATAGCAAATGGCCATGGCGTCGTGATACTCCGGAGTCTTTGGGCTGCCAAGAGTTGAAGGGGGGCGTAGAGTTGACATTTTTGACACCTCCTTGCAAACTCCATGGCATCCTTCCTTAGGGTGGGCCAGAAGTACCCCTGTCTGACCACCCTAGCCTCCAGTGTCCTTCCTCCAGAGTGACTGCCGCACTCGCCCGAATGCACCTCCCCTAAAATCTTCGGGATTTCCTCTTCGGTCGCACATCTGGCTAGGAGCCCTGACAACATCTTGCGATGCAGACCCCCCTCCATCATCAAGTAGTGAGCCGCCTTGCGCTTAAAGCTTCTCCCCACCTTGGTCCCCTCAGGCAGTTCTCCGGTGGTTAGGAAGGCCACAAATGGATCCACCCACGAGGGCTGTCGATCCACCATCATCAATTCTCCCTCATCTATAGCCGGTCGGAATAGCTCCGTCAAGGTCCCTCCTACCTGCGGTCCGAACTTGGCCAGTCGATCGGCGGTTACACTTTCTTCCCTTGGAATATGTTGAATTGAGAAAGACCGGAATCCTCCGATGATCACCCTTACCTTGGAGAGGTATCTGATGAGGGTTGGCTCCCGAGTTTCAAACTCTCCCCGGATTTGCGATGTCACTACCTTTGAATCAGTGAAAACTTCTACCTCCTGAATCCCCAGTTCCTTTGCCAGGCGAAGGCCAGCAATGACGGCCTCATACTCCGCTTGATTGTTGGTCACTGGGAAATGTAAAATGACTGCTTGCTCTATAGTTACCCCCTGGGGACTTGTCAACACCACCCCTGCCCCTAGGGAGTGCCTTCCTGAGGCCCCATCAACCGTTAACCTCCATGCTTCTCGCGGTTGCTGCTCTTCCCCCTCGACCTCAACAACGTAGTCTGCTAGAAAGTCCGCCACTGCCTGCGCCTTGATGGAGAGCCTTGGTACAAAGGAGATGTCGAATTCGCTTAGCTCAATGGACCACTTAGCCAGCCTTCCCGAGTGCTCCACTCCATCGAAGATCTTGCGAAGAGGGTGGTCGGTCACCACCCTAATCGAGTGCGCTTGAAAGTACGGACGGAGCTTTCTGGCCGAGATGACCAAGGCATAAGCAAGCTTTTCCAGGATAGGGTAGCGAAGCTCTGCTTTTTTCAATATCCGGCTGACGTAATAGATGGGAAGCTGCTTCTTTCCTTCTTCTCTTACTAGGACGGAGCTTACCGCCTCCGCCCCTACTCCGAGATATAAGGTCAAATCCTCCCCATCTTTTGGGCTCTGAAGGAGGGGAGCCTGAGAGAGTTGTCTTTTCAGCCCCTGGAAAGCTTCTTCGCATTCGGCCGTCCATTCGAACCTTTGATTCCCCCGCAGCACTTTAAAGAATGACGAACATCTGTCTCCTGCCCGGGAGAGGAACCTGCTTAGCCCAGCCAGCTTGCCTGTCAAGCGCTGGACCTCCTTGACGTCGCGAGGTGACTCCAAATCCAGGATGGCCTTGACTTTGTCCGGGTTGGGCTCCACTCCTTCCGGAGTCAGGAGATGCCCGAGGAACTTCCCGCGGCTTGCCCCGAAGACACACTTCAAGGGATTCAGCCTCATTTTAAACCTTCTCAGGGTGGCGAATGTTTCCTCGAGGTCTTGCAGGTGCGAAACTATGCATTTGCTTTTGATCATTAGGTCGTCGACGTAGACCTCCAAGTTCCTCCCCCTCTGATCCCGGAAGACCCTATCCATCATGCGTTGATAGGTAGCCCCTGCGTTCTTTAACCCAAAGGGCATCATCTTGTAACTGAAGCACCCCTCCCTTGTGATGAAGGACACATCCTTGGTGTCAGGAGGATGCATCCGGATTTGGTGATAACCTGAAAAAGCATCTAAAAAACTCATGACAGAAAAACCGACGGCTGAATCAACCAGCGCGTCGATCCGAGGCAGGGGATAGCAATCCTTAGGGCATGATTTATTCAACAAAGAAAAGTCTACACACATCCTCCATTTACCACATCCCTTTTTCACCATTACCACATTGGAGATCCAGCCTGGATACTGGATCTCTGAGATGAAGCCCGCCTCCAAGAGCCTCTTGACCTCCTCGCGAATGGGCTCCTCCAGCTTGGTGGCGATGGCTCTCATCTTCTGACGGATGGGGCGGGCGCGGGGATCCAGGTTCAGGCGATGACAGGCTACGTCGGCGTCGATGCCTGGCATGTCCGCCGCGCTCCAAGCGAAGACGTCAACGTTGCTTTGAATGCAGGCCCGCACCTGCTCCCGGGTCTCAAGACTCAACCCCCCGCTGATCCGCACCCTTTGCACCTCTCCTGCTTTGGTGAAGACCTCCATCTCCACCACTTCTTCAGCCGGTTCCAGCCGCGACTGCTCCCAACCAGTCCTTGCCTCTTCCTCCAGCTCCAGCTCTCCCCTTTCCTCCTCAATCTCCATCGCTTCTATCCCCCTCTGCTGCTGCTGCTCGGCTCCCACGCCTCCTGGGACCTCTCCCACGACTTCTCCCGCCGCCTGCTCTCCTACTTCCACTGCCCTTTCCGGGCTCTCCTGCCCATCGCTCCTCCGTATCACCTGCACATCCCCTCGCATCTTCTCTGTCTCTTCCTCTCCAGCTTCCTCCCTTACCTCCTCATGGACCATCTCCTCTTCCTCCCCCACCTCTTCTAGGGCCGCCATCTCAATTTCCAACTCTTCCGCCTCTGCCATCCACGAAATAGTGTTGACTGCCGTAACGTAACATTGTCTTGCCACCTTCGGGTCCCCTCTAACCCTGACCTGCACCCCCCCATTGTTGAACTTGAGGCATTGATGGAACGAGGAGGGGACGCAGCGAAAGGCGCTGATGAGGGGACGCCCAAAGATGGCGTTGTAGCTGCTCGGGGCGTCCACGATCACGAACCTGCAGTTCCGCGATACGCCCCCCAACCTTACGTGTAACCCTACTCCTCCTTCTACCTCCTTCCTCTCGCCGGAGAACCCGAACAGAGGTCCATCCGATGCCAAGACCCTCTTCCCTTCAACCCTCATCTCATCGAAAGCTTTCTTGAAGATGACATTAACCGAGCTCCCGTTATCTACCAGTATCCTAGAAACGGTATAGTTCTCCACTGCCGTCTGGATCACCAGGGCGTCGCAGAATGGGTCTTCATAGTCTGGCATGTCCGCTGATGAAAAAGTAATCTTTTCTTCCGGTGGGGGAACCTGGGAGGTGGATGCCACCCCCCTCCGATACATGGTTTGCAGGCTCCCCTTGCGGGTTGCCTCAATCCCCACTCCTCCATGAATCACCCCGATTCCTCCCCGGGTCCCTACGTCCACCCGGTCTTCACACCTGTCCTCCGCTTCGCCCTGCTGTACCTCCACTATCCTCATCGGTGGATCTTGCCTCCCTGCTCCTCTGGCCGCCCTCAACTCTAAGAACTCCGGGCAGGTGGCCGTTGCGTGCCCTTCCTCCTGGTGGAAGTCACAAAAGAGCAACGCCTCCCCGCCCCTTCTCCCGTCTCCCCTTCCTCTTCTTCCTCCTCGAGCTCCTCTGGCTGCTCCTCTCCCTCTTCCTACTTCCATTGCCTCCTGCGGTGGTGGGGGACGATCCCTCGGCTCCTGCCTCCATGCCGGTCGATCGAACCTCCGGGGCTCCCGTAGGTCATCTCTCCCCCGATAGCCTTCTCCTGGACCTTGGGGGCGACCCTCCTGGGGCCTCCAACCCAACCGGTTGACTGGCTCCCGGGCCCCCCACCCCTGCTGCTGCCCAAACCTTCGGGGCTCCTCCCTTTTCCTATCTTCTCTCTGCTCCCTCTGCTCTCTTGATTCCTTCTGTCTTCCTGCCGCTGGTTCCTTCCCGTCCTCTTCTGCTAGCTTGGCCAACTTCCTGGCGAACGCTGGGTTTGCTCTCTCGAAATCGATCTCCTTTGCCGCCCTCTCCATGAGCTCCTCAAAGGAGAGGGGGGGCATCCTCTTCAACTCCATGCTAAAAAATCCCGGTCTCAGCCCCAGGGTGAAGGCCAACATCAGCGCGTACCCTGGAACCTCCTGGACCAGAAGGATCTCTTCCTGGAACCGGTCGACATAGTGACCCAACGTCTCATCCGGCCTCTGCCTCACTGCAAACAGACACTCCGCTTCCTTCTTCCGCTTCTTTGAGGTGGAGAATCTCAACAGAAAGCTTCTCCGCAAATCTTCAAAACCGTAGATCGACCTTGCTGGCAACTGGTGGAACCAGTCCCTTGCCTTCTCCTTCAACGTGATGGCGAACAGTCGGCACTTGAAGGCGTCTGTCATCTGCCTTATTGATACGACGTCTTCAAACCACTGTACGTGTTGCACCGGGTCATCCTTCCCTGAGTAGTAGGACATGTCGGGCTCCCGGAACCCTTCCGGTACCGGAGCCGAGATGATGAGCTCGCTAAATGGGCTCTCGCCTCCTGCCTGGCGAGAAGGCACGTCTCGCGGCCTCGGCTGGCTCGCCCGATCCGCGAGACCGTGCCCTGGGAAGAGTTCCCGCACCGCCGCCTCCTTCTCGCCTGGCTCTGTTAGCGCCTCCTTGCCCGGGCGCTGGCTCTGGCCCGGGAATAGCTCCCGCGCGGCCACGTCTCTCTCGCCAGCCTCGCCCGGGACCTCCTTTCCTGGGCGCTGTCCTGGGGCGTTCTCGCCCAAGAGCGGAACCTCTTCTATCGGGACCTGAGGGGTGGCCCACTCGCCTCTCGCCGAGAAGGCCAAGCTGATCGTCTGCAGAACCTCTCGCCTGAACTCATCCAGCATCCTTCTTGTCGCTTCCTCTCCCCGGGTGGGGGAGCCTCCAGATCCTGACCCTTCACCTTCACCTCCAGCCATGGGACAAAACTTAAGGCTTTCTTGAATCGGCTGCCTATCCACGCTCACCGCACCAGAACTGTTGAAGCCAAATTTGACCTCAACTGAAGTTCGAAGAAAAAGGGGTGCAGCCGAAACCTACTTCTCTCAAGTCTCACCCCTTGACTGGATTCTAAGGACCTAAGACTGACCCAAAAGCCTCAGCAGGGAGGTCCCACCTCACACCCGGAAGATCTCTGAGAGCTTCCCCTCCAAAGCCAAAGCTGGGCTAGGAGCTCCTCAGAAAGCGCTAGAATTCCGGAGACAATGATCGCTTGCTTTCTAAGGAGCCCTTATGGGTCTATTTATAGCATTTTTCTGTCCTGAATTTACTGAAAAGCCCTTAGTTGGTCTGCCAATAGCCAAATCCCGCTGTTTTCCTGAGGGTACTGAAGTAATTTCTCCTGAGGGCAATAAAGACATTCTTCCAAAGGCCCTGGGCCCCATTCGGCGGGAGCTAGTGCCGAGACCTTTCGGCCCAGGGCATGGCGCGAACGTTCTCGCCGCTTAGGCGAGAACTCTTTGAGAAAGGAGCTTGGTTTGGGCGGGAGTGCTTCCGCGCGGCTTGCGCTTGGCGTTCTCGGCCCACGATTTCTCCCTTATAACATTCGGCGAGAGCGCTTCCGCCTTCTGTGGGCGAGATCCTCCTTAGGGCGGGACCACTTCGGCTAACCCTCCTGTGACCATTGTGCCTCTTGGTCTGGCTCAGCGAATATGGGGTTGTACATACAAGGAGTTGTGTCGACACCTTGTAGACTTGTGTCGACACTTACACAACATGTGTCGACACTTGGTCTATAAGTGTCGACACTTAAGAACAGAAAGTCTCGACACTATCTGACAGTTAGAGAATTTCAAGAAGTGACTGGTTGACATGACAGCTGCCGATCCAGCCGGTCTACAGCAACTGTCAGGGAAGTCAGAAGTCTGTTATGAACCGGACCAGCCGGTTACCATGAAGAAGGCCTATAAATAGGCACAGACTGTTTACAGAAAGGGGTTGATAAGGTGTTAATAAGAAGTTGTTAAAGCCATTTGAAGTAATAGATCAGATTATTCAAGTAATCAGAAAAGTGGTACACAAAGTATCAACACAAGAAGATCTGGCAGTCCAACTGCAGATCTAAGAAGTTGGAGAGAGAGAGCTCCAATCAAGAATTCAGTGTTTGGAACTAAGGCTGAGAAGAAGGATTCAGAATCATCTGGATCTCAAGAAGCAGAGGTCAAGGATCAACTGCAGAGGATTCAGGCTAATTCAGTTCTACTCAAGAAGCTTTGAAGGAAGCTAAGTCAGTTTGGATCTAGCTGAGTTCTTCCAAGAACTCTTCAAGAAACTCTCAACTCCTCTCTTATTTTCTGAGTTGTAGAGTTAGTTATTGTAATTCAATTTTAACTTGTAGGATCCATTGGATCTGAGTGAATTGTAAGCCTATATTATAAAGGCTGAGGGTAGGGCTTGGTTGCCTGAGTGTAGGAGTTGAAGAACTCTGAGTGTAGGCCTTGATTGGCTGAGTGTAGGCCTGGGTGGCTGAGTGTAGGCCTTGGTGGCTGAGTGTAAGGCTTTGGGCCTGAGGTGTAGGAACCTAGTTGGGTTCTGAGATAGTGGAGAAGTTTGGCCGAATCTAGTACACTGCTAGATAGGCGAAGGGGGAAAGTGGATGTACCCAAAGATTGGGGAACCACTATAAATTTGTGTGTCTGCTGTGCTGTGCTGTGCTGTGGATTAGCAGTTTATATTGTGTTATTGCTGTTAGCTGTAGAAATCTGTGAGATAACTGTTTTGCTACCAACAAAGTTTCAATAAGGTTTAGATCACCTATTCACCCCCCCTCTAGGTGTTTAGGTACCATATCTTTCAAGTGGTATCAGAGGGAGGTTCCTCAAAAAGGACTAACTGTCTGAGGAGATCCAGTTTGGCAGATTCAGTGTAAGTCAGAACACAGTTTCAAGAAAATCAAGAAACATGGGTTCTTCAGAGAATCACAAGGAATTGGGTTCAATGAAACTGCCCATATGCAGAAAAGAGATCTTTGGGATCTGGAAAGAAAGGGTTAGGCTATTTATGGAAGCCTCTGACCCTAGAATCTACATCACAGTCAAAGAGGGGCCATATGTGCCCATGAAGGTTTCAGTTTTGGATGCTACACAGAGAACTCCAAAGGATTTCTCTGAGATGACTAAGGATGAAATTGTCCTAGCCACTATGGACAAGAGGGCACAAAACATTATAGTAAGTGCCATTGATGATGCCACTTTTCAGAACTTAATTCACTGTAAAACAGCAAAAGAGATGTGGGATACTCTCATTGTCTATATGGAAGGTTCTGAAGAAGTTAGGCAAGATAGGAAGTCCTTGCTTAATCAAGAGTATGAGAGCTTTAGGCAAGGAAGAGGAGATAGCATCACTGAATGCTACAAGAAGTTCTATAGAATTGTTAATGAACTCATGTCCTATGGAAGAGAGTTCACTAACTATGAATTGAATGATAAGTTCTTAAGGTCCCTAACCAAAGATTGGGACACCAAGATCTGTGCCATCAGAGAAATGGCAAAGTTGGGAGAAATTCCTCCTCCCAAACTGTTTGGCAAGTTGTTGTCTTATGAGATGCAGCTGTCAGTGAGAAAAGAGGAGGAAAAATCAACAAGGACTGAGCACAGGGAAAGGACTGTTGCCTTCAAGTCAGAAGTACCTAGAAAGGGCAGGACTAAGTCATCAACTCCTCCTCCAGAGGTAGTTGAATCAGAATCTGATGAGTCTGTTAGCACAAAGTCTACAAGTAGTGAAAGTGATGAAGACTTTGCTGCATTCACCAGACATTTTCAGAAATTCCTGAAGAAGAAACAGTGGAGGTCCAGACCTTCATTTTCCAAAGGGAAAGAAGTCCAGTATCAGGAGAAGAAGCCTTCAAAGAAGGACAAGAAAAAGACAAAGACTAGCAAGGCAACTGAGTCTAAGATAGTGTGTTACTGCTGCAATAGACAGGGTCATATTATTGCAGATTGTCCTGAGAGAAGAAAAGAATCCAGTGACAAAAAGAAAACTCACTTCAAAGGAAAGAAGGAGAAGTCCTTTGTTGCAAAGAATGAGAAGACTCTTTCAGACATTTCTTCTTCAGACACTGAGACAGATGCTGAAGCCTACATAGGGCTATTTGCTGAAGAAGAAGAAGAGTTTATGCAGATCATGGAATCAATCTATGAACAAGAAGAGTGTCAGTGCCAAGGACTGATGGCATTGACTGAAAGTACCAAAATCCTGGAGCAGCCAGGACCTAGTCAGGTACAAAGTCCTACTCAAAGTTCAGATTCCAGTTCTAGTTCAGAGTCAAATTCATCTTCATCAAGTGATGGAAGTGTTTCTGAATCTGAGGGAGATATTCATCAGCTCTTAGATGAATATAAAGTACTGTTGCAAGCCTATAAGAAAAGCAAGACCCTAGCCAAAAGTCAGGCAAAGGAGATTGCTGATCTCAAGGCAGCTGCAACAGATTTTGAGAAGAAATTTGATCAAAAGCTTAATGAGGTAGCCAGGCTGAAACACATTACTGTGATTCAGATGGGAACTATCACCTATAAAAATGATCAAATTAAGAGACTGGAGATCAATCTTCAGAAGGAAAGAGAGCTAGTTGCTAGGTTTTCAAAACCTAAATCAGTGCTACCCTTGATTGATGAATTTGTTCATCATAAAGGAAAGGTTGGATTGGGTTTTATTAAACCAGCTAGGACTGTTCAGGATCAGTCCAAGTCCAAGGGCAAAGCCCCAACATTCAATAAGCCTGCTGTAGTCAAGACAGCCAAGTCTGTACCTAAGCAAAGGTACAACAAGTTTGAATGCTGGTGCTGTGGCAAAGTTGGCCACTTTGCCTTGGACTATTGGCACAATGCAAGTGCCAATGGGAGTAGCAAGCTACCTGGTGGAAAGCCAGTAGGTAGCTTTGTCATGTTGCAAACTAACAATCACCAAGGACCCAAGTTTACTTTGGGTTCTAAGGTTCATTAATTTGTTTTGCAGGTGAATCCAAGTGGCCATACCCCAACATGGTACTTGGATAGTGGATGTTCCAGACATATGACTGGAACAAGGGGACTACTGAAGGACTACATTCCAATCAAAAATGGTCCTAAAGTGACCTTTGGTGGTTCTGAAAAAGGAATCATCAAAGGGTTTGGTAACATTTCTTCAAACCTTGTTACCATTACTCAAGTGGCTTATGTTAAAGGGTTGAAACACAACCTTATAAGTATAAGTCAGTTAAGTGATGTAGGGTATGACATCTCATTTGTTAAAAATGGTTGTCATATCAAGAGGTCAAGTGATCAAGAGATCATTTTGACAGGATATAGAAAGAGGAATGTTTACTGTCTAGACATCATGATTGAGAATAATGGTTCTCCTGTTTGTCTTGTAGCTGATGAGACAGTCTCTCATTGTGTCAAGTGGCACAAGAGGCTAGCTCATCTTAACTACAAGACTATTAGCAAACTCTTTAGCAAAGAGTTAGTGAGGAATGGTCCTCAAGTTAAGTGTGTTAAAGATGACATTTGCTCAGCTTGTCAAAAGGGCAAGCAGACCAAATCCACCTTTAAAAGCATTGAGAACAAAGATGCTGTGAGGTGCTTATACCTCTTGCATATGGATCTCTTTGGTCCAATGCCAGTTCACAGCTTAGGTAGGAAGGTCTACACCTTTGTAGTTGTAGATGACTACTCAAGGTTTTCCTGGGTGTTCTTCTTAAGATAGAAATCTGAAACACCTAGTGTTTTCCATAACTTTGTCAAGCAAATTCAGAATGAACTAAACAGTACAGTGGTCAAAATTAGAAGTGACCATGGCACTGAATTTCAGTCTGATAGCATGACAAGACTATGTGAAGACTTTGGGATATTTCAAGAATTTTCTTCACCTAGAACACCTCAACAAAATGGCATTGCTGAAAGGAAGAATAGGACCTTGATAGAGGCTGGTAGGACCCTATTAAGTGATTCATCACTGCCAGAGTATTTCTGGGCTGAAGTAGTTAACACTGCATGCCATGTGATAAATAGGGCTACCATCACTAAAAGGTTAAACAAGACCCCCTATGAAGTTGTGAAAGGCAGGAAACCAAACCTATCCTATTTCAGGATTTTTGGTTGCAAATGCTTCATACTTAACAATGGGAAGTCTTACTTAACTAAGTTTGCTGCCAAGTCCCAAGTGGGAGTGTTTGTTGGGTACAGCAATAATAGTAAGGCTTATAGAGTCTACAACTTGACTACACAAGTTGTAGAGGAGTCTGTGCATGTAGTTTTTGATGAGACAAAACTTATTAACAATGAGTTGTCTAGTAGTGTGTGCAGCCCCACAGGTCTTACTAAGAAGATGGACAAGCTAACCATAGAAGATGTACCTGCTGCAAGACAGCAAGTAGAAGAAGATGGCTTATGTCCAGGGGGAGAACTACATGAACCAGGAGCTGAAGAAGTACAAGGAACTCAGCATGATGAAGATGCTGAAGAAGTTCAACAGGAAGTAAGGATGCCTCCAGCCAACAGGCATCTAAGAGATCATCCAGTAGAGCTGATTATTGGAGATCCAAGACAAGGTGTTCAGACAAGGAGCAGAAATCAGAATGCTGTAGTATATTCAAGTTTTCTGTCTCAAATAGAACCAAAGAAATTTGAAGAAGCTATACAAGATCCACAGTGGACTGAAGCTATGCAAGAAGAACTTAATCAGTTCAAAAGGTGCAAGGTTTGGGAACTGGTTCCTAAACCTAAAGACCACAATGTTATATGAACTAAGTGGATCTACAGAAATAAGTTAGATGAACAAGGGGTCATCATTAAGAATAAGGCAAGACTGGTTGCAAAAGGATATAGGCAAGAAGAAGGTATTGATTTTGATCAAACCTTTGCCCCAGTAGCCAGACTGGAGGCCATAAGGATGTTCTTGGCCTATGCAACCTATCAAGGATTCAAGGTTTACCAGATGGATGTCAAGTCAGCATTCTTAAATGGTAATCTTAAGAAAGAAGTCTATGTGGAGCAGCCATCAGATTTTGTTGATCCAACTCAACCTCATTATGTCTATAGACTAAGGAAAGCATTGTATGGGTTAAAGCAAGCTCCTAGAGCTTGGTATGAAACCCTATCTAGTTTCCTCATTGAGAATAAGTTCACAAGGGGGAAAATAGATAAGACTCTATTCCTTAGGGAATCTAGAGGCAAAGTCATACTAGTCCAAATATATGTAGATGACATTATATTTGGGTCTACTGAAAGCAGCCTTTGCAAAAAGTTTGCAAAACTTATGCAAGGTCAATTTGAGATGAGTAGTATGGGAGAACTGAAGTTTTTCTTGGGTCTCCAAGTTAAACAGACTGAAAGTGGTCTATCCATATGTCAGTCCAAGTTCACCCTAGAACTCATAAGGAAGTATGGTATGGATTCATCCAGTACCATGAAGACTCCTATGGGGTCAAGTATGTCTCTTAGCAAGGATGATGCAGGGAAACCTGTAGATGAAACCTTGTATAGAGGGATAGTTGGCTCCCTTTTATACTTGACTGCTAGTAGACCTGACATCATGTATGCTACATGTGTTTGTGCCAGGTATCAAGCCTGCCCTAAAGAGTCTCATTTGACTGCAGTCAAAAGGATTTTGAGATATCTAAAGGGCACACCTTATCTAGGCCTCTGGTACCCTAGGAATGGAGATTTTGATCTAACAGGCTATTCAGATGCAGACTTTGCAGGATGCAAAGAAGATAGAAAGAGCACTACTGGATCCTGTCAATTCCTAGGTGGAAGACTCATTTCATGGAGTAGTAAGAAGCAAACCAGTGTGGCTATCTCCACAGTTGAGTCAGAATATGTAGCTGCAGGAAGTTGCTGTGCTCAACTTCTGTGGATTCAACATCAGCTAGAAGACTATGGATTTCAGGTAAGTAGAACTCCACTTTTCTGTGATTCTACAAGTGCTATTTCAATAGCTAATAATCCTGTTTCACATAGTAGAACTAAACATATTGAGATTAAATATCACTTTCTTAGGGAGCATGTAGAAAGAAATGATATTGCACTTGAATATGTTAAAACTGATAATCAGATAGCTGATATGTTTACTAAGCCCTTAGAAGAAGCTAAGTTCAATAGGTTCAAAATTGAACTAGGTATGATAAACTTAGACTAAGTTTACATAACTAAAAATTGGCTAAGTAAAAAGGTGTCGACACATAGACAAGTCTATGTCGACACAGAATAGTAAGTGTCGACACTTCAGGAAAATGGTGTCGACACATCTAGGAAGTTGGTGTCGACACTTCAGAATGTTAGTGTCGACACATGTCGAGTTGGTGTCGACACATCCAATGAGGTGTCGACACTTAAGTTTTACTCAGAATTTTCTAAGTAACGTCTCGACTACATGTCGAGTAGTGTGGTGTCGACACATAACCAAGTGTCGACACATAAAATTTGTTGACTAAACTTGTGTCGACACATGAGTGTCGAGACATTATAAGTCAGTGTCGACACTTATTGCCAGTGTCGACACTTCTTTAGTAATCCATCCCGCCTGTTCGTCTTCAAACCAGAAAGGTATAAATAGGATTCTGTCTTTGTTTGTCGACACGCTTTCAGAGTTTCGAGACCAAACTACTGTGTCGACATTTCTCTTTTCTAAAGACTAATTCTACAAACCCTAATGGCTCCCAAGCTCGAGGAGAACGTCAATGAAGGCTATGAACTGGTTCGTGGCGCGTTCGACGATGGCGATCAAGAAATCAAATCGGTGGTAACCCTAGTCACCGATTCTGGATTGGAGTACTTGGTTTCAGAACCAACCAAAATATGGAAGAAGGAAGTTCTTGAATTCCTTACTGGAGCTTCTGTAGATGACTCAGGTTACAGAATCAAATCAAGAGTGCATGGAACCAAGGTCAAGATTTCACCCAAAACTCTGAGAAAGGTACTTCAGCTACCTAAAATTCAAGCAGAAGAGGAAGTGACTACATCTAAGACCAAGGAAGCACTTACCTGGTGTGGTCTAGATCCTAAGATGAAGATAGGATCTGTATTCAATAGGAAAGGAATGAATAACCAAGGAAAATTCCTGTCTGAAATTGTGGGGAAAGTTATACTCAGCAAGACTGGAGGGCATGACAGGGTGTCAGCCTCCATGTTCAGTGTTATGACCAGAATTATCTTCAACCTAAAAACAGACTGGTCCATGGTTGTGTATGAGAAAATTAAGGAGAGTCTGAAGAAGCCCAATCTGGGCAGAATACTTAGTCTCTACCTGGCTGGTACAATACCAGAGGTAATGAGCAATGCTGCTGGTAGCAAGATCAACCATATGAGAAGGATGGATATGAGGATATTTTCCAGGTGGGAAAGAGTACTATCTAAGAAAATACCTACCCCAGAGAAGCAAGTTTCTAAGAAAGATTCACCTCCAAAGAAGAAGAGGAAGATATCTCCTGTGACACAGGAGTCCTCCAGCAGTTAAGGTAGTGAAGAACAAGTTGTTTTCACTCCTGATAGTCAAGAGGAAGTGGCTGCAGAGAAGTCTCCTGCTCCTCAAGAGACAGCTGAAATCCAGGGGGAGCTGCCTCCAGCTAGCCCCAAGTATAAGGATCCAAGCCAGGGGGAGCTTCCAGCAGTAGAAGAACCCTCTACTCTGGACAGTGAGCAAGCCACAATCATTATCCAAGAGGTACTTACTGACCTCAATACTTTAGATTTTTCTGTAATAGATTCTGATTTGTCTGATGTCCATCAGCAAACTCAGCAAGCAAATCAAGAACCAGATGTTGTTCTCCAAGACACATCAGTTATCCTAGAAGTGGTTCCTGATAAAGTAGTTGATGAACCCAGTACTTCTCCTGCACAGTCACCTCCTGAATATACAATGGAAGACCTCTTTCTGAATTTAGATCAAGAGGATTTTGACATGGACAAGGTTGCTGCTGCTGAAGAGAAGGGTGCTGCTGCTGAGGGGGAGCACATGGCAGTTCTGGAAGAGCCTTTAAGGCTAGACACTGAGAAGGCACTAGATGTGCAAGCTGAAAAACCACAAAGCCCTAAGGATAGGGTTGAGATTGCCAGCACCTCTGCCTCTGAAGATGAGGAGAGTGCTAGGGCTAAGAAGAAGAAATTGTTTGTATTCAAGAGAAGAAGTCAGAGCTACAAGAAAGCTCTACAATCCATTGCTCCACAGCCCATAGTTCAGCAAGCTCCAACTGCTGACTATAGTGCTTTACTGATTGCACTACAGCTCAAGCTGGATGAGCAAAGGAAGGCTATAGAGACTTATGTTGATGAAGGGCACAAGACCCTACAATTTGATCTGGCACAGGACATCAAGTCAATAAGGTTTGAAATGAACCTGAATAAGAAGGAAATGAATGAATGCTTCCACAAGGGTGGAAATGCAGTGGTGTTTCTGGCAACACATCAAGAGAAGATAAAGGAAAAAGTAGATGATATAGCACTGAAGCAAGGCTATGTGCTGGAGAATCAGTTGAGAATGAATGATAATCTGACAGCTTCTCACAATGCTATAGTCACTGAACTGAAGAATAAGACTGCTGAACCTTCAACATCATCTGCTGCAAAGGCTGAATTTGATAAAGCTTTTCAAGATGAAATTGCTGCTGTCAAGACTGCAATCAAGGATTCACAGAAGGTCATTTCTGAACAGCTTACAAAGCTTAGACCTTATTTTAAAGATGGGATCAGGTATTTGGACAGTCAGATCAGATTCCAAAAGGATGATGTCAGAGACCATGTTGCACAAGAAGTCATAAAGGGGGAGAGGGTGTTAGTCAAAGCTAGCTCTGACCATGCCAAATGGATATCTAACTCCATCAGAGCTACACTGGGCTATCCTCCCCTGTGTGATGATGATAATGTTGCTGAATCAGGGATTCAAAGTGCATATCTTGGAGGTGAGCAACAGGAAGTAGCTCAAGTGATTTATCCACCTCCAGATTTTGACATGGTTCATGCAGAAGTCAGCACAATGTATAGTCCAACTACTGGAAAGTCTAATGTTGTTCTGGAAAAGGTTGTTCAACCTATATCAGCAGCTATGCAAGAGGCTTTGGACAAAGAAGAAGAGACAAGGCTATCAAAGAAGAAGTTTAGGGAACTAGCTGAGCAAAAACCAGATTTTGAACAGTGGAGCCCTACTTCTAGGAACATCATTCTCACAGCCTGGAAAGCAGCCAAGGACAATGCTCATGAAAGGAACAAATGGTTCTCAGAAGCAGAATGGAGGAAGCATGAGATTAGGCAGGAAACCATTGTCCAGTATAGAAGGAAGGCTAAGTTAGGAAAGCTACCTCCTACAGCTGTGGAGCCTAGCAAGTACTTTCCTAAGCCCTATCATTACTTTGAGAGGCAAAAGATCAAGGCTGATAAGAAAGATCTCAAAGACAAGAAGCCTGCTGATGCTGAGCCTGCTGCTGCTGCTGTAAAGGCTAAAGTCCAACCTGGAAAAGGAATTGTTATAAAAGAACATGATCAGAACTAGACTAAGATTAGACTAAGAAACATTGTTGTAATCTTTTACATATGAAATATTTTTGTAAAACAATGGAAATGTATTAAAAAAATGTTAGAACAATTTTTGATAAATATATCTTATGATTGTTCAGAAGCATGTGTCTATTTCTTGTTTGTTCTGCAATGTTTAATGAGTATACATGTGTGCTTTATTACATATTTAAGTTTACCCTGTTGACATATACCTGCTTTACATCATTTTCTAATTTTTAATTATGAGTGGTGTATATCATTGACTAAGTGTTATGACTTCTCCAAATAGGGGGAGATTGTTGGGTACATTGGTCAAATGTACCTGATTTGAAGAAGCCTCACCTAACTCAATGATATACATCATAATGTATTTGATGTTTGTTTGAGTTACTTGTGCAGGTTAGGTATTCACTGGACTGAAGCTAAAAGTTTCTAAGTCCATGTGTCGACACCCAGAGGGAAAGTGTCGACACTTGAGAAAGCTTGTGTCGACACCCAGACAAGCAGTGTCGACACTTGGAGTAATTGTGTCGACACCTGAGAAGAAGAGTCGACACCAGACAGAAAGTGTCGACACTTGGAGCTGTGTCGACACTCAGTGAAGAAGAATGCAGAAAAGCTGTGTCGACACTTAGCAGAAGTGTCGACACCTAGAAGAGCTGAGTCTACATCAGAAAGTGTCGACACTTGGAGTTGTGTCGACACTCAGCAAAATTCTGCAGAGACTAAGGACAAGTGTCGACACTCAATACAATGTGTCGACACTCAATCAGCAGAGTCAACATATGAAGAATGTGTCGACACTCAGCACAATGTGTCGACACACACTCAAAGGAGTCAACACTTGAAGCATGTGTCGACACTCAGCACAATGTGTCGACACACAACCAGAAGACTCTACACTTGAAGAATGTGTCGACACAAGGAGCTGTGTCGACACTTAGCAAAGAACAGAAAAGTTTACAAAATATTCTAAGTACAAGTGTCGACACTAAGGGAATGTGTCGACACTCAGCTGAAGTAACAAAATTGAAGACTTGTGTCGACACCAAGAAGCAGTGTCGACACTTGACAGTTTCAACACATGAAGATGTGTCGACACAAAGGAGATGTGTCGACACTTAGAAGAATTCAACAAGTTACAGAAGATCAAGTACTTGTGTCGACACTTAATTTCAGTGTCGACACTTGAAGAAGAATCTGTGTCGAGACATACAAGGAGTTGTGTCGACACCTTGTAGACTTGTGTCGACACTTACACAACATGTGTCGACACTTGGTCTATAAGTGTCGACACTTAAGAACAGAAAGTCTCGACACTATCTGACAGTTAGAGAATTTTAAGAAGTGACTGGTTGACATGACAGCTGCCGATCCAGCCGGTCTACAGCAACTGTCAGGGAAGTCAGAAGTCTGTTATGAACCGGACCAGCCGGTTACCATGAAGAAGGCCTATAAATAGGCACAGACTGTTTACAGAAAGGGGTTGATAAGGTGTTAATAAGAAGTTGTTAAAGCCATTTGAAGTAATAGATCAGATTATTCAAGTAATCAGAAAAGTGGTACACAAAGTATCAACACAAGAAGATCTGGCAGTCCAACTGCAGATCTAAGAAGTTGGAGAGAGAGAGCTCCAATCAAGAATTCAGTCTTTGGAACTAAGGCTGAGAAGAAGGATTCAGAATCATCTGGATCTCAAGAAGCAGAGGTCAAGGATCAACTGCAAAGGATTCAGACTAATTCAGTTCTACTCAAGAAGCTTTGAAGGAAGCTAAGTCAGTTTGGATCTAGCTGAGTTCTTCCAAGAACTCTTCAAGAAACTCTCAACTCCTCTCTTATTTTCTGAGTTGTAGAGTTAGTTATTGTAATTCAATTTTAACTTGTAGGATCCATTGGATCTGAGTGAATTGTAAGCCTATATTATAAAGGCTGAGGGTAGGGCTTGGATGCCTGAGTGTAGGAGTTGAAGAACTCTGAGTGTAGGACTTGATTGGCTGAGTGTAGGCCTGGGTGGCTGAGTGTAGGCCTTGGTGGCTGAGTGTAAGGCTTTGGGCCTGAGGTGTAGGAACCTAGTTGGGTTCTGAGATAGTGGAGAAGTTTGGCCGAATCTAGTACACTACTAGATAGGCGAAGGGGGAAAGTGGATGTACCCAAAGATTGGGGAACCACTATAAATTTGTGTGTCTACTGTGCTGTGCTGTGCTGTGGATTAACAGTTTATATTGTGTTATTGCTGTTAGCTGTAGAAATCTGTGAGATAACTGTTTTGCTGCCAACAAAGTTTCAATAAGGTTTAGGTCACCTATTCACCCCCCCCTCTAGGTGTTTAGGTACCATATCTTTCAGAAACATTAAACTGAGTCTGGATCATGAGATAGAAGGACGTCCATATAGAGAATAATTCGGAGCGATCTTTTAATAGATATACCCACGTACAGCGAGAGAAATCATCAATGAACGTGACAAAATATGAACTACCCCGACCAATGGTAAGAGTAGGAGAAGGACCCCAAATATCGGAGTGGATGAGATCAAACGGACGGGTAGAGCCACGAACGTGCTTTGGAGGGAAGGAGGAGCGGTGATGCTTGCCAAGCTGACAGGCCTCACAGTTGAGCGGAGGACTTTGTGGAGGAAGGTGGGGCAGAAGTTGACGAAGAAGACGTGGAGGAGCATGACCAAGGCGGAGATGCCATTGGAGAATATCTGTGGAGGTGGAGGAGAATGTGGAAAAAGCAGAAATGTTGTCCAGGAAGTATAGGCCGCCACTCTCAGTCCCAGTAGTAATCGTCCGTTGGGAGTCCGGATCCTGAAAAGAGCAAGAAGTAGAAGTAAATGTGAGGGAACACTGTAATTGCTTGCATAGAGAGGTAACAGATAAGAAGTTGCACGGGAACTGGGGCACATATAGAGTATCCGCAAAGTGAAGAGACGAAGTGACATGAACTATCCCCGTCCCATGGACTGATGATGAAGAGCCATCAACGAGAATAACCGGGGGCAACCGATCATGTGTTTCTAGGAGAGAAAAACACTGGAGATTGCCGGTCATATGATTTGTAGCACCGGTGTCGATCAGCCATTTTCCTTGAGTAACAACGTGGGCACTGCCAGAAGACGTGACAATCGAGGTGAACGGTTTGGAGGAGTATATGAAAGCCATGAAGAGAGGAATAAAAACTGCAGTGATCTCGGTGACAGCACACCAACTGCAAGAAAGGCCACGACCAAGGTGAAGAGCAAGGCAAAGGGGAAGAAGAGGGAAGCACAAGCCGCGCGACTGAACAGGAGCTCGCAGTGACTAACAAGTAGGAGCGGCTCAAGGAAGAAAGGCAGAGAGGCCGCCGAAACAAGGAAGAACCCACGCGAACAAAGAGAAAATGCATCAGTTAGGAGAAAGAGATCTGCAACGGTCACGATGATAGATACCAGCGGCCAGAAAAACCACGACCAAGCCGCAGAAGCAAGCAGAGGGAAAGAAGTCGAGCGGCTAGAAAATAGCCCGCGCGAACAGAAGAAAGAGACCACGCGAACAGGGAAAAAATCCGCTGGGAGGCAAACAGATCGCAGCAAGAAGAAGAAGAAACAAAGAGGTCGCACACACAAAGGGCAACGACAAGGAGAGAAGAAACCGCGCAAACAGGGCGCAAGCAGGCGGAAGAAACAAGCCGTGGGGACAGGCCGCGAGAAGAAGAAGCAAGCCGCGCAGATAAGTCGCGAGGTCAGAGAGGGCGCACAGAATCAGGAGGAGAAAATCGAGTCCTCTGATACCATGTTAAAGTAGCGAACAAACGACCAAAAACAAGCCGGAGTTTTGAATAATTGAAAGTTTTATTATCCAAAAAGATATCTATTACAAAGGTATGCCCTCCCTTATATAGAATGGAGGAGATATGAGAGAATACAAATAAGAGATGTGGGACTAAAAATTTACAGGACTAAGCGGACTATACAGAACAAACCGCACAAGCCGCGCGGTTAGACAGAAGGGCTAATCGCACGGCTACCACCAGAGAGAAAGAGAGATTGCCAGGGTAGACCGCTAGACCGCCCGGTCTCCAAGCCGGCTGAGACAAACCGCCAGACCGCACGGTCTTCAACCCGCCAAGACAGACCGCCAGACCGCCCGGTCATAAACTTCAACAAGGACCTTTTAGGGTATATTAAAGCTTTAAAAATTATTTCATGTAGTTTGGAAGAGATTACTTGTATGTTTATTCATATAGTGCCCTATTAGGGATATATTACAAGTATTTTTATATATATTTTACTGACTTTGGAATTGTATGAAACTTAGTCAGTAAAGTTTTATGATCATATTAAAGCTCTGACAATTTTTGTGTAATTTTTGGATAATATTTGGTGGTACTTCGTTCTTTACCCTTAATTACTGCAATTATCTTGAATTAGTTAATTAAGGGCTAATACATATATGAAAATTTGTGAAACTTATTATTCTTTGATATTTGGACATCATATAGTGTTCATAATTCTTGAATGACCATATCTTAAGGAATTCCGGCACTTCATGTTCAAAGCCACCCATGGTCTAATTTTGGGGAAAATTTAATAAATGCCAATTAATTAGAAAAATTACAAGTTTCTAGATTTATCCTAAATATGTCATGATAGACCCTCAGTAATAATTATAGGGCATTTAGATGAATATTTGAAGGGGTCACTACTCATACTCATCATGTAGGTTAGTCGGTTTGCACGTAGTAGAAATTGTAAAATTGAATAATGAGTGAAATCAGTTATGGGAAAAACGGTAGTTGGTGAATCTAGTCTGGTTGAGAATGAGTATGTTCACTGTTGGAAGGCGGGTTGAGGGAACCTGATTGGCTAGTCCTAAGTGGTGCTTAGGGTCGACGAAGATCGTCTTCCCTTTCGAAGAGAGAGAGAGAGAGAGGAAGTCAAATATACTAGGTTAGATTTAGGTAACATCAAAGGGGATTGAGCTTGGGTAGCCACCAATAATAGTAAGTGCCTTGCAAAAGGGAGATTCAGGCTTTAGCCCATCGTAGTTCCTAGTTCCCCCGAGAGCCCTTCACAGGGAATGCCCTGGGCAGTCTGAGGTTAATATAAACTGTAAGACTAAATTGAATACAAGAGTAATTAGCAATAATCTAGGACTTCACTTTCACTCCCCCTGATACTTTAAAAGGTTAGTTTCGTTAGGTTGGCTGAGCAGTACGCTCGGTGGTTGTGGAAACAGACAGGTTAGTCCGGGGAAACGATGGCTCGGGAAATCATGGTTGCATGTGCATAAAAATGGCAGGTCTTTAGTATTTGACGATCGTTCACACCGACATCAGTATGCTGACTCGGCAGGTGTGGTGGACACTTGGCCAAGGGAAAGTCTGGCGGTGGGTCAGCATAGTACGCGGATACCCTGGTTGTGTCCTTCAGGGGCATACATAAGGGCTAGGCCTTGTTGTGTGAATACCTGTCTAGGGTGGGGTGGCCCGACCCACTATCTTCGTTTGCCACGACGGAGTCTTTTAGGAGTGATACTAGCTTCCAAATAGGGGGAACTAAAGGTCTGTGCATATAGAGTTGTGTTTGTGTGTTGCATTTGCATGAATCGTGACATAACATTTCACTTCACTCATATTTGCATACAACCTGACACCCCAACGTATAAATTAGTATGAGACTTTTTATACTATGGGAGCCTTGCAAAATACTCCTTAACTTATATGTTTGTTTAAGCATTCATATAAGTTAAAGTTACTTATTTCTTGGTTTACTTTTGATATGCTTACTGCAATGTTTTACTGTTTACTCTAATGGTTTTCTTATTATAGAACTGTTAGTTTGCGTTTACTTTTATAGCTCTGTAGATTTACTATATGATTGCTAGAATAGATCCACCGTCATCTGCTTTTGACCTCTCTCCACCTTCATAACTTTCCTATTATTCCTCCCGCACGGTGCCTAGGAGCCATTGGGGGAGGGGTGGGGTAAATCAGGCTTAGTCTTTTGACTAACGGTCTGTGGACCAAACATTTCATGGGCTCCGGATAAGAGACATGGACCAGCAGCAGGAGATGCAAACCAGCAGAGCATGGTAGACATGAAGGTGGGCCAGTCTAATATGGGAGCACTGGTCTCTGGCTCTATGAGTGATAGTTTTTCTTAGCTTCTGTGAGAGGGTTGTAGTGAAGATTTGCTGTGCCGAGTGATGCGTAAGATCACGGCAGTGAACCGATCGCACAAGTAATATAAAATGGGGGTTTTCCCAAGTATCGATCTCTCAAGGAACACAGTAAGGTGGAGTTAATTTCGAGGAGGACTTGAGATTGAAGTCCTCAGGTCGGAGCTAACTAAGGGGGGTTTTGATGTTTGCGGAAACAGAAAATAAAAGGCTAACAACTACTCCTATGCAACGCCGCTATGCGATGCTTCACCAGGCGGGATGGAAGACTAGTCGGGCTGCTATGCACCGAATCACGGGGTGGATGGACGAGAAAGCTAGCGGATGAGGTGGTTAGAACAGTGGAATGAGGGTTGTGAGCACCTCTTCGCAACGCACGCCACTAGCAATTGCTAGTGCAGCAAAGGTGGATGGTGGTGGATGGAATATGACGCAACTCAATTAAATAACGAAAACATACAAAATCACATAGACATGATTGTATAAAAACGTTTTACAAACTAAGCATACTTCATCAATATAAATAGAGTTAAACACCAATATTCAACAAGAAAGCAAGAACAAGTCAAGAGATCGACCGAATCTGAAGTCTTGCTGAGGATTCACGGTTGGAATCGTCGGGTTGTCATTCCGCGTCCAAGCTCGGTCCTCAACTACATCTGGGGTAGAGAAGGGCTATCACCACCTTCCAATGGCCCGTCTTCTTCGTCTCACAATAGCGGACGAAGTTTGCTAGCTTTCCTTTGCTTGATGGCTATGGCATCAAACCCTACTTGAAGCTCACAGATGAAGGAGAACGCCGAGAGGAAGCTCCGGCTTCGATTTGGCATTGAAAGCTTACCCGGAGCACCTCCCTAGGGTGGAAGATGAAGGGGAACGACGAAGAAGGCGGAAAACGGCGGAGAAATGTCGAGCTCCGGATCCGCTTTTTAATTACTGCGAGACCTGCACTATTTATACAAAGCAGAAATGAATAATGCGCACGATCACAGGCGCACGACCAGTGATCGTGCGCACTATGTCCGATGCTCATGCGCACTGGCATGGAAGATCAGGAAGAAGAACTGGGATAACACACACGAGTAGTGGCGCACGACCAGTGGTCATGCGCACTAAGTCCAATGGTCGTGCGATTACCCCAGACAGGACTCCAGAAAAGAGGAATCAATGCACACAAACAGTGGTGCACGACCGGTGGTCGTGCGCACTAGGTCCAGTGGTCGTGCGCTTACCCCAGGCTGATTCTGGAAAACATAGAGTAGTGCGCATGATCAGGGGCGCACGACCAGTGGTCGTGCTCATTAGATCCCATGATCATGCACAGTATTCCTGTTTCACAACCATCCCGGAACACACACACGACCCCTATACCGAAAGGAAAAAACAATCACTGATATGTGCAGACATTCCAGGCAATCACACAAAGGAGTACAAACTATAAAAATAACAAAATACACAACCACGGGCATAAATGTGAACTTCCTATGGAAATAAAGATAAGATGAAATATGAACGATATAGAACTAAAAGTGAAGTGCAAACGCGTTAAAACTAACCCAGATGAGTCCGAAAATAGGTATATAAAGTGGACTCATCACACCCCCAGACTTAACTGTCTGCGCGTCCCGAGCAAACAAAATCTAAGCAGATAGGGAAAAATACTAGCTAACAAAGAAATTGCGATACGGAGTAACATGCAAAGTCGCATGCTCGCACGCGTAAAAATATATTAGAGGAAATTTCTAAGTATACAAAATAGTTTATACTTTTCACAATGCGTATCAGCATTTTATTATTACTCAAAAATGGAATCACGGTGAATCATCCGGTCACGCGTAGGGAGAAAGTAGACTAATTGCTAGACGAGCACTGCCAAAGATCGGGGCTCCGGATAACCTCCAAAGGAATCCACCAATGTCGGTGACCATATGCTTGCCCTTTCACATTCTCTCCACGACACTGGTTTGGTTCACACACGAATTAGTAGGACTTGAGGTGAAGAGATGGGGCTTGGGTTTCGATGAGGTAAACAATGATAAATAAGAATGGCTAAGCACCAAACCCAAATGAGCTAGTAAAAAAATGAATCCATCAGCTAACCAAAATATATACGGGTACACCACACCACCAGACTTTACTTTTAACATATGGGTGTGTGCACCGCCTACTCCAAAAATACTCACATCTCAAATAGAATTTTCAATTTTACTTTTTCTTTTCACTTTTTCACAATTAACCTCATTTTTTCTTTTTCAAATTACTTCTCTTTTAACAATTTCAGCAAATATAAGATTTGGAGCACATCCACATATTCACATGTAACAGCACCACATCAACACCCCAGCATGAAAAATGTAAAACTCTAAAGCTCAACTTGGGAGTGCGACTAGGATAGGCTATGGGGCTTTGGTGAAATCATGGTGGAGCTGAATCAAAAGGAGGGGTAGGCACAACAGGGCTAGCGAGGATATGATGTTAGGAATGATACAAAGCTCAACCGGGACAAAATGATGGCCTACATCACGCTCATGCATGACTAACCTATACCCATGCTTTAAGAATAGCTTGGGCCAAGTTCTTAGCTAACGAGAAAGACTATCCATCCTCCCGACTCGAGCAATACAAAACTAACGGCCGTCTACACACATCCCTAAGCTACCGTCGGATTCATACCGGATTCACCAATTTTTGAGTAGAATAAAAAGTATGTACGCAATTAGAAAAATATAAAACTATAAGCATACAGAAAAATTAAATCTACTCAAATTTCTACACGAGACGAGAGCACTCGACTAGGAGCACAGCAAGATCAACATTTTACTCCGTCTCACAATCCTATGTCAGCACCATAATTTTCCCAAATCTAACGAAGAAATGAGTTTAACTCGCGGCACACTAACAGCTAAGCACGCACTCATGTGGGTACAGTGGTGTGTGATGCAATGAACTAATCACAATAAAACTATAAAAGCTTCTAGTATGCACATGAGATGTGCACGTGCAAAAGGTAACAACACTGGCTCTCCCCTAGACTTAAACTAAACTACACAGCATATGATAGAGAAATTAAAATCATAAAGAGCTAAGGGAAGAGGTTACCCAATGCTCAACCAGTGAGCATACTAGAAGACACGTGGAAACCTAAAGCAGGCCCGCAATACGAAGAATCACAACCCCGCCAATGCAATTTGCCATGAATACCTGCAGGGGTGAGCTCCGCAAAAAAGAAAAATAGAAAATACAAAGAAATGCTAAAACTAAGCTAGACATGAAAAATAAAAATGCAGGAAATGAAAGATAAGTACTGGGGTTATTGTCATCCCAGCACGACTTATTACATTCTAAACAGTTCTAGCAATAGGCCTATGAAATAAAAAGTGCACAGGTAACTGGCCTAATATCCGTTGCGGTAGCAAGTACCGATACGGAGATAGAGCAGTTATCCCTCTACCTAAATAATCATACCTGCTCCTCGCAGGTAGAGGAAATAGGAAGTAGGATGAGGAGGAGGCCTGGTCCTCACTCATCTCACCACAAAACAAATCCTTGCCTAGCAAGGTTTCGTCCACCACAAGTTCGCTCGGGGAGAAGGTGAAGGCAGGGGCTTCCACTGTGAAGGAGGTAGGAACCTCCTCACATAAGAGGATGCACTCGTCGACAGCCTGAGCGCAAGGCTCAACGCCAACCCAACTTACCTGTGGAGATTCAACCTACACAGGCTCAGATAAAGAAGAGGGATCAAGAAATAAAAGAGAAGAAGAACTAAAATAATCAAAAATAGGGGGAGTGGTCCCGGTCTCACTCCCAGCAGGATCCAAGCAGAGATCACTGTCGGTGTCATATGAGTCATACCAAGGGGAATCCGAGAACTCGAGGTCCGCGGTGGTTAGAGGAACAACCTCATCCAATAAGGAGGTGCAAACCTCCACATCGGAAAGGGGATATTCCTCATCCCACCGAGGTGCGTAAAAGTGTTCCGAAGATCCACCTTCTCCGTCGGAGATAGAGGAATCATCATCCCACTTCGGCGCAACCTCGGGCACCGAATCATCAACAAATACGGCATCATCAACCGACTCACATGAAAGAGGAATAGCACAATCCGACAAAAATTACAGAGGGGCAAGGCTGCTCTCAAAATCAAGCACTGAATGAGCAGGCCCCATCGCAAAATCATTCGCTGATGCCACCCCATCGACGACCGGAACAATCTCATCATCCCATACAGGAGTGTCCATGAGTTCATGCTCCTCTTTTTGTTGGCTAACACCAGAGTGATCATCATCACTCAAGGAAAGCTCGTAAAAAGGGATCGAGGGACCCATGAAAGAGCTGTATGCGGCCAGAGATTCTTCAGTAATCTCAACGGGTAAAGAATTAGCAAGGTGTACTATGTCAGTGTATGGGCCAGACAACACCCTGGTAGGCCTGTCCACAACAGTCTTCCGCGAACGGGAGGTTGTTGTGAACACGCCCTCAGAGGGAGAAGGCTTGCACAAACGAGGGCAATCCTTCAACATGTGGCCCACACCTCGACATAACAAACACCGAATGCAATGTTCGGCATTCATAACATCAATGACATCGATGGATCGGCGCAAAGTGTCAAGTAGACGACACTCAGCATCAGGATCCATCACGAATAAAAATAATTGCTGAAAAAGTGCTACACAACTAAAATAAAAATAGCACGGCTCTGCTATCTAAATCAAAAATCAGAAAAGGGAAAAAAGAAATAAGCAAAATAAAAATTCTAATAACCAAAGCAACTAAGAAAGAAAAAAAATGAAATGCACAAATGGAAAAGGGCTTCAATCTATTATCTCGCTCTCCAAAAACTCACATGACTGTGTTCCCCGACAACGACGCCAAAAACTTGATGCGTAAGATCACAGCAGTGAACCGGTCGCACAAGTAATATAAAATGGGGGTTTTCCCAAGTATCGATCTCTCAAGGAACACAGTAAGGTGGAGTTAGTTTCGAGGAGGACTTGAGATTGAAGTCCTCAGGTCGGAGCTAACTAAGGGGGGTTTTGATGTTTGCGGAAACAAAAAATAAAAAGCTAACAACTACTCCTATGCAACGCCGATATGCGATGCTTCGCCAGATGGGATGGAAGACTAGTCGGGCCGCTATGCACCGAATCACGGGGCGGATGGACGAGAAGGCTAGCAGATGAGGTGGTTAGAACAGCGGAATGAGGGTCTTGAGCACCTCCTCGCAACGCACGCCACTAGCAATTGCTAGTTCGGCAAGGGTGGATGGTGGTGGATGGAATATGGCGTAACTCAAGTAAATAACGAAAACATACAAAATAACATAGACATGATTGTATAAAAACGTTTTACAAACTAAGCATACTTCATCAATATAAATAGAGTTAAACACCAATATTCAACAATAAAGCAAGAACAAGTCAAGAGATCGACCGAATCTGAAGTCTTGCTGAGGATTCACGGTTGGATTCGTCGGGTTGTCATTCTGCGTCCAAGCTCGGTCCTCAGTTGCGTCCGGGGTAGAGAAGGGCTGTCACCACCTTCCAATGGCCCGTCTTCTTCGTCTCACGATAGCGGACGAAGTTTGCTAGCTTTCCTTTGCTTGATGGCTATGGAGTCAAACCCTACTTGAAGCTCACGGATGAAGGAGAAGGCCGAGAGGAAGCTCCAGCTTGGATTTGGCGGTGAAAGCTTGCCCGGATCACCTACCTAGGGTGGAAGATGAAGGGGAACGGCGGAGAAGGCAGAAAACGGCGGAGAAATGTCGAGCTCCGGATCCCCTTTTTAATTAGGGCGAGACCTGCACTATTTATACAAAGCAGAAATGAACAATGCGCACGATCACAGGCGCACGCCCAGTGGTCGTGCGCACTATGTCCGGTGCTCGTGCGCACTGGCATGGAAGATCAGGAAGAAGAACTGGGATAACGTGCACGAGTAGTGGCGCATGACCAGTGGTTGTGCGCACTAAGTCCAATGGTCGTGCGATTACCCCAGACAGGACTCCAGAAAAGAGGAATCAATGCACACAAACAGTGGCGCACAACCGGTGGTCGTGCGCACTAGGTCCAGTGGTCGTGCGCTTACCCCAGGCTGATTCTGGAAAACATAGAGTAGTGCGCACGATCAGGGGCACACGACCAGTGGTCATGCGCATTAGATCCCATGATCGTGCACAGTATTCCTGTTTCACAACCATCCCGGAACACGCACACGACCCCTATACCGAAAGGAAAAAACAATCACTGATATGTGCAGACATTCCAGGCAATCACACAAAGGAGTACAAACTATAAAAATAACAAAATACACAACCACAGGCATAAATGTGCACTTCCTATGGAAATAAAGATAAGATGAAATATGAACGATATATAACTTGTTGGAACACCCTATTACTAATTTGGGTCAGGATCACTATGTCTCTAGGAAACCAATGTTTGACCTCCTGTATAGCTCAAAAGGTCAATTAGAATTGAGTCTAAGGGTTAGAAGTCTAAGTTTGGAAGCTGCCCTCAAGACCAAGACTTTTTCAGTTTGAGACTAAGTCATATCGTCGAGCTCAGCACGACGATTCGTCGAACTCCGATCGACGATCGTCTAGCTCAACTTCGACAGATCGTCGAACTCCATTCGACGATCACTGAGCTCAACTTCATCATATCGTCGAACTCCATTCGACGATCGGTGAGCTTAGTTCGACGATCTTGACTCAGCTTTGGATCTCTATCTCTGAGCTCAGTTTGACGGTCTTTGAGCTCAGATCGACGATATTTTGTTGCAGTATAAGTCCATATCACTGAGCTCAGTTCGACGATAGCAGAGCTCAGTTCGACGTTTTCAGATAACTTCAAGGATGTTTCTAGATTCAAATTCAAATCAGTTAAGGAGTTATTCTGCAATTAATTCAGAAGATTTTCTAGCCGTTTTCATTTATTTCTGGACCAAGTTTCAAGGGATTTTCAAGGAATATTTCTATGGACTTTCCTCCAGAAGACATTTTGCAATTAAGGATGCAATTAATGCAGGCCAACGGCTATTCTTGACAGAGGATGTTTTTCTATTCAGTACTAGAGAATAAAAGAGAAGAATTTTTGAATCTCTCACATACACAGATATACAGACAGACAGAAAACACAGACATCAATAATCTTCAGAACAAGAACAAAAAATATTCTCTGTCACAAAGAATTCTCAAGAACACACATCCAAGGAGATCAAGTTTTTCTGAAATCTTCTGATCTCTCAGTCTCAAGTGTTCAAGGCCAACATATTTCAAGACTCCAGACATCCAACATTTCGGTTGTTGCTGAAATCATCTATTGCTGGAGTTCAACTTTTGAAGGCCTATCACCCTACAGCAAAGCTTCTTTTCCTGAAGATCTCAAGGACTCAGGGGGAGCTTTGACACCATCAATCCACATAGTCTTCTCAACTGTTTGAGAAAGAGAAGACTTCCATCACTCTCTCACCCCCATCTCTGTAAAGGGTTTCTCAAACTCCCTTCAAAAGTTTGAGTTTGGTTTTTGAGCACCTTGTCAAAAGCTCATTGGTGGCAAGACACCTGATCAAAAAATCTGGTTTGGTTTTTGAGCACCTTATCAAAAGCTCATTGGTGCCCATGACACCTGATCAACTCATCCTGCAGTGGATTCCTACCTAGGGTGGTAGAAGAGTGGATGTACCCAAGTTTAGAGGAACCACTATATTTCCTTGTGTCATCTGGTTTTGCTTCTCTTTATTTTTTTTTCTGGCTGTGATTGTTCTGTGATTAGCTTATGATTAGTTTAGTTCTGTGATTAGATTTATTAACTACTTCCCTGCTCACTCACATTACAACAATTGTTGTAAAAAGTTTTCAAGCACCATATACTCTATTCACCCCCCTCTAGAGTATATCAGATCTAGCTGCACTTTCAATTGGTATCAGAGCGAGGTTGGTTAAACATACCACACCTTGGTGGTTGCACAGGCTAACACCTGAACCCAAAGATTCCTAGTTAGATCTGTATTCTTTTGAAATTAGTATTAGATTTTGTTTTCACAAATCATGGCCCAAAACAAAGATTATTCTAGCACCAGACCTCCAGTGTGCAATCTATCCAAGTTTGCACTTTGGAAAGCAAGGATCAGACTATACATGAATTCTATTGACGAGGATATTTTTAACTCTGTTTTGACAGTGTGTCCAAGACCTCCAGAGAACTCAAGTACAAATGCTGTTCCACCTCCATCAGGAACAGATGTTGACATTAAGAAATGGAAGGTAGCTGATGCCAAGGCTATGAACATATTATCCCAGACAATGTCTGATGGCATCTTTCAAAAGGTGGCTGAATGCAATTCAGCAAAGGAAATTTGGGACAAAATCTCTGAAATAGTCTCAGGCTCAGCTGATGAGAGAAAGGATAGGAGATCCCACCTCATATCTCAATATGAGAATTTCAAGAAGGGAGAAACTGAGTCAGTGGGAGATATGTACAACAGGCTCAGTCTAATTGTCAGTGAACTCAGGACATTAGATAAAGAGGTCTCACTAACTGAACTCAATGACAAAATTCTAATGTGCTTCCCTAGCACTTGGGATTCAAGAATCTGGCCAATCAAGGATGCCAGAAGTTTGAATGAGATCACCACTGAAGCTCTATTGGGTAAGCTCAAATATTATGAGCTACTCATCAAGAATAGAGAAGAAGAACAGAAGGCTGCCTAACCAGCCACAAGAAAAGAGAAGACCATAGCCTTCAAGGCAACTAAAGATCAGCCTGAAGACAAAGTCACAGACAATGATGAACTGCTCAGTTTGTTGGCCAAAAGATTTTACAAGTGTTGGATACATTGGTTTAAATGTACCTGATTTGAAGAAGCCTCACCCTACTCAATGATATACATCAAAATGTATTTGATGTATGTTGAGTTTACTTGTGCAAGTTAAGTATTTGCAGGAAAGATGAAAAAGTTTCTAAGTCCATGTGTCGACACCCAGAGGGAAAGTGTCGACACTTAAGAAGACTTGTATCGACACCCAGGCAAGCAGTGTCGACACTTGGAGTAGTTGTGTCGATACCAGGGATGCAGAGTCGACACCAGACAGAAAGTGTCGACACAAGGAGCTGTGTCGACACTCATTGAAGAAAAGTGCAGTGAAGCAGTGTCGACACTTAGCAGTTGTGTCGACACCCAAAGGAACTATGTCTACATCAAAAAGTGTCGACACTTGGAGGCTGTGTCGACACTCAGCAAAAGTCAGCAGAGTCTAAGTATAAGTGTCGACACCCAGAGCAATGTGTCGACACACAGCAGAAGAGTCAACACTTGAAGAAAGTGTCGACACAAGAAAGAATGTGTCAACACTCTGCTGAAGACTCAACACATGAAGAAAGTGTCGACACAAGGAGCTGTGTCGACACTTAGCAAAGTTCAACAATATTCTAAGTACAAGTGTCGACACAAAGGAGATGTGTCGACACTCAGCTAAAGTATCAACACAAGAAGAATGTGTCGACACAAGGAGCTGTGTCGACACTCAGCAAGTATCAACACTAAAGGCATGTGTCGACACCAAGAAGAAGTGTCGACACTTAACAAGTTCAACACATGAAGATGTGTCGACACAAACGAGTTGTGTCGACACTTACAAGAAATCAACAAGTGCTGAAGAACAAGGAGTTGTGTCTACACTCAATATCAATGTCGACACATGCAGAAGAAACTGTGTCGAGAAGTGAATTCTACAACACAAGGAATTGTGTCGACACCTTGAAGGCTAGTGTCGACACTTTGTCAACTTGTGTCGACACTTAGTCTATAAGTGTCGACACTTAAAGACAGACAATCTCGACACTTTCAGACAGTTACAGATTTTTCAAGAACTGACTGGATGACTTGACAGCTGCCATTCCAGCCGGTCTACTGCACCTGTTAGAGTTGTCAGAAATCAGTTATGAACCAGACCAGCCGGTTATCATGAAGAAGCCCTATAAATAGGCTTATACTGTCTACAGAAATAGATGATTAATTGATGTTCAAGTGATCATTAACAAGAAGAAGATCTAGCTATTCATTTAAGAATCCAGTGAAGATCTAAGTAGTTGGAGAGAGAGAGATCCATCCAAGAAGACAGCCGTTGGAACCAGGCTGAGAAGAAGGGTTCAGATTTTGTTCTGAATCTTAAGTAGCAGAGATCAAGGATCAACTGCAGAGGAGATCAATCTTATTGTGTTCTACATTCAAGAAGCTTTGAAGAAAGCCAAGTCAGGTTGATCTCAGCAAAGTTCATCCAAGAACTCATCAAGAAACTCTCAACTCTTCTCTCTTTTCTCTGAGTTGTAGAGTTTACATTTTGTATTCATATTATCTTGTAGGATCCTTAGGGATCTGAGTTTGTAAGCCTGTAATTATAAAGGCTGAGTGTAGGGACTGTGTGCCTGAGTGTAGGAGATTTGTATCTCTGAGTGTAGGCCTGTTGTGGCTGAGTGTAGGCCTGCTGTGGCTGAGTGTAGGCTTCGTGAAGAAGCTGAGTGTAGGCTTTGTGAAGAAGCCGAGTTGTAGGGCCTTGGGCCTGAGCTGTAGGAACCTGTTTTGGGTTCTGAGTGTAAGATCTGAGGATCTGAGATAGTGGAGGAGTTTGGCCGAATCTAGTACACTACTAGATAGGCGAAGGGGGAAAGTGGATGTACCCAAATCTTGGGGAACCACTATAAATTTGTGTGTTCACTGCGTGCTGGATTGCTTGCTGTGATTGCTGGTTAATTGCTGTGTTAAAGTAATTATAATTCTGTGATAAACTCTGAATTCTGCCTAAAAAGTGAAAAAGATTTAAGTCACCTATTCACCCCCCCCCTCTAGGTGAGTAGGTACAATATCTTTCAACAAGATGGCCAGAAAGGACTTTAGAAGGAGATCATACAAGGAGCATGATAAGACAAGGTATGACAAGTCAATTAATAATAAAGAAATTGTTTGCTTTGGTTGCAGGAAACCAGGGCACATAGTTCCTGACTGTCCAGAAAACAAAAACAAGGACAGAAGGGATAAGAAAGAAAGAATAAAGGAGAAAGACTCCAAGAGGAATGGCAATGACAAACCCTCATCAAGCAAAAACAAACATACAAGAAAGGGGTTTGTTGCTGAATCCTAGAGTGAGACTGAAGAGGAGTCCGAAGCCTCATCCAGCTCCAGTGATGATGAGGATGATGCAGAAGAGAAAGAGTTCTGCATGATGGCAGTCAATGCCTCACAACATAATTCAGAAGAAGAGGAGTCAGAGTCAGACTCAGAGACTCAACCTGAAGAAGATCAGGTAATTAGTTCATTTGATTTTAATTCAGAGGACTTTAAATCTGAATTCAAAGCATTATGTTTAGACCTGCTAAAATCTGAGAAAAAAATTATCTCTCTCAGAAATCATTTATCTGAACATAATACTTTAAAGTCAGAAAACCTCAAACTCTCTCAGGAGTTGGAGTGCTGTAGGGAGCAGATAGCTTCACTGAAAAGTGAGCTATCTGAGGCCAAGAAGCTTGAAGAATCCCTTAATG
Source organism: Platanthera guangdongensis (assembly GCA_039583875.1). Classification (NCBI taxonomy): domain Eukaryota; kingdom Viridiplantae; phylum Streptophyta; class Magnoliopsida; order Asparagales; family Orchidaceae; genus Platanthera; species Platanthera guangdongensis. The sequence goes on along the minus strand of CM077163.1, from coordinate 162,746,772 downwards.
GGAGAAGCATCAAGCTGATGGACATCACAAGCACAGTGAACTCCAGATTTAATAGTACACTGGGCTTGGGTGCCTCATCCAGCCAACCCATAGTTCTAACAACTCCAATCAAATTCATTTCTGATAAAGGAAAGGGAGTTGTAGAGGTAGCTAGGAAAAATTCTGATCTGCTCAAGAAAACTAAGTCCCAGCAGAAATCGTCGAACGGAGATCGACGATCGCCGAATGCAGATCGACGATCGCCAAACGCAAATCGACGATCTCAGGCAAAATCGTCGAACTCAGGTCGACGATCTCAAGTTCCTGAACTCTGCTATAGTCGACCGTCGAACGGAGCTCGACGATCTGACCCAAGATCATCGAACGCAGCTCCAAGATCGTCGAACAGAGGTCAGAACTCTGGAAATTTTTTCAAGGGCAAATCAAAATCCAATCCTAAGGGTCCTTCATCCCAAATCTTTAACCCTTATACTGAATGGATTATACCTCCAAGGAGATATCATCCTGAAGGATATAAGAGTCAACCTGGGATGTCTTTTATTTCAGAATTTAAAGGTTATCAACCTAGGCCCAAGGTAAACTGGGTCAAAAACAAATGAATTATCTTATGTGCAGGTGAAGACCTATGCAACATCTAACCAGCAATGGTACTTGGATAGTGGGTGCTCTAAGCACATGATAGGGAACAAGGACAACCTCACTTCCTTTAGAGCCAAGCTTGGACCCAAAGTTATCTTTGGTGATTCAAACTTTAGACAGACTAAAGGATATGGTGCAGTCCAGATTGGATCAGTAACATTCAAGAAGGTAGCTTATGTGGAAGGACTGAAGCACAACTTAATAAGCATCAGTCAGCTGTGTGATGAAGGCTACCAGGTGACCTTTAGCAAAGCTTTATGCAAAATCAAGTCAGAGGACAATACAACTGTGTTGACAGGTAAAAGGAAAGGTAACATCTATCTAGTAGATTTTCTTTCAACTGATGTAGATATTTGCCTGTTTAATTCTGTTTATAGACCAAATATGTTATGACATAATAGACTCGGACACCTAAACCTTAGAACTATTGCTAGGCTATCCAAGGACAACCTTGTTAGAGGACTACCTTCTGGCCCCTACAAGAAGGAAGGACTCTGCAGGGCTTGTCAATTAGGCAAGCAAACTAAAAACAGCTTTAAGTCACTTAATAAGAGTGATTCAACTAGGATATTGCATCTGTTACACATGGATCTTTTTGGACCCATCACAGTACAAAGCCTAGGAGGGAAATCTTATACTTTAGTAGTTGTAGATGACTTCTCTAGATTCACTTGGGTGTTCTTTCTAAGGAAGAAGTCTGATAACTTTAAGTGTCTGACAGAGTTTCTCAACTGTATACAGATTAAGTTCAATACTCACATTGCCCTGATCAGAAGTGATCATGGGACAGAGTTTGATTCTCTTCTTATGCAAGAGTTCTGTCAGAGTGAAGGGATCAGACATACTTTCTCAGCTCCTAGAACTCCTCAACAAAATAGGGTAGCTGAAAGGAAAAATAGAACCCTTATTGAATCTGCCACTACATTGTTGTCAGATGCTCATCTTCCTCTATCCTTTTGGGCAGAGGCAGTGAACACCTCCAACTATGTGCTGAATAGAAGTTTGATACATAAACTAAAGGGAAAGACTCCCTATGAATTACTCAAAGGGAAGAAACCTAAAGTTGATTATTTTAGAGTCTTTGGTTGTATTTGCTACATACATAATAATGACAAGAAATACTTAGCAAAATTTCAAGCAAAAGCTGATGAAGGAGTGTTTCTGGGATACTCTATGATCAGTAAGGCTTATAGGGTTTATAATAAATCATCTTTAAAAATTGAGGAATCTGTTCATATATCATTTGATGAATCTAACATGTCTTTCAAGGAGAAGATCTCTTCTACCATAGAACCTTTGCAGGAACATTCTCTTGTTGAAGACTTGAACAAGTTACAGGTTACCCAAAGGGATGAAAGCAGTGAAGATGAAGAAAGTGCTCAACATATTGAAGAACAACTTGAAGAGCCAGTTGTTGTACCACAAGAGGAAACAACAACACAGGTTGATGAACAATCAACACCCCCTGTTGATTTAGTAACATCAAGAGACCATCCAATTTCCCAAATAATTGGAGACATCTCAGCTGGTGTGCAAACCAGAAATCAGGTCAACTAAAACCTGTTGCACAACTGCTTCCTATCTCAAATTGAACCTCAGTCCATTCAAGATGCAGAGCAAGATCCACACTGGATCATTGCAATGCAAGAGGAGTTGCATCAATTTGAAAGGAACAAAGTATGGGAACTAGTGCCAAAGCCTAAGGATCACTCCATTATTGGAACAAAGTGGGTATTCAGAAACAAAATGGATGATCAAGGAGTAATTGTAAGGAACAAGGCAAGGCTAGTTGCTCAGGGATATTCTCAAGAAGAAGGAATAGACTATGACCAGACTTTTGCACCTGTTGCAAGATTGGAAGCCATCAGAATATTTCTAGCTTTTGCAGCACATAAAGGCTTCAAGGTATATCAGATGGATGTCAAAAGTGCATTTTTAAATGGAGACATCAAAGAGGAAGTATATGTCAGACAACCTCCAGGTTTTATCTCTCCAACTTATCCTGATTATGTTTTTTGATTGAACAAAGCATTATATGGTTTCAAGCAAGCTCCTAGAGCATGGTATGAGACCCTAGCATGCTTTCTTTTGGAAAATGGATTTTTGAGGGGTAGAGTAGACCAAACTCTTTTCATTAGAACCCATAAGTCCCATACCCTACTAGTACAGATTTATGTAGATGATATTATTTTTGGTTCTACTAACTCCAAATTGTGCAGAAGGTTTTCCAACCTAATGCATTTTAAATTTGAAATGAGTAGCATGGGTGAGCTATCCTTCTTCCTAGGATTGCAAGTCAAGCAACATGCTGAAGGCATCTTTATTTCTCAAATCAAGTATGCAAATGAATTGGTTAAGAAATTTGGCATGTCTGAAGCATCTTGTATGAAAACACCTATGCCTACTAATGCTATATTGGATGCTGATGAACATGGGAAACCTGTTGATCAGACAACATATAGAGCAATGATTGGCTCTTTACTGTACCTTACAGCTAGTAGACCAGATATAATGTTTGCTACATGTATATGTGCTAGGTTCCAAGTAAGCCCTAGAGAGTCACACCTAACATTAGTAAAGAGGATTCTCAGGTATGTTAAAAGTTGTCCAAATCTAGGTCTCTGGTATCCAAAAGATTCAGCATTTGATTTAACTGGATTTTCTGATGCTGATTATGCTGGATGCAGAATTGACAGGAAAAGCATAAGTGGAACTTGTCCAGTTCCTTGGTGACAGACTTGTCTCCTGGTTTTGTAAGAAACAAACTTCTGTGTCAACTTCAACTGCTGAAGCTGAATATATGGCTGCAGGGAGTTGTTGTTCACAAATCTTATGGATTCAAAACCAACTCCTAGACTATGGCTACAACTTAGAGAAGTCTAAAATCTTTTGTGATAACACCAGTGCTATTTCTATAGCTCAAAATCCAGTCCTCCATAGTAGGACAAAACACATAGAGATTAGACATCATTTCTTAAGGGATAATGTTGAAAAGAATAAAATTGAACTACAATATATCCCAACTGATTTACAAAGGGGAGATATTTTCAACAAGCCCTTGGATGAAAAGAAACACACCTTCTTCCTAAATCAGTTAGGAATGTTAGACGGAGGAAGTCTAAAATAATATCCAAGATTTTAAAAGCTTAAAAATTGACCAAGACTAGGCAAACATCTTGATTTTTCTTAGTGTCTAGCGTTTTTCTGATCTCTGAACTGCGCTCGACGATTTTCCCCCAGATCGCCGAACGGAGATCGACGATTTCTGAAATCGTCGACCTGAGTTCAGCGTTTCTCAGATAGTATGAACTATCTCTTCCGGTCAACGATCGTCGAACGGCGCTCGACGATTTTGTTCTCTGAACGATCGTCGAACAGAGCTCGACGCTCTCCAATATTGTCGAACGGAGATCGACGATGTTGAAGACTCTTCGGATTCCTTTAGAAGCCTCGATCCTCAAACTGAGTTCAACGATCTTTCCTTTTCTGCGTCGAACCCTAATATAAAATTCATTTTTCGCCGTCGTTCTCCTTTGCACTTTCGATTGCTCTGCAAAAACTTTCTTTCCCTCCAAACAATTCTGCACTTGGTCGTTTTGTTTGTTGAATCTTTGCAGGTACCTATGGCTATTTCTGTTGTTGTTCTCGCCGCCATGAAGTTTGATGCTGGCTTTGACATAAACATGGAATCCTTCAGCACAACAGACCAGGTTTTTCAGGACATCTTAGAGTTATTCAAAGAGCAAAAAATGGCTGCAATCATGACTACAAGGATTAAGCTTGCTTCTGATGAGATTAAGGAATGGGTCTACACTGCACACAATCAGGACAACAACACCATTGTTGGATCAATCTCTGGCACTCAGGTACCCTTGACCCCAGCAATTCTAATAGAGGTTTTTGAGTTAAGAACTGGTGGAGATACTGCTGATTTATCTGGAGAAGACTATGCTGACTTGCTTGCTAGAATGGGTCACTCTGAGGCTAACCCTAGCAAGCTATTGAAAAAGAATCTTTCTATGGAATACAGATTCCTGGCTGATGTAGTTGGGAAAGTCCTACTGGCTAAGCACTCTACTCATGATACAATTTCTAGGTATCAGCTCTGCCTAATGGGAGCCCTAGTAGACAGGAAGAACCTGAATTGGGGAGAGGTCTTCTTTGACCTCATTAAGAAGAAAATCAACAAAAGTTTTGTAAACTTTGGAAGAATTCTAGGGGTGTTTCTGCAGAATAGGTGCCCTGCATTACTGGTCTCCTCTGGAATCCACATCAATGCATCCAAGAGACTGTCCTGTGCCCTTTTTGGAAAATGGGACAGACAGATCATCAAGCCCAGCAGGCCCTCCTCCAGCACTCCTTCAGGCACCAGGACTCTCAGAGTCACTTCCCCACAGGTCTCTGCCCCTGTAGATGACCTGCCTGCTGATGCCTCTCCTCCTCCTCCTCCAATTCCATCTCTTTCCATTCCATCTACCATTCCAACTCCATCCACCATCATCATCTCCAGCCCCTCTCCAACATCTACACCATCTCCAATCCCTACTCTTCCAATCACAGAGGACCAATTCCATCCATTATTCACCTACCCTCCAACAGACATTGCCACTTCATCACCCTCCAATCCATCCTTCAACCTCCTTGATGATTCCTTTATGGATGACTCACCATCCTCTCCTCCTGAGCTACCCTCATCCTCAACAACTTATCAAGATCTTCTGCAAGAAATCATTGACCAACCCACCTTCACCCCATCTATCTCCATCCCACTGTCCTTCATATCCACCTTACCCACACCTCAACCATATCTTCCCCCATTCACCAGCTCTCCACTACCATCATCAATAGCTACTCCTCCATCCTCTACCTCTGCTCCAGTCACTATTGAGCAAGTAGACGTTCCAGCCCTTGCTGACATGATGTATGAATTGCTAGCCCCCAGGATATCTCTTCTCTTGGAGACCTCCTTGGCTCCATTACTCCTGTCAGTGGCAGCCCTTTCTGCCAGGCTCTCCTCTCTATTCCCTCAGGCAGCCCCTTCAGCAGTGTGCCTTGATCCAGCCATGTCTGAATCTAGGCAGGGGGAGATGCCCTATGAAGTGAGTCTGCCTGCTGCTGCTGCTGCTCTTGCTGTTTTAGTAAGCCTGCCTGTTGCTGTTTCTTCAGTTCTTACTGTTACTGCTCCTGCTGCTGTGTTTCAAGCTTCAGTTCAACCTCCTGCTGCAGTCTTTGCAATAGACCTCAGGTCTTTGCTCTCAGAATTTGACTCTATATATTTCAGATGTCTGCCAGAGACAGTTGCTTTCCATCCCCCAGAGGATCTGTCCAAGGCCCTTGTGCCATTATCTTGCTGTGACCCCAGCATCATCACTTCATTTGTCCACTCAGTATATGCTGCTGCTACTTCTGCTGAAAGCATTGCTGTTGTTTCTGATGTTGCTGCCCCTCCTGCTGCTGAAAGCATTGCTGTTGTTTCTGATGTTACTGCCCCTCCTGCTGCTGAAAGTTTTGATACTGCTGCTGATGCTTCTGTTACTGCTGATGAGCCAATTTCTAAGGAGATCCTTATGACAGAGGCACATGAGTTTGAGCCTTCTATGTTTTCTGATGATGTTTCTGCTACTGATATTGCTATTAGTGAAACTGTTGCTGCGGCTGCTGTTGTTACTTCTCCAGAACTTGTAGTATCTGCTGTTGTTGTTACTGTTTCAACTTCAACTGCCACACCTTCACTATCTGCTGCAACACCTTCTGTATCTGTTGTTGTTACTGCTACTGCCTCAACTTCTGCTACTACAACTCCTGCTACCAGTTCTGTATCTGCTTCAATCCAGCTTAAGCAAGATTTGATGAAGAAGATTGATGCCCTGTATGATGATCAGAGTTCTGAAAGTGATGAGTTCAGAACAGATTCTGATGATTCTTCTGATACCATTGCCAGGAAGAGAAAGGTAAGGAGCAAAGCCATGAAGAGAGTACCTCCTGCCAAGGTCAAGGATAACAATGATATACCATACTATATTCTTCATGATTGCCCCATCACTGAGCACTGGATGCAGTACTTAAAGAATCAACTCAAAGCAATGAAAAAGAAAAGGAAATATGAAAAGGGCTCTTCTCAATTCCAACATTCTCATCCTCCTCCACCACCTCCTCCTGATGCAGGTGCAGGTGGAAGTTCAGCTGCTCAACCCCCTGCTAGAAGTCAAACCCCCTATCAGCCACATGCTAGATCCTACCATAGGGGAAGCCAATCCAGGGGTTCTCAATCCAGGAGAGGAGGATACAGAGGCAATCAAAGAGAAGTCCAGGTTTACTCTAAAGGATACTCAAGGAGACATCCATACTCCAGGGAAGGACAAATTTCATCTGACACCACCTCTGGTCCTTTTCCCTATAAGTTGAAGGAAACTGTTTCATGCAGGTCTCCTCAAGACAATCCTTCTAATAGATATGAGCCACCAGTACCTTTTGAAGACCCTGAGAACAATCCAGCTGCTTGGACTGCAAGGATGAAAGAACTTGCTGCACTGGATCAGATCAAGAAAGCTAAAGAGCAAGGAAGAGACTCCTCCAACATCTCTACAATGTCTGAACAAAGAAAGAAAGAGTTGGAAAGATATGCATCAAGCAAATTTTTTGATTTTTACAGGTACATGGAACTGCATCCTGAAGCTGTAGTTCCCAGGCCCAAACAGCAAACCACTTTAGGTGCAGCAGATGATACTAGATCAAAGAAGGAAGCCCTCAACCCCAACAGAGAAATCAAACTTATTAAGGGCAAGGAAAAGAAATGATTATGTAAGGTGTCAATCTCTCTGATTTCTGATTATTATCTGGGATGATATATATATATATATCTCTGTGGTTCTGCAATGTCCAGTTTTTTTGTTGTTTTTCTGTATTGCTGCTTGTATGTTATTTAATTTTTCCAAAGTCTGTAAATAGTAATCCTAACCCAAATAGGGGGAGATTGTTGGAACACCCTATTACTAATTTGGGTCAGGATCACTATGTCTCTAGGAAACCAATGTTTGACCTCCTGTATATCTCAAAAGGTCAATTAGAATTGAGTCTAAGGGTTAGAAGTCTAAGTTTGGAAGCTGCCCTCAAGACCAAGACTTTTTTAGTTTGAGACTAAGTCATATTGTCGAGCTCAGCACGACGATTCATCGAACTCCGATCGACGATCGTCTAGCTCAACTTCGACAGATCGTCGAACTCCATTCGACGATCGCTGAGCTCAACTTCATTATATCGTCGAACTCCATTCGACGATCGGTGAGCTCAGTTCGACGATCTTGACTCAGCTTTGTATCTCTATCTCTGAGCTCAGTTCGACGGTCTTTGAGCTTAGATCGACGATATTTTGTTACAGTATAAGTCCATATCGCTGAGCTCAGTTCGACGATAGCAGAGCTCAGTTCGACGTTTTCAGATAACTTCAAGGATGTTTCTAGATTCAAATTCAAATCAGTTAAGGAGTTATTCTGCAATTAATTCAGAAGATTTTCTAGTCGTTTTCATTTATTTCTGGACCAAGTTTCAAGGGATTTTCAAGGAATATTTCTATGGACTTTCCTCCAGAAGACATTTTGCAATTAAGGATGCAATTAATGCAGGCCAACGACTATTCTTGACAGAGGATGTTTTTCTATTCAGTACCAGAGAATAAAAGAGAAGAATTTTTGAATCTCTCACATACACAGATATACAGACAGACAGAAAACACAGACATCAGTAATCTTCAGAACAAGAACAAAAAATATTCTCTATCACAAAGAATTCTCAAGAACACACATCCAAGGAGATCAAGTTTTTCTGAAATCTTCTGATCTCTCAGTCTCAAGTGTTCAAGGCCAACATATTTCAAGACTCCAGACATCCAACATTTCGGTTGTTGCTGAAATCATCTATTGCTGGAGTTCAACTTTTGAAGGTCTATCACCCTACAACAAAGCTTCTTTTCCTGAAGATCTCAAGGACTCAGGGGGAGCTTTGACACCATCAATCCACATAATCTTCTCAGCTGTTTGAGAAAGAGAAGACTTCCATCACTCTCTCATCCCCATCTCTGTAAAGGGTTTCTCAAACTCCCTTCAAAAGTTTGAGTTTGGTTTTTGAGCACCTTGTCAAAAGCTCATTGGTGGCAAGACACCTGATCAAAAAATCTGGTTTGGTTTTTGAGCACCTTATCAAAAGCTCATTGGTGCCCAGGACACCTGATCAACTCATCCTGCAGTGGATTCCTACCTAGGGTGGTAGAAGAGTGGATGTACCCAAGTTTAGGGGAACCACTATATTTCCTTGTGTCATCTGGTTTTGCTTGTCTTTATTTTTGTTTCTGGCTGTGATTGTTCTGTGATTAGCTTATGATTAGTTTAGTTATGTGATTAGATTTCTTAACTGCTTCCCTGCTCACTCACATTACAACAATTGTTGTAAAAAGTTTTCAAGCACCATATACTCTATTCACCCCTTCTAGAGTATATCAGATCTAGCTACACTTTCAGAACTAAAAGTGAAGTGCAAACGCGTTAAAACTAACCCAGATGAGTCCAAAAATAGGTATATAAAGTGGACTCATCACTGAGCATAAGCCCATTTATATTCCATACCTTTATTATCATGTGGACATTTCTGTGAATTTTATCATATGTTATATGTGATTGTGGACTTTACTAGTCTTACTTATACTTCTACTTTTTGATGATCTTCATTGCCGTCAGAATCAACGTTTTGTAGTGACGAACTTCACGTGTGTCGGTGTCACCGCAAAGCGGCAGTTCTGGGCGTAAGACCCGATAACGTAGCAAAAAAGGGGTCTTATAGATAGTTCTTCGCTTGGCCTTCGAGGGCCAGCATAGCATCAAGGGCTGCAACCCATTATTTTTTGCTCGGCTCTCCAGCACCTGCACAGGGACAATCCACCACAAGGATGACAAACAAGGCAACGATCAGCTTTAGTAGTGAAAGAAATTGTACCTAATCACCTAGCGGGGGGGGGGGGTGAATAAGTGACCTTAATCTTTTTAAACTTTTAGGCAGAATTAATCACAGAATTCATAGCACTTTATACATCATACATAGAATCAGACACACACAGAGTACACACAGTTTTATAGTGGTTCCCCAAGGTCTGGGTACATCCACTTTCCCCCTTCGCCTATCTAGTAGTGTACTAAATTCGGCCAAACTTCTCCACTATTCCTCAGATCCTCAGATCTTACACTCAGAACCCCAAACAGGTTCCTACAACTCAGGCTCAAAGCCCTACCACTCAGTCTTCACCAAGAACTACACTCAGTCTTCAACAAGGCCTACACTCAGCCCTCAACAAGGCCTACACTCAGAGAAATGAATCTCCTAAACTCAGGCACAGAGGCCCTACCACTCAGCCTTTATAATTTCAGGCTTACAACTCAGATCCCTAAGGATCCTACAGAAAATTAAAATTACAATGAATATAACCACAACTCAGATTGAGAGAGAAGAGTTGTTTGTTTTCTTGAAGAGTTCTTGAAAGAACTTTGCTGAGATCAACCTCCCTTGACTTTCTTCAAAGCTTCTTGAATTAGAACACAGTAGGGTTGAAACTCTATGCAAATGATCTTCAATCACTGCTGACTTAAGAATCAGATCTCAATCTGAAACTTCCTTCACAGCCTGGTTCAACAGCTGTCTTCTTAGAAGGAGCTCTCTCTCTCCAACTTCTTAGATCTTCTGATCACTTCAATTGATTCTTCAATGAATTGCTTGATCAATATTTTTCTCTGTAAAGGAGAAGGGTCTTTATATAGACTTTCTCCAAAGTGACCGGCTGATCCGGTTCCTAACAGCTTTCTGACAGCTCTGACAGTTGCAGTAGACCGGCTGGAATGGCAGCTGTCAAGTCATCCAGTCACTTCTTGAATTTTCTGTAACTGTCTGAAAGTGTCGAGACAGTCAGTCTTTAAGTGTCGACACAAATAGACCAAGTGTTGACACAAGTAGACTAAGTGTCGACACTAGCCTTCATGGTGTCGACACAACTCCTTGTGTTGTAGAATCTGCTTCTCGACACTGCTTCTTCAACATGTGTCGATACTGATCCTGTGTGTCGACACAAGTCCTTCTTCTTCAATACTTAGTTGATTTCTGCTAAGTGTCGACACAACTCCTTTGTGTCGACACATCTTCTTGTGTTGAAACTTGCTAAGTGTCGACACATCTTCTTGTGTCAACACATGCCTTATGTGTTGAACTTTTACTGAGTGTCGACACATCTCCTTTGTGTCGACACTTGTACTTAGACTTTATTGAAATTTGCTGAGTGTCGACACAGCCTCCTATTGTCGACACTTTCTTCATGTGTTGAGACTTTTGCTGTGTGTCGACACATCCTTCATTATGTCGACACTTGTACTTAAACTCTGTTGAAGTTTGCTTAGTGTCGACACAGTTCCTTTGTGTCGACACATTCTTCATGTATTGAGACTTTTGCTGAGTGTCGACACAGCCTCCTAGTGTCAACACTTGTACTTGAACTTTGTTGATGTTTGCTGAGTGTCGACACAGCCTCCTAGTGTCGACACTTTTGATGTCGACAAAGTTTTTCTGGGTGTCGACACTGCTTCTAAGTGTCGAAACTGATTCTTTAGACATTTCTTCATTGAGTGTCGACACTTCCTGTATGTGTCGACACTTTCCTTCTGGTGTCGACTCTGCATTCCTGGTGTCAACACAATTACTCCAAGTGTCGACACTGCTTCTCTGGGTGTCGACACAAGCCTTCTTAAGTGTCGACACTTTTCTTCTGGGTGTCGACACATGGACTTAGAAACTTTTAAGCTTTCCCTGCAATTACTTAACCTGCACAAAGTAACTTAAAATACATCAAATACATCTTGATGTATATCATTGAGTGCGGTGAGGCTTCTTCAAATCAGGTACATTTATTCCAATGTACCCAACAATCTCCCCCTATTTGGAGAAGTCATAACCCTTAGTCAATGATATACACCATATATAACAAATTCACAGTATGATGTAAAACAATATTAAATGACAGGGTAAGTACATAAACATGTATAAACAAAACATGTATACACAAATATATCAGAACAGTAATGTAATAGATTTAACACATATCACATTGTTCTAACAACTTCAACATTTTAATTATTCAAAAGTTTACAGAAAGTTGAATACAACTGATTACACATAGTATACTTAAGAAAAATTTCTATCCTAAGGCAGCTCAGGCTCCTTGATCACAATGCCCTTTCCCGATTGTATCTTTGCTTGGACAGGAGCTTCAGTATCTTCAGCAGCAGCAGGCTTCTTCCCTTTAAGATCTTTCTTTTTCAATTCTTCAGCCTTGATCTTTTGCCTTTCAAAGTAATGATAAGGCTTTGTGAAGTACTTGCTAGGCTCCTGTGCAGTAGGAGATAGCTTTCCCATCTTAGCCTTTCTTCTGTATTGAACAATATCCTCTTGCCTGTTCTCATGTTTCCTCCACTCCAGTTCAGAATACCACTTGTTTCTATCCTGGATATTGTCCTTGGCAGCCTTCCATGCAGTCAAGATGATATTCCTGGAAGTGGGGCTCCATTGTTCAAAATCAGGCCTTAGTTCAGCTTGCTCCCTGAATCTTTTCTTAGACAATTGAGTCTCTTGTTCTTTTAGCAAAGCCTCTTGTTCTTTCAGTATTGCCTTTGGCACTGGCTGAACTACTTTCTCTATGATGACATTCTGATTTCCCTCAGGAGGGCTATACATTGATTGTATGTCTTGATGTATCATATCAAAGTCTGGTGGAGGGTAGATTACCTGAGCTACTTCAGCTTGCTCTCCTCCAAGATATGCAGGATTAATACCAGACTCTGCCACATTGTCATCATCACATAAGGGTGGATATCCAAGGGTGGCTCTGATGGAATTTGAAATCCATTTTGCATGATCAGAGCCTGCCTTGACTAATACTCTCTCCCCCTTTATGACTTCTCTCTCAATATGATCTCTCAAATCATCTTTTTGGAACCTTATCTGTGCATTCAGATAGTTTAATCCATCCTTATAAAAAGGTTTCAATCTTTGAAGCTTGTCAGTAATGACCTTTTGAGAGTCTTCTATAGCAGTTTTGACAGCAGTGAGGCTCTCTTGCAATGCTTTATCAAATTCAGCCTTGTCAGTAGCACTTGCTGTAGTCTGACTAGTAGCTATATTCTTCATTTCAGTTATAATAGCATTATGTGAAGCAGTGAGATTATCATTCATCCTTATCTGATTCTCCAGGACATATCCTTGCTTCACTTCTAGCTCATCAAGTTTTGTCTTTAGTTTCTCTTGATGTGAGGCCAGATAGACTACTGCATTTCCTCCCTTATGGAAGCAGTCAGTCATTTCTTTCTTGTTCAGATTCATTTCAAATCTGATTGACTTGATGTCTTGGGTCAGATCAAATTGCAGTGACTTATGCCCTTCATCCATATAAGATTGCAAAGCTTGTCTTTGCTCATCCATCTTTATCTGCAATGCTACCATCAGAGAACTGTAATCAGTAGATGGGGCAGGCTTTGGAGCAATGGTCTGTAGGGCTTTCTTATAATTCTGGCTCCTTCTCTTAAAGACTTGGAACTTTCTCTTCTTGGCTCTAACAGCCTCTTCATCTTCAGAAGTAGATGCGCTAGCTATATCTACTCTTTCTTTAGGACTAGGATGTGAATCCTTCTCAGTCCTTGGTGGTTGCTCAACATTCTTTGGCTTCTCAGTTTCTTTGCCTGCAGTTTCTTCTTCAATCTCTACATGCTCCCCCTCAATAATTACTTTCTCCCCCTCAGCAGCAGCTTTTTCTCTCTCAAGGTCAGTTTGTAGAAGGTCAGAGAACAGTTCTTCTAAGTAAATTCCTGTTGAGGATGGGGTGGAGAATCTCTTATATCATCAACCTCTTGATCAGCAACAGATGTGTCCTCCATGACAACATCCTGAGGTTGACTAAAAATCTGAGGTTGCTGATTAACATCAGATAATGTGTCAGTCATAACTTCATTCTCAATAGGAAAATCTAATTGTTTGATTTTAGTTATTACCTCAAGTATGGTCTGAGTAGCTTGTTCACTCTCTAGTGGAGTTGGCTCTTCCACAAGTAGAGGCTCCCCCTGGATAGAATCCAAGTGAAGTGGGCTTGCTGAGGGTAGCTCCCCCTGCCTCTCTGCATCCTCATGTCTAGCTGGAGATTGTCCAGCATTTCTAGTTTCTTCCTCATCAGGAGTAAAAACAACTTGCTCTTCAGAGCTACTTGAGGATTCTTGAGCCACAGGGGCTGTCTTCTTCTTCTTTTTCAGGGGTGTGTCCTTTACTGGAGTTGGCATTTCCATGGTCAGTACTCTATCCCACCTAGAGAAGATTCTCAAATCCATTCTCCTCATGTGGTTAATCTTAGATCCAGCTGCTTGATTCATCACTTCTAGTATACTACCAGCTAGATATAGACTCAGTATTCTTCCCAAATTGGGCTTCTTCATACTCTCTTTTATCTTCTCAAACACAACTGCAAACCAATCAGTTTCTAGTTTGAAGATAATCCTGGTCATTAGACTGAACATGTGAGCTGAAATTCTGTCATGCCCACCAGGCTTGCTCAGTATGACCTTGCCCACAATCTCAGATAGAAACTTGTCTTGCATATTCATTCCTTTTCTGTTGAATATAGATCCTATCTTTAGGGTTGAGTCCAAACCACACCATGTCAATGCTTCTCTAGTCTTAGAAGCTGAAACATCTTCTTCCTCCTTAGTTCTTGGTAGTTGTAGTACCTTTCTCAGACTCTTAGGAGAGACTTTCACCTTTGCCCCATGAACTCTGGACTTAATCTTCAGTCCAGATTCATCTAGAGTTGCTCCATTCAGAAATTGGAGGACTTCCTTCTTCCATATCTTTATCGGTTCTGATACAAGAAATTCTAACCCAGTCTCTTCTATTAGGGTTATCACGCCTTTGATCTCAGGTTCCGCGTCATCAAATGCATGTCGCACAAGTTCATATCCTTCGTTCACATTCTCTTCTAGCTTGGACGCCATTAGGCTTTGAAGAAATTTGAATTTAGAGAAGAGAGATGTCGACACACAAGTTTGGTCTCGAAACTTTGGTGAGCGTATCGACAAACAATGGCGAAAACCTATTTATACCTTTCTAGAATCGAAGATGAAAGGGCGCGTCAAAATACTTAAATTGTGTCGACACTTACTTATAATCTCTCGACAACAATGTGTCGACACAAGTATAGTCGACAGAATATATGTGTCGACACTTGTTTATGTGTCGACACCGCTTAGCTCGACACTTAGTCGAGACTATACTAGTCTAATTTAGTGTAAATCCTAAGTGTCGATACCACTATGTATGTGTCGACACCTACACTGCATGTGTCGACACTACTTCTCTGAAGTATCGACACGAACTTCCTAGATGTGTCGACACCATTTCTCTAAAATGTCGACACCACTTTTCTGTGTCGACACAGACAACTTTGTGTGTCGACACCATTTTACTTAGCCAATTTTTTTGTAAACTATTCTAAGTTTATCATACCTAATTCAATTTTAAATTTATTGAATTTGGTTTCATCTAAGGGCTTAGTATACATGTCAGCTAGTTGATTATCTGTATTAATATACTCTAGTGAAATATCTCCTTTTTCCACATGTTCTCTTAGAAAATGGTATTTTATTTTTATGTGCTTAGTCCTACTATGGGAGACAGGATTGTTTGCAATAGAAATAGCACTAGTAGAATCACAAAATAGAGGTGTTATACTTACTTGGATACCATAATCTTCTAGCTGGTGTTGAATCCATAGAAGTTGAGCACAGCAACTTACTGCAGCCACATACTCTGACTCTGCTGTGGAGATAACCACACTTGTTTGCTTCTTGCTACTCCATGATATCAGTCTTCCACCTAGGAATTGACAGGTACCTGTTGTACTTTTCCTATCTTCCTTGCAGCCTGCAAAATCTGCATCTGAATAACCTGTTTGTACAAAGTCTCCATTCCTAGGGTACCAAAGGCCTAGATAAGGAGTGCCCTTAAGATATCTAAGAATTCTTTTGACTGCTGTCAAATGAGATTCTTTAGGGCAAGCTTGGTACCTAGCACAGACACATGTAGCATACATGATATCTGGTCTACTTGCAGTCAAATACAATAAGGAGCCAACTATCCCTCTATACAAAGTCTCATCTACAGGTTTCCCTGCATCATCTTTGCTTAGAGACATGCTTGACCCCATAGGAGTTTTCATGGTACTGGATGATTCCATACCATACTTCCTTATCAACTCTAGGGTGAACTTAGACTGGCATATGGATAAACCATCCTCAGTCTGTCTAACTTGGAGACCCAAGAAGAACTTAAGTTCCCCCATACTGCTCATTTCAAATTATCCTTACATAAGTTTTGCAAACTTTCTGCAAAGACCACTTTCTGTAGACCCAAATATGATGTCATCTACATATATTTAGACTAAGATGATCTTGCCTCTGGATTCCCTAAGGAATAGAGTCTTGTCTTTTTTCCCCCTTGAGAATTTATTCTCAATGAGGAAACTAGACAGGGTTTCATACCAAGCCCTAGGGGCTTGTTTTAACCCATACAAAGCCTTCCTAAGTCTATAAACATAATTAGGTTTAGTAGAATCAACAAAACCTGATGGCTGTTCCACATAGACTTCTTCTGTCAGATTTCCATTCAGAAAAGCTGACTTAACATCCATTTGGTATACTTTAAACCCTTGATAGGTTGCATAGGCATGAAATATCCTTATGGCCTCCAGTCTGGCTACTGGAGCAAAGGTTTGATCAAAGTCAATACCTTCTTTCTGCCTATATCCCTTAGCAACCAGTCTTGCTTTGTTCTTTATAATCACTCCATGTTCATCCAACTTGTTCCTAAAGATCCACTTGGTTCCAATTATGTTGTGATCTTTTGGTTTAGGAACTAGCTCCCAGACTTTGTATCTTTTGAACTAGTTTAGCTCCTCTTGGATTGCCTCAATCCAATGAGGGTCAATGATGGCTTCTTCAAATTTCTTTGGCTCTACCTGGGATAGAAAGCTGGAGTAGAGTACTGAACTTAGATTTCTGCTCCTTGTTTGTACCCCTTGTCTGAGATCACCAATAATTTGATTGGCTGAATGATCTTTTAGATGTCTATTTGCTGGAGGCATCCTATTTTCTAGTTGTGCACCTACAACTTCTTCATTCAGCAGCTCCTCTTGATCTTCTTCATCAACTGGAGTATCTTGTATTCCCCCTGGACAGCAGCCACTATCATCCACATGCTGACTTGCAGTAGATCCTTCTTCAATAGTAAGCTTGTCCATCTTCTCAGTCACACCTATAGAGCTACAAACACTTCTAGACAATTCATTGTTAATGAGTCTAGCTTCATCAAACACTATATGAACAGACTCTTCTACAACTTGAGTAGTCCAGTTGTAGACCCTATAAGCCTTACTGTTGTTGCTGTACCCAACAAAGATCCCCTCTTGAGATTTGGCAGCAAACTTGGTTAAGTAAGACTTACCATTGTTAAGTATATAGCATTTACAACCAAAGATCCTGAAATATGATAGATTTGGTTTTCTGCCTTTCACAATCTCATATGGGGTCTTATTGTGGCTCTTGGTGATAGTAACCCTATTAATTACATGACATGCAGTGTTTACTGCCTCAGCCCAGAAATATTCAGGGAGAGATGTGTCACTTAATAGGGTTCTACCAGCCTCTATCAAGGTCCTATTTTTCCTTTCAGCAATACCATTTTGCTGAGGTGTTCTTGGTGAGGAAAATTCCTGAAATATTCCAAACTCTTCACATAGCTTTGTCATACTATCAGACTGGAATTCAGTACCAAGGTCACTTCTTATTTTGACCACTGTACTGTCTAACTCATTCTGAATTTGTTTGACAAAACTATAAAAGATACTGGGTGTTTCAGACTTTTGCCTTAGGAAGAATACCCAGGAATACCTTGAGTAGTCATCAACTACCACAAATGTATAGACCTTCCTACCTAGGCTGTGAACTGGCATAGGACCAAAGAGATCCATATGCAAGAGGTATAAGTACCTCACAACATCTTTGTTCTCAATGCTATTGAAGGTGGATTTGGTCTGCTTGCCCTTTTGACAAGCTGAGCATATCCCATCCTTAATACACTTAACCTGAGGACCATTTCTCACTAACTCTTTACTATAGAGTTGACCAATTGTCTTATAGTTAAGATGGGCTAGCCTCTTGTGCCATTTGACACAATGAGAGACTTTCTCATCAGCTACAAGACACACATGAAAAACATTGTTCTCACACATAATGTCTAGACAATAGACATTTCTCTTCCTATAACCTATCAGAATGATCTTTTGATCATTTGACCTCCTGATATGACAACCATCTTTGACAAATGAGATGTCATATCCTAAATCACTCAGCTGACTTATACTAATGAGGTTGTGTTTCAAACCTTTAACATAAGCCACTTGATTAATTGTAATAAGGTTGCTAGAAATGTTACCAAAGCCTTTGATGATTCCTTTTTCAGAACCACCAAAGGTGACTTTAGGACCATCCTTGATTGGTGTATAGTCCTTCAACAATCCCCTAGTTCCAGTCATGTGCCTGGAACATCCACTATCCAAGTACCATATTGGGGCATGGCCACTTGGACTCTCCTGCAAAACAGATTACTTTACCTTAGAACCCAAATAATTCTTGGGTCCTTGGTGCAAGTTAGTTTTACTCTTAACAAAACTACCTGTAGCTTTACTAACAGGCAGTTTGCTACTCACCTTGGCACTAGAATTATGCCAACAGTCTATGGCAAAGTGGCCTACCTTGGCACAACACCAGCACTCAAATCTGTTGTACCTTTGTTTAGGTACAACCCTGGCTGTTTTATTTACAGCAGGCTCCTTGTTGAGTACTGGGGCTTTTCCCTTAGACTTGGACTGTACAGTCCTGACAGGTTTAGTAAACCCCAATCCAGTTTTACCCTTTTGAGAAATGAACTCATCTATCAAAGGTAGAACAGACTTTGGTTTAGAAAACCTTGCAACAAAATCTCTCTCCTTCTGAAGACTAATCTCCAGATTTCTGATTTGATCATTCTTGAATGTAATAGTCCCCATCTGAATAACAGTAATGTTCTTCAGCCTGACTATTTCATTTAGTTTCTGATCAAGCAACTTATCAAAATCTATTGCAGCCACTTTGAGATTAGCAATCTCCTTAGCCTGACTCTTGGCCAAGGATTTGCTTTTCTTCAAAGCTTGCAACACTACTCTGTATTCATCAATTAATTGATGAATGTCTCCTTCAAATTCAGATCCACTAACATCACTTGATGCTGATGTATCTGAATCTGACTCAGTACTAGAAATTGAACTAACAGAATAATTTTGTACCTGACTAGGTCCAGGCTGATCCTGGATTTTGTCTCCTTCTGATAAGGTCATCAGTCCCTGACACTGATTGTCCTCATGCTCATATATAGAGTTCATTAACTGGATGAACTCCTCTTCCTCTTCTTCAGCAAACAGTCCAATATAAGCTTCAGCTTCTGAGTCAGTTTCTGAAGATGACATATCAGACAGACTTTTGTCCTTCTTAGCAACAAAGGACCTTTCCTTTTTCCCCTTGATCTGAGTCTTCTTCTTATCAGTTGACTCTTTCCTTTTCTCTGGACAGTCAGCAACAACATGTCCTTGTCTGTTACAACAATAACAAACTATCTTTGAAGATGTAGTTTTACTTGACTTGGGCTTTCTCCTATCATACTTTGATGACTTCTGTGAAGTGGATGGCTTAGACCTCCACTGTTTATTCTTTTGAAACTTCTGAAAAGGTCTTGTAAAAGCTGAAAAATCTTCATCACTCTCACTGCTTTCAAAATTCTTGCTTTCTGACTCATCTGTCTCAGTCTCAGCAACTTTTGGAGGTGGAGATGGAGACTTACATTTATATTTCCAAGTGGCTTCTGTCTTGAAAGCCACAGCTCTTTCTTTATGCTCAACTCTGGTAGTCTTCTCCTCCTCCTTCCTTACCATTAACTGCATCTCATATGATAACAGTTTTCCAAACAATGTTGGAGGAGGAATGTCTGCTAATTTGGCCATTTCCCTTATGACACAAATCTTAGTATCCCAGTCTTTAGTTAGAGATCTCAAGAACTTATCATTCAACTCATAATTGTTGAATTCTCTTCCATAGGACATTAACTCATTAACTATCCTATAGAATTTCTTGTAGCACTCAGTTATGCTATCAGACCTTCCTTGTCTGAAGCTCTCATACTCTTGGTTTAATAAAGACTTTCTGTCCTGTCTAACTTCTTCAGAGCCCTCCATGTACACTATCAGTGTGTCCCACATTTCATTTGATGTTTTACAGTGAATAAAATTCTAGAATGTGGCATCATCTATTGCACTTACAATAATATTCTGAGCCCTCTTGTCCATAGTGGCCAGAATAATCTCATCCTTGGTCATTTCAGAATAGTCTTTTGGAGTTCTCTGATTTGCATCTAACACAGATACTTTCATTGGCACATATGACCCTTCTTTGACTGTGATATAGATTCTAGGGTCAGTGGATTCCATAAAAAGTCTAACCCTTTCTTTCCAAATGCCAAAAATTTCCTTTCTGCAGATTGGCAACTTCATGGATCCAAGCTCTTTGTGATTCTCTGTTGAACCCATTTTCTTGATTCTTGATTATACTGAATCTGCCAACAGGATCTTTACTCAGACTGTTATGTCCTTTTTAAGTAACCTCCCTCTGATATCACTTGAAAGAAATTGTACCTAATCACCTAGAGGGGGGGGGGGGGGTGAATAGGTGACCTTAATCTTTTTAAACTTTTAGGCAGAATTAATCACAGAATTCATATCACTTTATACAGCATACACAGAATCAGACACACACAGAGTACACACAGTTTTATAGTGGTTCCCCAAGGTCTGGGTACATCCACTTTCCCCCTTCGCTTATCTAGTAGTGTATTAGATTCGGCCAAACTTCTCCACTATTCCTCAGATCCTCAGATCTTACACTCAGAACCCCAAACAGGTTCCTACAACTCAGGCTCAAAGCCCTACCACTCAGTCTTCACCAAGACCTACACTCAGCCTTCAACAAGACCTACACTCAGCCCTCAACAAGGCCTACACTCAGAGAAATGAATCTCCTACACTCAGGCACACAGTCCCTACCACTTAGCCTTTATAATTTCAGGCTTACAACTCAGATCCCTAAGGATACTACAAAAAATTAAAATTACAATGAATATAACCACAACTCAGATTGAGAGAGAAGAGTTGTCTGGTTTCTTGAAGAGTTCTTGAAAGAACTTTGCTGAGATCAACCTCCCTTGGCTTTCTTTAAAGCTTCTTGAATTAGAACACAGTAGGGTTGAAACTCTATGCAGATGATCTTCAATCACTGCTGACTTAAGAATCAGATCTCAATCTAAAACTTCCTTCACAGCCTGGTTCAACAGCTGTCTTCTTAGAAGGAGCTCTCTCTCTCCAACTTCTTAGATCTTCTGATCACTTCAATTGATTCTTCAATGAATTGCTTGATCAATCTTTTTCTCTGTAAAGGAGAGGGGTCTTTATATAGACTTTCTCCAAGGTGACCGGCTGATCCGGTTCCTAACAGCTTTCTGACAGCTCTGACAGTTGCAGTAGATCGGCTGGAATGACCGTTTTCAAGTCATCCAGTCACTTCTTGAATTTTCTGTAACTGTCTGAAAGTGTCGAGACAGTCAGTCTTTAAGTGTCGACACAAATAGACCAAGTGTCGACACAAGTAGACTAAGTGTCGACACTAGCCTTCATGGTGTCGACACAACTCCTTGTGTTGTAGAATCTGCTTCTCGACACTGCTTCTTCAATATGTGTCGACACTGATCCTGTGTGTCGACACAAGTCCTTCTTCTTCAATACTTAGTTGATTTCTGCTAAGTGTCGACACAACTCCTTTGTGTCGACACATCTTCTTGTGTTGAAACTTGCTAAGTGTCGACACATCTTCTTGTGTCGACACATGCCTTCTATGTTGAAATTTTGCTGAGTGTCGACACATCTCCTTTGTGTCGACACTTGTACTTAGACTTCATTGAAATTTGCTGAGTGTCGACACAGCCTCCTAGTGTCGACACTTTCTTCATGTGTTGAGACTTTTGCTGTGTGTAGACACATCCTTCATTATGTCGATACTTGTACTTAAACTCTGTTGAAGTTTTCTGAGTGTCGACACAGCTCCTTTGTGTCGACACATTCTTCATGTATTGAGACTTTTGCTGAGTGTCGACACAGCCTCCTAATGTCGACACTTGTACTTGAACTTTGTTGATGTTTGCTGAGTGTCGACACAGCCTCCTAGTGTCGACACTTTTGATGTCGACAAAATTCCTCTGGGTGTCGACACTGCTTCTAAGTGTCGACACTGATTCTTTAGACATTTCTTCATTGAGTGTCGACAATTCTTGTATGTGTCGACACTTTCCTTCTGGTGTCGACTGTGCATTCCTGGTGTCGACACAATCACTCCAAGTGTCGACACTGCTTCTCTGGGTGTTGACACAAGCCTTCTTAAGTGTCGACACTTTTCTTCTGGGTGTCGACACATGGACTTAGAAACTTTTAAGCTTTCCCGGCAATTACTTAACCTGCACAAGGTAACTCAAAATACATCAAATACATCTTGATGTATATCATTGAGTGGGGTGAGGCTTCTTCAAATCAGGTGCATTTATTCCAATGTACCCAACAAGTAGACCAATTTATAACGACCCTGCCCCATACCCAGGGCAGCGGTATTCCTTCCCTGCATGCATAGCAACCATATATTGATATATCACAAGAAGGTACAACTCAAGCACCATTCAATATATCATAAATGTCTGCATCAACTATCAAACATTCCGTTCACTTAGAACACACTCTCAGTGTACTGGAAATACCCAGCTCCACCACCGTCCAAATGTCCGAGACTAATGACAAATTATGAGCATTATTGTATGAAATACAACCAAGACTCTCCTCCATACTACCAGCATTAATTACCACGTACTTTAGGTCTATTAACCCGAGATAGGGCGAGTATAGACTAGTCTTTTATCGTTGCTCAAATCGCCATGCTATAGCCGAAAACCGAGCTTCCATGGCTAAATGGACAGACACAGGTCACATCACCTTTCACGAGGAGTTAAGCATAATCACATTACATTTAATAGATGACTCTCACGGTCATCAGAGCTGAGCACCCAGGCTTGCAGCTCACATACTAGTCACACGGTCTCCGGGAGATAGGCTTTGTAATCAAATGCTATCTAGGAGCTATCTCCAGCGATATCCACTATCGCCTGACGTTAGCAAAAAAATTTCTCTTTTTATACCCAGACTCAACCACAACTGGAACAACCTTCCAAAACACAACTGCGACATCCTGTAGTGCCAGAAAATTGGACTTTCATAATATTTAGCTCACATAGAGCTATCGCCAGCGATACTCACTGTCGCTCAGCGATATCCAATGATTATCACAATCGTGGTATTTTCTGAGTATTTTCTTGGAGAGTGTCGCCAGTTCCTACTACTCCTATTCATAGGCACAACCCTTTGGACTCCATAACTACCTGTTTATACTCCGAGTCTTCTCTGGGACGCAAATTAAAACATCATCAATCCAGAGCAACCAATTTGGATGGGCTTCACACATCATGCCTATTCCGTACTGCGATTTTCGGATTCTATATGCAAAACTACTCAGGGAAATAACGTATCAACCCATCAAAATTCCCTTCACTTTTCCACATTTTGGTGGGGGATTCCATTTATATGCAAACAGGAGGACTTCACTTGTCCAAAAAGGAAGATTGTTACCCTCATAGATCGTTTTGGAGCCATGATGAAGTCTTCTATCAGGATGGAAAGGATTGCCTCGTTTTCCTCTTCGCGGATCTTGCTTCGGCTCTCAATTCTGACCACAGAATCTCCTCCTCCAAGCTTGCAAAGCTCAGACTCAGCCTTCTTCTTCCTTTATTCCAAGAACTTGATGAGAAGGATGAGAGAAAGTGTGAGAGAAGAGAAATGAATCTTCTCTCCAACTCTTCTTTGGTTAAGCAGCCTCAATAATAAACCCAGCCACGATCCTCTCATCAAAAGAAAGCAAAGGCCACGATTTCAGCTGACAAGTCAAACATATTACTATTGTCGGGCGATATCCACTATCATCTGGGTGATATCATCGGTAGCCGCTTTTACCCTAGTCAATACCACTTTTTAGCCGCTTTCTGGCTATCTGACACATGTCTCGGCACCACGGGGCACTATCGCCATGCGATACCCACTATTGCCACTGTGATAGCTTACTCAATGATTCTTTGAATGCATCGAGTGCGGCGATTGCGTCGAGTGCATTGAGTGTGTTGAGTGCGTCAAGTGCTATCGCCAACAATAACCACTATCGCCCGACGATAACCACCTTTGAGTTCTGTTTTCCAGTTTTTGGGGTGTTACAAACCTCCCCTTCTTACAAAAATTTCGTCCCGAAATTTTATTAATCTGAAAGAAAAACATTACAAAACTATTACAATTCTATTTTACAAAAATAACTCGGGAAATTCATCTCGCATGATTGGCTCACGCTCTCATGCCAAATCTTCACGACCACAATTGTCCCAACGGACTTTGACCATCTCGATTGCTTTGTTTCATAGTTACATAATCTCTGTATCCTTGATCCGAATGGGCCTAACCTTCATCTTCAGTCCATGAATGACCGATACCTGACCATCAACAATCACTTGTGTAGGCTCTTTCAAAGCTTTCCGCAGCACTGATATGTGAAACACATCGTGCAAACCACTCAGCTCCGTCGAAAGAGCTAACTGATAGGCAGCTTCTCCAATTTGTTCAATTACTTCAAATGGACCAAGATACCTCGGAATCAAATTTTTCAAGCGCCGAATCTGGGACACGCCTTTGAATGTCTTAATCTTCAGATATGTCCAATCACCAACCACAAACTCCATGTTTTGGTGTTTGGCGTTGTAGTACTTAGCTTGCCTATCTTGAGCCACCAATAGCCGCTCTCGTACGATGCATATAGTAAAATTTGCATCTTCGACTTATTTACGCTTATATAACTTCGATTACCCTGTTTCCGCCCAAGCTAAAGGAGTACGACACTTCCTACCATATAAAGCTTCGAAGGGTGCCATCTGAATGCTAGCTTGATAGTTATTGTTATAGGCAAACTTTTTCTTTTAGAGATGGTCCTCCAACCTCTTCCCAAAATCCAAGGCGCACATATGAAAAATATACCCCATTGTCCTGTTGGTTCTCCCGGTCTGGCCATCCATTTGCGGATGAAAGGTCGCACTGAACTTCAGTTTAGTACCAAACAGCTGGTGGATTAGCCTCCAATCATTCGAAGTAAAGCACCTATCTCAGTAACTGACGATGCTACGGTGCACACCGTGCAAACGTACTATGTTGTTAATATAAAACTTAGAATATATTTCAACTGAATCGTCCTTCTTGTTTCGTATGAAGTGCGATATTTTTGTCAATCGGTCAATGATTACCCATACGACATCATTCCCACTCTGTGATCTCAGCAACTCATGCATGAAATCCATAGAGATATCATCGAACTTCCACACCAGAATTGGTAATGACTTCAGGAAACCTCCAGGCTTCTGACATTCAGCTTTTACTAAAACAAAAGTTTGGCGCGTTGCTACGTAAAGAGCTATGTCCATCTTTAATACCAGTCACCAAAACATCTTTTTCATATCCTTGTACATATTTGTTCTCATACATCAACTCCTCCCGTAGTTTACCTATATTTGGGACACACAAACGACCGTCCGTTCGCAAAAGACCGTCATCTAAGGAGAATTGGAATTTGACTCATCCGCTGTATAACATTTCATACTCTCATCGAGTTACATTGCTCGTTGAACTCTGTCCCTGAGGTCATATTGCACCTCCATCCAGTTCAATCACGCATTTGCTGTGGTATTTTTGTCAACACAGGAAATGTCTAATGCCTCTAACTCGTGCATCATATGCTCATCATGCATCTCTAGCCAACTTGCCCGTACTGGAGTCCTACGACTTAAGGCATCTGCAACCATATTTCCCTTCCTGGGAGTGTAATGTATATGGAAAGTGTAGTCCCTGAGGAACTTTATGTAACGCCTCCATCCGTCACATGGAATATAACAGTGGGTCCGGCCGGGGCCCCACGCCATATTTCACAGACAAACGACGGAATTACGTGTGGAAATCAAAATCTCATTCAACTCGTATCCTAACTCAAAGCATCCTAGCGCAGCATTTTAAGTTATATGAACTCAGTAAAGTGAATGTCCACTACATATATAAATGGCACATTTATATATAAACCAGGAATGTATACAACACACACACACTCTCATGGCCTTAAGGCCTTACAAGTTACTCTTTACAAAATTAGAGCTTCATACATCGGCACGCATGCCAGCCACACATGAAATCCAAATATTCTTCGCACGGCCTTCAAGGGCCTTAGTAGTAAGTCTTTATTCCGCTCAATTCAATTCATTTCAATCCACCAGCACCTGCAAATAGACATCCACCCAAGAGCGCTAATCAAAGCAACAGTCAACATTAGTTGACCAATTATAACGACCCTCCCCCTTACCCGGGGCAGTGGTTCCTTCCCTGTATGCATTGCAATCATAATAGTGACCAATCACAACAAGTGCGCTTAGGCACAACAAAATGACAAACGCCGGTCTCAACCCGAAGCTCCATGCACTCAGGGCACCTTACGATGTACCGGACTCCATGGCAACACCACCAATTAGAGAATTATTAACTTGTTGGTTGTCCGGTCCTAGTATCCCCAACCCACACACTGGGAGCATTCCGCCCAAACCACTCCGAGGTGATAATCTCACGACAAACTTGAGCATTAATAGATCGACCCACAACTATGGTGCAACAAGTAGGGTCTGCCTAGCATCCTCCCAAATATTGCCACCAATTGACCCCCCCCCCCCCAAAACAACCAGGGGCAAGTTAGCCTTTCCCATGCTCAAACCGTCAGTGACGCACCAATAGACGCGGGTCGGCCTTCTCTCCTGATTAGCCGCAGCTTTTCGCTCTCCCAGAGCAATTAGCGCTCACAGCGCTCACACCACAAGGAGCTTACACAAAGCATCCAAGAGCCACACACCCATACATCCATAGAAAACATCCATATTTACAAAGCATACACAGTTATCAAATACACGGAGTCTTCTCCGGTTTACCCATAATCATCACCAATCCAGGCTAACCATTGAGATAAGCTTCACACATCATGCCTATGCCGTACTCCACACTTCCGGCTCTAGATGCAGACTCAACCAAGGAATCACTTACGATATCCACCTCTTGGTGGAGGATTCCATGCATATGCATAAAGAAAGGACTTCGATGTCCAAGAAGGAGATCATTACCCTTGAAGTTCATTTTGGAGCCATGAACTAGCAGGATGGAAATCGCCTCCTCGGCTTTGCCTTCACGAATCCAAACTCAGATCTTGCATCCGCACTCCGCAGCTCCTCCAGCAGCTGGTTTCCCCTTTCCTTTCCTTGTTCCCTTGCTCTCCCTTTCTCTCTCTTTGAGAAGAGGAAAAAGAATATGAAATGAAGGAGTTTAGCCCTCATTCTCGGTTTATATCAGCAGGGAAGGGCCTGGACCCTTGGATCCATGATAAGGAAAATGAACGGCCCTGATTTGCCCAAAAATAGGCGGAACACGGCCTGACACGCCCTGTGACACGCCCGTGTCACAGGCCGTGTCCCTTAAGCAGCACACAACCGACTCAAATCAGAGCAGTACACGACCGTGTGACACGCTTGTGTCACACACTACACGCTCGTATCATGGCCGACATGCCCGTGTCAGGCAGTCATGTACCGCACATAACACAACGTCAACTTAACCCTAGCGGGACACGGCTAGTGACATGCCTGTGTCACAGGCCGTGTACCACAGGACATACCCGTGTCCCCCAGCACACGCAAAACCCCGAGAATGACCCGGCCAGTGACACGCTCGCGTCACCGACCATGTGCCCCTACACGACTGCCGATACGCCCTGCCGTGAATTCGTCGAGTGGAGTTCGACGACCCCGAGGAGGACACGCCTCCTGACACGCCTCCTGACACGCCCGTGTCGCCAGGCGTGTTCCCTCTTCTCGAGTGCATTTCATCGAGCACTCGAGAGCTGCTCAACCCGAGCATGACACACCCTGGGACGCGCCCGTGTCCCAGGCCGTTTCATCCAATATTAACCCAAATTGGGATTTGGGGGTGTTACAATCCTCCCCTCCTTCAAAAAATTTCGTCCCGAAATTTAGCTCAACGACGACCAGCAACATAATCACTCCTCATTGAACCATATGCAACTGATTACACGAAGAAAGCAAGCCGGGTTCGAGCACAGAGGTCGCAGCGTGGTTCGCCCCAAGGCATCACACAAAACAAACATCACAGTCAAAACACACACATCTACATATCCTTCACATGTGCACATCCATCCACATTTTCAAGATACACCATGATTGATCAATCACTGAACTAACACAAAGTGTGCACCAACATCTCATCATTTAACACGACGTATAACATATATGTACACAACCATCCCATTATTCCTGTCAGTAGTTACAATACCCGAGTAGTACGGGTTACGATTCAATGATTATTTCCGCTCACCCGCATTATTTTGCAGATAACGTTTCATAGCCTCTTGGAGTTCCAAATTAAACACAGGAGGCTGAACTTCACCAATTGAGCCTTCCGTCTCTTGCACTTCCAAATTATGCAGCCGAGGTTGCGTCCGGGATGTAGATGACTCGGCCACTGCTATACCCTTCTCTTCATACGACGAACCTACATTTTTCTCACCCCTTGGAGCGTCACTCCAACAATTGTTGGCTAAATGTCCTTGCCTGCCACATCAAAAACATGTACGTGTCTCCACACGTCCTTGTCCATAAGTTGCTCCCGACAAAATAGTAGACGGAGTTGGTTCAGCAGGCCTGAACTTTTTATTATCTCGTATCCTAAACTCAGACTGTTCTGACTGCGAAACTTTGAATCCTGGCTTCGCCACTGCCAGGCTATTCTTCTTGTGTACCTGTTTTAAATCCTTCTCTAGCACCCGGGCTGTATCTACCAGTGCTTGGAAGCTCTGGTTCACTGAACTCGGGAGTGCTAACCTCAACTCATCCCGCAGTCCCTCATAAAAGCGATTCGTCTTTCGCTCTTCCTCAGCGAAGGTAGACCACGCATAGCGCCCCAGTCGTGTAAACTCATGACGGTAAGTATCAATATCATTCTCACCCAGCACCAAACATAGAAACTCATTTTCCATTACAATCCCCTGCGACATGGGCACATACTTGGCCAGAAACAATCGTGAGAATTCTTCGATCGCTATCTCTTCCAATCCTCGACCTGCCAAGTAGTGCAGTTCCACTTCATCCCACCAAAGTCTCGCATCTCCCTCCAGCAGAAAAGTGGCTAAGGTCACTTTCTGCTCCTCCGTAGTTCGGATTGCTACCAAGATTCTTTTTACCCTTGCATGCCAATCTTCCGCCTGCGTTGGGGAAGTTGCCCCACCAAACGTAGGTGGATGAAACTCCATAAAGTGCTTCAACTGCTCATCCGCTCCTTGCTCTTCTACCACAGCTTCAGTGCACTCATGCCTTGCACCAGGCCGTACTGTCACCCCTGCAGGTCTTGCCTGTCGAGTAGGTTGTGCCTGTAACACTGCGAGCACCGTCTCAGTCACCCCATGTATGGTCTCCGCCGAGGGAGGTGTAGGCGCTTCAACTGGTGCCGCACTCTCGTCAGACCGCTGGGGCTCAGACTGGCCCGCACCAGTCCTCGTCACCTATCAATGTACAAAACATCATTTAGCATCCATTGCCTCAATGCAAATATACATTGAATACATGGTGACACTCCTCTCGTACATGTATAACATTCCTAGTGGACATTCTTGCGTTCAATTATGTTCTCTCCTCCCATAAATCTCAAACCTAGCTCTGATACCACTTTGTAACACCTCCATCCGTCACATGGAATATAACAGTGGGTCCGGCCGGGGCCCCACGCCATATTTCACGGACAAACGGCGGAATTATGTGTGGAAATCAAAATCTCATTCAACTCGTGTCCTAACTCAAAGCATCCTAGAGCAGCATTTTAAGTTATATGAACTCAGCAAAGTGAATGTCCACTGCATATATAAATGGTACATTTATATATAAACCAGGAATGTATACAACACACAAACTCTCATGGCCTTAAGGCCTTACATGTAACTCTTTACAAATTTACAGCTTCATACATCGGCACGCAGGTCGGCCACACATGAAATCCAAACATTCTTCGGACGACCTTCAAGGGCCTTAAGCAGCAAGCCTTTATTCCGCTCAATTCAATTCACTTCAATCCACCAGCACCTGCAAATAGACATCCACCCAAGAGCGGTAAACAAAGCAACGGTCAGCATTAGCTGACAAATTATAATGACCGTACCCCTTACCCGGGGCAGTGGTTCCTTACCTGTATGCATTGCAATCATAGTAGTGACCAATCACAACAAGTGCGCTCAGGCACAACAAAATCACAAATGCCGGTCTCAACCCGATGCTCCATGTACTCAGGGCACCTTACGATGTACTGGACTCTGTGGCAACACCACCGATCAGAGAATTATTAACTTGTTGGTTAGCCAGTCCTAGTCACCCCAACCCGCAGACTGGGAGCTTTCCGCACAAACCACTCAGAGGTGATAATCTCACGACAAACTTGAGCATTAATAGATCGACCCACAACTGTGGTGCAACAAGTAGGGTCTGCCTCGCGTCCTCCCAAACATTGCCACCAATTGACCCCCCTCCAAAACAACTAGGGGCAGGTCATCCTTTCCTGTGCTCAAACTGTCAGTAGCGCACCACTAAACGCGGGTCAGCCTTCCCTCCTGATTAGCCGCAGCTTTTCGCTCTCCTAGAGAAATTATCGCTCACGGCTCTCACACCACAAGGAGCTTACGCAAAGCATCCAAGAGCCACACACCCATACATCCATACAAAACATCCATAGTTACAAAGCGTACACAATTATCAAATACACGGGTCTTCTCCGGTTTACCCATAATCATCACCAATCCAGACTAACCGTTGAGATGGGCTTCACACATCATGCCTATATCGTACTCCACACTTCCGGCTCTAGGTGCAGACTCAACAAAATAATCACTTATGATGTCCACCTCTTGGTGGAGGATTCCATGCATATGCGTAAAGAAAAGACTTCGATGTACAAGAAGGAGATCATTACCCTTGAAGTTCGTTTTGGAGCCATGAACTAGCCGGATGGAAATCACTGCATCGACTTCGCCTTCACGAATCGAAACTCAGATCTTGCATCCGCACTCCGCAGCTCCTCTAGCAGCTGGTTTCCCCTTTCCTTTTCTTGCTCCCTTGCTCTACCTTTCTCTCTCTTTGAGAAGAGGAAGAAGAATATGAAATGAAGGAGTTTATCCCTCATTCTCGGTTTATATCAGCAGGGAAGGGTCTGGACCCTTGGATCCATGATAAGGAAAACGAGCGGCCCTGATTTGCCCAAAAATAGGCTGAACACGGCCTGACACGCCCTGTGACATGCCTGTATCACAGGCCGTATCCCTTAAGCAACACACAACCGACTCAAATCAGAGCAGTACACGACCGTGTGACATGCCTGTATCATACCCTACACGCCCGTGTCATGGCCGACACGCCCGTATCAGGCAGCCGTGTACCACACATAGCACAATGTCAACTTAACCCGAGCAGGACATGACCAGTGACACGCCTGTATCACAGGCCGTGTACCCCAGGATACACCAGTGTCCACCAGCACACGCGAAACCCCGAGAACGACACGACCAGTGACACGCCCGTGTCACCGGCCGTCTTCCCCTACAAGACTGCCGACACGCCTTGTCGTAAATTTGTCGAGTGGAGTTCGACGACCCCGAGGAGGACACGCCTCCTGACACGCCCATGTCACCAGGCGTGTTCCCTTTTCTCGAGTGCATTTCGTCGAGCACTTGAGAGCTGCTCAACCCGAACATGACACGCCATGGGACACGCCCATGTCCCAGGCCGTGTCACCCAATCTTAACCCAAATTGGGATTTGGGGGTGTTATACTCTATCTATCTCCGTTGTCGCATGTTCAGATCCTTCTGATCTATTAAGTACTTAAGGCTTTTATGGTCCGTGAATATATCAACTTTCACGTAATACAAGTAATGACGCCACAACTTAAGTGCAAAAATCACAAATGCTAACTCCAAGTCATGGACTGGATAATTTCGCTAGTGCACTTTCAAACAACATGAGCTGTAAGATATAACTTTTTCGAATTGTAAAAGAACACTGCATAAGCCTCTCCCTGAAGCATCAATGTATATCTCATAGCCATCCGTACCACATGTCGAACTCAAGATAGGAGCCATAATTAAACAACGCTTTAAATTCTCAAAAGCTCGTGTGCACTCAGGCGTCCAAACGAACTTCTGATCTTTCCTTGTTAGTGTAGTGAGAGGTAAGGCTATCCGTAAAAAGTTCTTCACAAAGTGCCTGTAGTAGCCAGCAAGTCCAAGGAAACTCCTCACTTCCGCTACCATAGCCAACACAAGCCATTCTCGTATCGCAACTATATTCACCGGATCCACCACAATACACTCTCCACTAACCACATGACCCAGAAAAGCCACCGGCGACAGCCAAAACTCACACCTTGAGAACTTGGCATAGAGTTTATTCCTTCTCAGGTTATGCAAAACCATCCTTAAGTGATTTGCATGATCTTCTTTTGATTGAGAGTATACCAATATGTCGTCAATAAAAACGATCACAAACTGATCTAAGTACTCCCCAAAAGTTTGGTGCATCAAGTCCATGAATACTGATGACGCATTTGTTAATCCAAACAACATTACAGTGAACTCATAGTGACCATAACATGCATCGAATGCTGTCTTGAGAATGTCACATTCCCTAATCCGCAATTGGTAATAGTGTTGGGTCTATTGATCCCCAAATCCCAGATTTGTAAGAAATCAAACGGGTTAATGACATACACACATAAATGTATTTAATGTGTGCTTTAGTTCATGCATGCAGGTAGTTCATGATTGGACAAGTAAAGAAAAATGAGTTGGGCGGTAAACTCAAATTTCGTTGAACTCATCTCAGAGTTCGTTGAAATCAGCTTGCTGATCGTCGAGCTCAACTCAGCATAAGCTTAAGAAATCAGGATACAATATTCGTCGAACTTAGCTCGAAGTTTGTCAAGCTCAGGTTACAGTTCATCGAGCTCAGCCCAATACTTGTCAAGCTAAAGCAAGAGAAAATTGACTAAGGCAAAAAGCACTGAGAATGCTGAGAAGATCAAAGTTCGTTGAGTTCAGTTTGCGGTACGTCGAGCTCAGCTCAAAGCTTGTCAAGCTAAAGCCAGAAAATCTGTCTAAGGAATAAGCGCTGAGACCGCTGAGAAGAAGGCATTGAGACTACTGAGTTAGCTGAGACAGCTGGGAGGATAGCGTTGAGACAGCTGAAGACAACTGAGAAGATGGCGTTGAGACAACTGAGACAGCTAAGAAGATGGCATTGAGATAGCTGAGACAGCTGAGAAGATGGTGTTGAGATAGCTGAGACAATATAAATAAAGTTAGCTGGAAATTTTCTAAGTCCAGAAGCATTGAGTGAAGCAAGTTCACTCAACGCTTCTAAATAAAGCAGGAAGCGCTGAGACAGTCAAGAGGTAAATAGTTGAGAATAAATTTAACTGGAATTTTTCTAAGTGCAGAAGCGTTAAGTGAAACAGGTTCACTCAACGCTTATAATAAGAGGAAAGCGCTGAAATAAATAATTGTCTCAGCTGATAAATGAAAAATCACTGAGACAAATCCACTGAGACAATTAAAGTGCAAAAACCGTTGAGACAACATATAAGAGGAAAGCGCTGAGACAAAGGCTTGTCTCAGCTAATAATGGAAAACCACTGAGACCACTGAGACAAGACTGTTGAGAAAAAGCCAGGAAATTTTCTAAGTCCAGAAGCGCTGAGAGCCAAGGCTGATGGCGTTGAGTGTCTCAACATCACTCAACGCTTGATGGGATTCTGGAATATTTTCTAAGTCCAGATGTTGATGACCACTACTGACGTCATCAAAGTCAAAATAGCAGGAAGCCGTTGCGGGAAAGCTTCCACAACGTCGAAAGATGTTTTGTCTCTTTCTGATGGAGATGGCGCTCACCAATCCTTGGTGGGCCCACATACTATGGTGCTGTTGATTCAAATCTACGCATATAAAAGGGGAAACAGTAAAGGATTAGGGTTAACGAATCAAGGGAACAAAAAGAGAAATTGATAGTGGCGGCTGAATATTTTACTTCCGATCAAGCTTGAAAGCTGACGTCCAACCAAGATAGCTTGAAGGCAAAGAAGGATAGCTAAAGCTCTTCTAGCCCAGCAAGGTTGTTCTCTACAGAACAGTTTAGCTGATTCATCTTTCAGCAAGGTGGAAACTGCTCATCAGTACAGTAGTATAAAAGTGATAATTATAGAAGAAGACTGATTCCTTCTACAGCAGGTGAGCTGGACAGAAATTTGATCAGTCCTGCAAAGTTGACTCAGAGTTAATTCTCTGAGTCAGTTATTTCTTTTTCTTCAATTACTGTTTTATTTCCTATAGGATTCAGGTTTCCTAAATCTGAGTGTAGGGCACTTTGTGCCTGAGGTAGGTGACAAATTTATCACTGAGGTAGGTGCCTAGAGGGGCACTGAGGTAGGATCCAAGTGAGGATCTGAGCTATAGGGCTTAAGTGCTTGAGGTAGGAGAGTGCTGCTCTCTGAGTGTTGGGCCTTTGTGCCTGAGGTAGGTGAAAAGCTTGTCACTGAGCTGTAGGTGCTTACAGGGCCACTAAGGTAGGTACCTGGAGGGGTACTGAGTTGTAAGAGTGCTGCAGCACTCTGAGAGTAGGGCCTTGTGCCTGAAGTTGTAGGGCTGAAAAGCCTGAGCTGTAGGCCTTAGAGATAAGGCTGAGATAGGTGGCTTGCAGGTCACTGAGTGTAGGAGCACTGCAGAGCTCTGAGGTAGGATTCTTTGGGATCTGAGGTAGGGCTGTCCTCCCAGCCTGAGTGTAGGGCTTAACATCCTGAGGTAGGTGGTCAGATGACCACTGAGTGTAGGCCCTTGTGGCTGAGAAATGAGTCTTGGAGGAGACTTGAAGATTCTACGGGATCTGAGGTGTAAGATCTTAGGAACAGTTTGGAGGAGGGGGGATTGTTGGGTCCATTGATCACAATGTCCTAGATTTGAAGAAGGCCAAAAAGTCAATGGTATACACACGAATGTATTTGATGCATGCCATTAGTTCAATGTATGCAAGTTGCTCTCTGTTAAACTGATTTGAAAGGTTGTCAAAGTCATAGAGTTAGATGGACTAATGATAGGATGCTGGCAAATCAGAAAACTTATTAAGTCTAGACGGGTTGAGTGAAGGCAGTTCACTCAATGCCTAGGAGCTAATAGCATCGACTAATGTTCAGGCAGTAAAAGCCTCAGTATTGCCAAAGCAGAATACTGTTTAAGTCTAGAAGCATTGAGTGAAGACAGTTCACTCAATGCTAAGAAGCAAAAGCATCGAGAGGACAACATGCAGTTAAAGCCACATGTTTGCTGTCAAAGAAATCTAAGTCCAGAAGCTTTGAGTGAAGGCAGTTCACTCGACGCCTCCCTAACAGATAATCCTACTAAGTATAGAAGCATTGAGTGAAGACATACCACTCAACGCCTCATCAAGAAAATAGGCAAAGTCAGAAAGCATTGAGTGAAGAAGCCTCACTCAATGCCTTCTAGTAGAGTAAATCAACTAAGTCCAGATGCGCCGAGTGATGAAAGTTCACTCAACACCAAAGCTATTAGACCAGAATTATCTACATTCGATGAGTGATAAAGGATCACTCAATGCTCTCAATGTCACTAGTCAGAATTCAGCAAAGTACCAGTGCGTTTAGTGACAAGGCTTAACTCAATGCCCAAGCAGAATTATTGGAATTTTGGCCAAGTCTACGGGAGCTGAGTCATGCTGACGTCAGCAAAAATTTAAACAACATGGGATCGTCTTGCTATAGGACAAGAGACATCGCTTACTGTTGTATAGTAATAATACAGAAGTGGTGGTGCAGTTAAATACTCTAGTGGTCCACACTGCTCAAAGAGCCGTTGGACGGCGGAATAAAAAGTGCAGAGTTCCGAGAAAGACAAGGTCAACTTTTTGAAGAGAGATTTTTTGAATCAACTCATCTTCTTGCTAAAAACAAAAAAGTGCTCTGAAATTAGTTGAAAAAGTGATAGTCTGATAACTTCAGACAGAGGTTGCTGATTGAAGACACATAAAGAACAAAAAACTCATTGATCTTCTTCAGCAAGTTCAGGAACTTTTGTTTCTGGGTTCTTCCCAGCTCAAGCTAAAACATCCAAAAGAACTGCTAACTTGGAGTTGAGAAGAAGATATGACTGATCAATCTCATTCCAGAGAGAACACTCATAGAACCTTTTCTATAGAGTTATTTCATCATCAACAACATACTCTTTCTGTAGGATCTTAACAGATCTGAGCTATAAGCCTGATTTATAAAGGATAAGTGTAGGATCCTTTTGTGGATTTGAGGTAGGGCCTGTGTGCCTGAGCTATAGGTAAGTTCATTCACTGAGTGTAGGATCCTCTTGTGGATTTGAGTATAGGGCTATCCTCATAGCCTGAGT
This sequence comes from Platanthera guangdongensis, assembly GCA_039583875.1. Lineage (NCBI taxonomy): Eukaryota > Viridiplantae > Streptophyta > Magnoliopsida > Asparagales > Orchidaceae > Platanthera > Platanthera guangdongensis. The sequence continues at coordinate 162,710,210 of CM077163.1, read as the reverse complement.
GGTAGGACTTTGTTTAAAGTCTGAGGTAGGTGATCTGTGAATCACTAAGCTGTAGGACCTTCATTTGCTCTGAGTGGTAAGACCTTGGGCCTGAGGTAGGACTTGGAGGAGTCTGAGAGATCCTAAGGGATCTGTATTGTAAGCACTTAGAGCCGAGTTTAGAGAAGTTGGCCTTGTCTAACACATTGTTAGAAAGGTGGGAGGGATAGTGGATGTACACATACCTTGGGGAACCACGATAAACAATTGTGTGTTGTTGTATATTCTTAAAAGCTAACCTAAAACTAAGTCACAACAGACCAAAGTAAAAAGGTTGTTCAAAAAGACATAAAAACCTATTCACCCCCCTCTAGCTAGGTGTTTTGCTACCCTTGAAAACAAATACTTTCAAGATCCTCAGCAGCCTCCTCTTGCCCGCCGTTCGACCTACTTTCCTGCAGCTCTATAGAGGAACCACCTTCATATGACGTCAATTCGTCAAAGACCACGTCTCTCGAGATGACAAACTTCTTAATCAGTAGATCCATACACTTCCATCCCTTCTTCCACTCATCATATCCCATGAAGACAAGCTTCTTCTCCTTCGTATCCAGCTTTATCCCGAGAGCATCCGAGACATGAAAGTAGTAGGTCAGCCCGAATACCCGAAGGTGTCTAACTCCAGGCTTCTCTTTGAACATCATCTCATGAGGAGACATCATGTTGATCAGACTCAGAGGCATCTGATTGATGACATAAGTTGCGTAGGCTACCCCTTCTGCCTAGAAGGACTTCAGAATGCCTTTGGCATGAAGCCAACACGTGCAGGTTTCCCTCAGATGACAGATCTTCCACTTTGCTACTCCATTTTGTTGTGGAGTATGAGCACGAGTGAGGTCTCTCCGGATACCGTACTTCCTACAGAAGTTAGAGAACTCAGTTGAAACAAACTCACCTTCATTGTCCGTTCTCAACTTCTTAATCTACAGGTCAAGTCGGCCCTCCACTATCTCCTTGAACTCCATAAACAAACGGAACACATTTGACTTCTCCTTCATGAAGTACACCCAAGTGTACCTCGAGTAGTCATCAATCCACACTAGCATATACCTGTTGTATCCAAGACTGGCGGTGATGGTCGGACCCATCAAATCACCATGGATACACTCCAATTATGCTCTACTCCTGCTTTGCGTCTTGTCAAATGAAAGGCGATGAGCCTTTCCATATTGACACCTCGCACAGACATGACCATCACCGAAAAATGATAACTTAGGCAAGCCTTTCACAAGGCTCTTCACTACCATAGATTTCAACTTGTCCATCCCAATGTGTCTCAGCCGCTCATGCCAGATAGTTGTACTATCATTTTCCCTCATCCGATCAACATAGGAACTTGTTGATAGCACAAACAAGTACCTTACCCTTCTCCCTACATGGGCAACGCCAGCCTTTACCGCTGAGACATTGCAGATAAACTTCACTTATGTCGGACCAAATAGAACGTGATAGCCCGCATACACCACATTGGTCACTGAGAGGATGTTCTTATTCATTCCCGGTACGTGATAAACACTCCTCAAGGTGAGTGGACCATTATCACTACCTAAAGAAATGATACCCTCCTTCTCGACCGCATGAACATTATCATCAATAGTTATGATAACTTCGTTACCTGAGAACGTCTGCAGAGAGGAGAACTTCGACTCGTCCCCGGTGAGGTGGTTACCACACCCTGAGTCCACTATCTAGTCATCTTTGTAGTCGATGGTGAACAAGGCACTAACACACATGCCCGTCATGAACACATTCCCCCATCCATCTTCCTCAGTACTGGAACCAACTTCCTCTTTATCTATAACGTGTCCGGGTTGCAGCTTGACCTTGTAGTCCTTCTTGAAGTGACTCAGCTGGTAGCACCTATAGAACCTCAGCCCTTCATTCTTCTTCCAATCACGCTTAGGTGCATAACTCCTCTCTTGCTGATATGAAGTTGAAGGGCCATTACCAGCAGCAAGCTTCTTCTTCTTCTTCTCCCATCTCTTTTTTTTCCCTGAGAAGAGCGCTTCACTACATCCTTCAGAGATAGTCACTCCAGCCATCTGTATTTCTAAGCTCTCCTATGAAGCCAACATGTTCTCCAGTTCTAATAAAGACGAATGAGTAGCCCAGCCTTAAACAGAAGTAACAAAGGATACCTACTCCTGTAAATCGCGGATTATGTGCCTCTTCACCTTCGCTTCCAAAATAGGCACATTAGGTTCTAACACTGAAATCTCAGCACACAAGTTCTTCATTTTCAGGAAGAATGTTGAGATGGGCAGATCTCCTTGAGTGGCTCTCACCAACTCATTCTCCAGGAATTGTAGCTGAGCTACATTCTTCCTATTAAACAACCCATCGAGGGAAGTCCAACTCTCCGCAGCTGTCCGAGATCCGTTGATGTGGTAGAAGAGTTCTGATGAGATAGCCCGCATGAGAGCAAAGTCTGCTTTCACATTTATCTTCCTCCAATCTCTCACCATTTCAGCATTGCCAGCGACAACAGTAACTTCTTGTCTGTCGTCTCCACAGAAAATCTCCCACAGGTACTCGCCCAAAAGATAGCTTTCCATACATGACTTCTACATCTTGAAGTTAGTCGATGTAAGAAGCTCAATTCCAAGACCTCTTGCCAGCCCACCTTCCATTGCACTAACCTAGGTTCACTTAGACTTCCAGAAGTAATAAAGCAAATTGTCGGTTGAATGCTGCTCAAGCCTCTGTTCCCTCTGATACCATATAAAAATTTTTGAACCGTGGAAAATGAGAAACCAAGCACAGGAACACTCAACCTATCCGAAGCCTAATAAACCAAATGCACAAGAGGAGCAAGAAACCATGAACTATCAAAAATCTTTACATGGCGAGACATGATTCGCCGATGTACCCGATGGAAGCAAAAATAAGAAATATAGAAACTAGCCGCACGATCTCAATAAGAAGCCACTGACTCTGCCAAGCTGTCTATGGAGTCCGTTGAAGCCGCCAAGTCGCTAGACCGCAACCTAGCCACGCAGACAACCCGTTTTTACAACGCTGAAAAAACTCTGTCCTCTAATCCTCAAGACGCTTAACCGTAAGGTCGCCTAGCCGCCAGATCTTCGCGAACTGCTGCTGCCGAACGAAGCAAGCTACCAGAAGTGCACAACTTAGTGAACTGGGAAACAAGTTGCTGAAGAAAAGACCGCCTGATAGCAAGCCGCAACCTGCTGCTAACCGTAGAGTCAGCACTGTCCCTGACCAAAGTCAAAACCAAGTCCCTGGATTTCCTCCGTTATCCGCACAACCTGCACAACACAAACCGATCAATCTTTAAACTGCGCGAATAGAAAATCCTATCCGCAACAACTACCCATGCTCACTTACTGTTCATTCAGTTGTAAAGTTGATGTGATAGGGGGTCCTATTTATAGGCACAGAGAGGAGTGTGATCACCGCTCTATCCAATAGGATCACCGCCCTAGCTCGCGGCGAGCACGGAGAGTATCCGCCAAACCGCGGACACAATGCCAGTCCACCTAGTCGCCGCCACTAGCTAGATAACCAGTTCTCTATACCAGCAGACCCTAAGGAAGCACCACCAGTCCGAACACAAGCGGACACAACTCCAGTCCGCACGCATATGCAAACACTACTCTAGTCCACACACTCCAAGCTCGTAACCAGAGCACAAGGCTGACAGCTGCCAAACTCGGCGGACAAAGAAAGCAGTTCACGCAAACTGCACGACCTCCCGAACTGAGCACACCTTGACTTGGTACAAAATGAGACAAAGTCCTCACCACCAGTCATCCCTTGTGCGAGCACAGCACCAACGGATACAAAGACCAGTGCACAAAAAACCGGTGAACTGCACGGATAATCATCCTATCCGCCTGGTTACCTTCAGGGTAGAAACTGCTTGCCACTCCTATGTCGACTTTACTAGCCACCATACCTGTCTGCACAGACCGCGAGGACAGACCATGCAGGCTGCTACTTTAACTTCAAAAATTTCAACACTAGTCGCACTCCCATGACCAAGTCTACAACAAGCAAACTCTGTGGTCTCCAAACAGCCCGTGCCACTAGAGACCAAGACCGCGACAATGGCGAACATCAACTCCAGTCCTCACAATTGCGGACAACCCCTATCCAGATAGCGCGATCTCCAAGTGTCCAACTGACCAAGCAACTGTGATAATCTCCACGATCTTATCACCAGACCGTTAGCACAGAAGACAATCAGATTCATCGAGCTCCAGAAAGACTGCCGCAACCACAGTTAAACAACCCTAACCGCACAGTTACTCCACCAAGGGTGCTTGCTGATCTAGACTACAAGAGGAAAGAAGTCAACCCCGTTATCCGCCGACTTCAACCCGCCCGGTCGTGACGGTCTCTGTGATCTGAGCAGACTACCGTTCTAGGCCCCCCACCTCCACCATCACGTCAACAGTATCAACATATAGCAAAATATAATTTTATTGAGATTGCAAGAAACTCGAATAATTTTTTTATTAAATAATTACTTGTATCCTTATGACAAAGTGGGAAAATTTGACGAAGATACACATTTGATCCTTATGACAAAGTGATATTCTAATATGAAATAAAATTTTCTGGATTTTTGAATAGATTTTATTAAGAAAAAATAAGTATAGCCTTAGAATCAAATTTTCTTTAGATCAGCCGTCTCATTTGAAGTAACATTCTCTGATTGTTTTGCATTGTCTTCACGATATCATCTTCAAAGTATTATCAATGAAGGCTGTTAGAGAATATTAGGAAACATGTTGTATTGGCCCATTAATATGGCCCATATAGGATATAGTGCGTAGTCCCATATTGTTTGTATAGCTTATTTTCCTCTCCTCTCTCTTATATATTTGCACTCATACTTGTATTTTGGTATTCAAAAAGTATATAGAAGGTTTGGACCTTTCTTTACATGCCATCAGAGGCATACAGTCCGGCCTATTTTTCTCAAACCGCCTAGTTCTCCTGTTAACCAGGCGGCTTGCGATTCGGCCTATCCGCACGGTCTTGCGACCTCCTCTTTTTCTACCAGCCTCCATCCCCTTCTCCCGTGGATCCACCTCCTCCTTCTTGTCTATGCTCTTTTATAGCCTCCTCCCTCTGGCTCGTGGACACCACTCCTGTACGGATTGGTCATCTTAACCATCATGGGTTTCTTCCTACCCACTACAGCTTCCCCTGTTAGTCGGGTAGCTTCTTCCTTCTTGCGGTTGCTCTCTACTATCTGGCTACTCGTTCTACCAACTGCGACCTGCGTCTATCCACTATGATCACTTCCTATTATGTTTCGTCATAGCCTCTTCTCTTGCTGCCCGATCTCCTTCATTGCCGAGTGGTTTCTTTGTCGCACGGTTTCCTTCTTGTCGCAAGGAATTGCCTTGCTACTTCTCGCTTCTCGGGTTAATCTGCTATTCGTGCGGACTGTACTTACCGCTCCGGTATGGTTTGCTTATAACCGCATGGTCTGGTGACTATTTGTCGTGGTTGCCCTTGGTGTGGTCTGCTCTTACCCACCCGAACTAGTTCCTATTCGCTTGCGGTCTACTCCTAGCCTCCCGAACTAGTTCCTGTTCGCTTGCGGTCTGCTCCTAATTGCCCGAACTTGTTCCTGTTCGCCGTGTCTTTTGACCTATTGCGGTCTTCCTCTAACCGCATGGTATGGTACTTGCTACTGGACTGTTTCCGGCATCTGCCTCTTCTAGTCGCTGCTCGCCCGGACTCTTGCCATCTTATTCTAACCTCCACAGTCTAATGGCTTCAGAGAATTCCAATGCTTCCTCTATTCTTCCTGATTGTGTTGCAGTCCCAGTTCCCGAGCTTCACAACGAACTTCACATTACTACTATCTCTCTCATTGGGAACCGTAATTTTGTCGAATGGGTGCACTCGGTTCGTCGTATCCTGCAGACAAAAGGTCTTCTTCATCAACTCACAAAGGTCACACCTACTGCTCTCTCTGATGAGTGGCTTCACGATGATGGTCTTGTCAAATTTTGGCTACTCAACTCTATGGACACTGAGCCCTATAGGATGGCTATGTATCATGACACGACGAAGGTTATGTGGGAGGAACTCCACCCTTTTTACTTGGTCCAGAATAGTTTGCAACACCTGTTCGACATCATCTCAGATCTTCAAAACCTTGATCCTTGGGGTCCTGGTGATATGATCTCCTTTATTACTAAAGCGAAGACTTTGGTGGAGGCCTGGATCTAGCATCAACCTCCTACTGCAGATTTGACCACTCAGCAGGCCCAAAAATAGGCTGTCGGGATCGCGATGATGATGTCCAGGGTTCCCTCTCACCTCCATAGCGTTCAGGCCCAGATTTTCTCATCCACTACCACACCATCTTTCTCTGATGTGTGATCCATGCTTCTGAAGGTCACCCCACCCCAAAATACTCTTGTTCCTCTCTCCCCAGCTCTTCTACAATACTCATCACCAGCTCCGTATGCTCGGGGGTCCTCAGCCTGTGGAGGTTGCAACACGACTCAGGGACGCGACCGTTTTGGCAAACCTCTATTTAAGTACACCTATTGCGTACGGGATGGCCATCTTGAGGCCACCTGCTATCGCAAACATGGCCTGCCACCACATCTTGCTGCACCTACTCTGGCTGATCCTCTAGTTGCTCCTATCGCTCCTGCTCCAGACTCTGCTGCCTCTGCTCGGCCAGACATTTATTCTCTACACACTCAACTCCAACACTTGCAAGGGGTGATCTCTCACTCGTATGGCTCTATCGCCTCTATTTCTAATGAAGGTATTTCTTGTCTCTCGTAAAGCACTCACTGGATTGTGGACTCGGGTGCCACACATCACATTACTTCACAACACCCTTCGCAATATTCAGTGACTGCTCACCCCAAGTTCATAACTGTGGCGAATGGTGATACCACCCCCGTATCTGGTGCTGCTGATATCCCTCTCACACCCACTCTATCTCTAACCTCTACTCTTCATGTTCCGGTTCCCCATTTAACGTACTCTTCGTTAGCTGCCTCACACAAGACCTCAATTTTTGTGTTACTTTCTCACCCTCTACTTTTGTTGTGCAGGATCAGAACACACAAAATATCATTAGTAAAGGACGGCTATCAAATGGGCTCTATCTCCTCGATGTCCCTCCTTCCACCTTTTCTGTTGTCCCTACTACCGACTGGCATCGTCGCCTCGGGCATGCTCCCCTCCGGACTCTCAAGAAGGCTCTTCCGGATGTCTCTCTGCATGAGGTTTCTTGTGAGTCATGTATCTTCGGCAAATAACATCGTGTTTCTTTTTCTACTACTTGTACTCAGAGTGATACTCCATTTTCATTAGTACATTCTGATATTTGGTACCCTTATAAAACCCCTAGTATGTTTGGATATCGATATTTTGTCACATTTATTGATGATTATTCACACTTAACCTGGTTGTACTTACTTCGGAATCGTACTGAACTTACCACTACATTTTGTGTCTTCCTTAGCAAAATACGTACACAGTTTCCCTCTCCTTTAAAGGTTATTTGCACCGATAACACTAAGGAATACACTAGTTGTACATTTGCTAACTTATTCACCGAGTTCGGTATTATATATCAAACCTCATGTGCTTATACGCCTCAACAAAATTGTGTGGTGGAGCGGAAGAATCACCATCTTCTTGATGTGGCGCGGTCCCTCATGCTTCAAATGCATGTTCCTACTCATTTTTGTAACTTTGCTGTCTCTACAACATGTCACCTCATCAATCACATGCCGTCTTCTGTGCTCAATTATGCCATTCTATTTAGCCTCCTCTTTCCATCCCAATCACTGTTTAGTTTCACGTCTCGTGTGTTCGGGTGTACCTGCTATGTTCATCATCTCGGTCCAATCATGAATAAGCTTGCTCCCCGAGCCCGCAAGTGTATGTTTCTCGGGTACTCTCGGTCCCAGAAAGGCTATGGGTGTTATTCTACACTCAAGGACAAAGTCATTATCTCTGTTGATGTCACCTTTCAGGAGGCTCAACCATTCTATGACTCATCGTCTGTAATTGCTCCTCCTTTCCCCCCTTCAGTTCCTTGTCTGACTGTTCCAATCACATCTTCTTTACCAACACTACCTCCAACCCCCTCTGACACATGCTCCACCTCCGCCATCCAAATCACCCCTTATTCATATCTAAACTCGTTGTACCCCGCTCTCTGGAGCTCTGCAACAGCCTCCCTGTACTAGTGCTATCACGCGGACTGACGATCTAACAACATCATCTACCGCTCACCCCTTGGCCAATTATGTCTCTATGCATTGCCTTGGTCCACCTCTACACAAGTTTGCTCTCTCCCTCTCCTCCATTTCTATTCCTAACTCAGTGCAGGAGGCTCTTCTACATCCACAGTGGCGCGCAACCATGGATGAGGAAATGACTGCTGTTTGGTCTAAACAGACTTGGGATCTAGTTCCTCCTCCTCCCAGACAATCATGTGTCAGTTGCAAGTGGGTGTTTGCTGTAAAACATGCTCAGGAGAAGATAATTGACAGGCTCAAGGCCCGACATGTGGCACGTGGATTTACTTAATAGTAGTGACTCGATTATGTGGAAACCTTCTCTCCCATTGCCAAGTTGAATTTTCTTCGGGTTCTGATCTCCTTAGCTATGCATTTCCACTGGCCTCTCCATCAACTCGATATTAAAAATGCCTTTTTGAATGGTGGCCTTCAAGAGATAGTCTATATGCATCAACCGCCCGGGGTTGAGACCACGAGGGAATCTCGTGTATGCCTTCTTCGGAAATCTATTTATGGTATCAAACACTCTCCCGGGCTTGGTTTGAAAAGTTTAGTAAGGCTGTTCGCGATGTGATGAGTCCACTTTATATACCTATTTTCGGACTCATCTGGGCTAGTTTTCACGTGTTTGCACTTCACTTTTAGTTCTTTATCGTTCCTATTTCATCTTGCCTATATTTCCATAGGAAGTGCACATTTATGTCCGTGGTTGTGTATTTTGTTATTTGTATAGTCTGTTCTCCTTTTTGTTATTGCCTGGAATGTCTGCACATATCAGTGATTGGTTTTTCCTTTCGTTACAGGGGTCGTGTGCGTGTTCCGGGATGGTTGTGAAATAGGAATACTGCGCACGATCATGGGATCTAATGCACACGACCACTGGTCATGCGCCCCTGATCGTGCGCACTACTCTACGTTTTCCAGAATCAGCCTGGGGTAAGCGCACGACCAATGGACATAATGCGCACGACCACCGGCCGTGCGCCACTGATCGTGTGCATTGATTCCTCTTTTCTGGAGTCCTGTCTGGGGTAATCGCACGACCATTGAACTTAGTGCGCACGACCACTAGTTGTGCGCCACTACTCGTGCATATTATCCCAGTTCTTCTTCCTGATCTTCCATGCCAGTGCGCACGAGCACCGAACATAGTGCGCACGACCACTGGTTGTGCGCCTGTGATCGTGCACATTGTTCATTTCTGCTTTGTATAAATAGTGCAGGTCTCGCCCTAATTCGGGAGAGGATCCGGAGCTCGAGATTTCTCCGCCGTTTTCCGCCTTCTCCGCCGTTCCCCTTCATCTTCCACCCTAGAGAGGTGCTCCGGGCAAGCTTTCACCGCCAAATCCAAGTCGGAGCTTCCTCTCGGCCTTCTCCTTCAACCGTGAGCTTCAAGTAGGGTTTGATGTCATAGCCATCAAGCAAAGGAAAGCTAACAAACTTTGTCCGCTATCGTGAGATGAAGAAGACGGGCCATTGGAAGGTGGTGACAGCCCTTCTCTACCACGGACGCAGTTGAGGACCGAGCTTGGACGCGGAATGACAACCCGACGATTCCAACCGTGAATCCTCTGCAAGACTTCGGATTGGGTCGATCTCTTGACTTGTTCTTGCTTTATTGTTGAATATTGGTGTTTAAATCTATTTATATTGATGAAGTGCACTTTGGTTGTATATGTTATGTGTATCATGTCTATGTGATTCCTATTTCATTTTACTGCCTAAGTTGCTTGAGTTGCGCCATATTCCATCAACCACCATCCACCCTTGCCGCACTAGCAATTTCTAGTGGCGTGCGTTGCGAAGAGGTGATCACGACCCTCATTCCGTTGTTCTAACCACCTCATCCGCTAGCCTTCTCATCCATCTGCCTAGCAATTCGGTGCATAGCGACCCGACTAGTCTTCCATCCCACCTGGCGAAGCATCGCATAGCGGCGTTGCATAGGAGTAGTTGTTAGATTTTTACTTTCTTTTTATCGCAACAATCCAAACCCCCCTTAGTTAGCTCCGACCTGAGGACTTCAATCTCAAGTCCTCCTCGAAATTAACTCCACCTTACTGTGTTCCTTGTGAGATCGATACTTGGGAAATCCCTCATTTTATATTACTTGTGCGACCGGTTCACTGCCACGATCTTTAACATCAAGTTTTTTGCGCCGTTGCTGGGGAACACAGTCGTGTGAGTTTGTGGAGAGAGAGATAATAGATTGAAGCCCTTTTTCATTTGTGCATATCATTTTTTTTATTTATTTGCTTTGGTTATTAGAATTTTTATTTTGCTTATTTCTTTTTACCCTTTTCTGATTTTTGATTTAGATAGCAGATCCGTGCTATTTTCATTTTAGCTATGTAGCACTTTTTCAGCAATTATTTTTGTTCGTGATGGATCCTGATGCTGAGTGCCGTATCCTTGACACTTTGCGCCGATCCATCGATGCCATTGCTGTTATGAATGTTGAGCATTACATTCGGTGTTTATTATGTCAAGGTGTGGGCCATATGTTGAAGGATTGACCTCGTTTGTGCACGCCTTCTCCCTCTGAGGGCGTGTGCATAACAACCTCCCGTTCGCGGAAGACTGTTGTGGACAGGCCTACCAGGGTGTTGTCTGGCCCATACATTGACATAGCACACCTTGCTCATTCTTTACCCGTTGAGATTACTGAAGAATCTCTGGCCGTATACAGCTCTTTCATGGGTCCCTCGATCCCTTTTTACGAGATTTCCTTGAGTGATGATGATCACTCTGGTGTTAGCCAACAAAAAGAGGAGCAGGAACTCATGGACGCTCCTGTATGGGACGATGAGATTGTTCCGGTCGTCGACGGGGTGGCGTCAGCGAATGATTTTGAAATGGGGCCTGCTCATTCAGGTCTTGATTTTGAGAGCAGCCTTGCCCCTCCGTAATTTTTGCCGGATTGTGCTATTCCTCTTTCTTGTGAGTCGGTTGATGATGTCGTGATTGTGGATGATTCGGTGCCCGAGGTTGCGCCGAAGTGGGATGATGATTCCTCTATCTCCGACAGAGAAGGTGGATCTTCGGAACACTTTTACGCACCCCGGTGGGATGAGGAATACCCTCTTTCCGATGCAGAGGTTTGCACCTCCTTATTGGATGAGGCCGTTCGTCTTACCACTGCGGACCTCGAGTTCTCAGATTCCCCTCGGTACGACTCGTATGATAACAACGATGATCTCTGCTTGGATCCTGCTGAGAGTGAGACCGGGATCACTCTCCCATTTTCTGATTCTTTTAGCTCTTATTCTCTTTTATTACTTGATCCCCCTTCCTTATCTGAGCCTGTGCAGGATGAGTCTCCACAGGTACGTTGGGATGACGATGAGCTTTGTGCTCATGCCGTTGCCGTCGCCTCCTGCGGGCCTGTGATAGACGATACCTTGCTAGGCGAGGATACTTTTTGTGATAAGATGAGCGAGGACCAGTGCTCCTCCTCTTCTTATTTCCTATTTCCTCTACCTGTGTTGGGCAGGTATTACTATTTAGATAGAGGGGTAACTGCTCCATCACCATATCGGTACCCGTTACCGAAACGGATATTAAGCCAGTTACCTGTGCACTTTTTATTTCATAGGCCCATTAGCTAGAACTGTTTAGAATGTAATAAGTCGTGCTGGGATGACAATAACCCCAGTACTTATCTTTCATTTTCTGCATTTTATTTTTCTTGTCTATTTTAGTTTTAGCATTTCTTTTTGTATATTTTGTTTTGTTTTTGCGGAGCTCACCCCTGCAGGTATTCTTGACAACATCGCATTGGCGGGGTTGTGATTCTTCGTATGGCGGACCTGCTTCAGGTCTACACGCGTATTCTGGTATGCTCACTGGCTGAGCATTGGGTAACCTCTCCCCTTGTTTCTATCTGATTTTAATTTCTATATCACATACTGTATTGCTTAGCTTAAGTCTGGGGGAGAGCCAGTGTTGTTACCTTTTGCACGCACACATTTCTTGTGCATACTAGAAGCTTTTATTGTTATATTTTGATTAGTTCATTGCATCACACACCACTACACCCACATGAGCGCGTGCTTATCTTTTTGCATGCTGCGAGTTAAACTCATTTCTTTGTTAGATTTGGGAAAATTATGGTGCTGACATAGGATTGTGAGACAGAGTAAAATGTTGACCTTGCTGTGCTCCTAGTCAACTGCTCTCGTCTCGTGTAGAAATTCGAGTAGATTTAATTTTTCTGTATGCTTATAGTTTTAAATCTTTCTATTTGCGTAAAGACTTTTTATTCCACTCAAAAGTTGGTGAATCCGGTATGAATCAAACTGTAGCTTAGGGATGTGTGTAGACGGCCATTAGGCTCGTATTGCTCGAGTCGGGAGGATGGATAGTCTTTCTCGTTGGCTAAGAACTTGCCCCAAGCTATTCTTGAAGCATGGGTATAGGTTAGTTCACTCACATGAGCGTGATGTAGGCCATCATTTTGGCCCGGTTGAGCTTTGTACCGTTCCTAATGTCATATCCTCGCTAGCCCCATTGTGCCTACCTTTCTTTTGATTCAGCTCCACCTTCATTCACCAAAGCCCCATAGCCTATCCTAGTCGCACACCCAGGTCGAGTTTAGTGTTTTATATTTTCATGTTTGGATGTGATGTGGTGTTATTACATGTGAAAATATGGATGTGCTCCAAAGCTTATATTTGTTGAATTTGTGAAAAGAAAAGTAATTTGAAAAAGAATAAGAAAAGTTAAAAAAATGATGTTAAAGTGAAAAAGTGAAAAGGAAAAAGTAAAATTGAAAATCCTATTTGAGATGTGCTTCTTTTTGGAGTAGGTGGTGCACACACCCATATATTAAAAGTTAAGTCTGGGGGTGTGGTGTACCCGCGTGTATTTTGCTTAGTAGAGGGATTCATTTTGTACTAGCTCATTTGGGTTTGGTGCATAGCCATTCTTATTTATCATTGTTTACCTCACCGAAACCCAAGCCCTATCTCTTCACCTAAAGTCCTACTGATTCGTGTGTGAACCAAACCAGTGCCGTGGAGAGAATGCGAAAGGGCAAGCATATGGTCACTGACATTGGTGGATTCCTTTGGAGGTTATCCCGAGCCCCAATATTTGGCAATGCTCTCCTAGCGATTAGTCTACTTTCTCCCTACGCATGACCAGATGATTCACCATGATTCTATTTTTGAGTAATAATAAAATGTTGATAAGCATTGTGAAAAGTATAAACTATTTTGTATACTTAAAAATATCTTCTATTATATTTTTACGCGCGCGAGCATGCGACTTCGCATGGTACTTCGTATCACAATTTCTTTATTAACTAGTATTTTTCCCTATCTGCTTAGATTTTGTTTGCTCGTGACGCGCAAACAGTTAAGTCTGGGGGTGTGATGAGTCCACTTTATATACCTATTTTCGGACTCATCTGGGCTAGTTTTCACGTGTTTGCACTTCACTTTTAGTTCTTTATCGTTCATATTTCATCTTGCCTATATTTCCATAGGAAGTGCACATTTATGCACGTGGTTGTGTATTTTGTTATTTTTATAGTTGTTCTCCTTTTTGTTATTGCCTGGAATGTCTGCACATATCAGTGATTGGTTTTTCCTTTCGGTACAGGGGCCGTGTGCGTGTTCCGGGATGGTTGTGAAACAAGAATACTGCGCACGATCATGGGATCTAATGCGCACGACCACTGGTCGTGCGCCCCTGATCATGCGCACTACTCTACGTTTTCCAGAATCAGCCTGGGGTAAGCGCACAACCAATGGACATAATGCGCACGACCACCGGTCGTGCGCCACTGATCGTGTGCATTGATTCCTCTTTTCTGGAGTCCTGTCTGGGGTAATCGCACGACCATTGAACTTAGTGCGCACGACCACTGGTCATGCGCCACTACTCGTGCTCATTATCCCAGTTCTTCTTCCTGATCTTCCATGCCAGTGCGCACGAGCACCGGACATAGTGCGCACAACCACTGGTCGTGCGCCTATGATCGTGCGCATTGTTCATTTCTGCTTTGTATAAATATTGCAGGTCTCGCCCTAATTCGGGAGAGGATCCGGAGCTCGACATTTCTCCGCCGTTTTCCACCTTCTCCGTCGTTCCCCTTCATCTTCCACCCTAGGGAGGTGCTCCGGGCAAGCTTTCACCGCCAAATCTAAGCCGGAGCTTCCTCTCGGCCTTCTCCTTCATCCGTGAGCTTCAAGTAGGGTTTGACGCCATAGCCATCAAGCAAAGGAAAGCTAGCAAACTTCATCCGCTATCGTGAGACGAAGAAGACGGGCCATTGGAAGGTGGTGACAGCCCTTCTCTACCCCGGACGCAGTTGAGGATCGAGCTTGGACGCGGAATGACAACCCAACGATTCCAACCGTGAATCCTCAGCAAGACTTCGGATTCGGTCGATCTCTTGACTTGTTCTTGCTTTATTGTTGAATATTGGTGTTTAAATCTATTTATATTGATGAAGTGCACTTTGGTTGTATATGTTATGTGTATCATGTCTATGTGATTCCTATTTCATTTTACTGCCTAAGTTGCTTGAGTTGCGCCATATTCCATCCACCACCATCCACCCTTTCCGCACTAGCAATTGCTAGTGGCGTGCGTTGCGAAGAGGTGCTCACGACCCTCATTCCGCTGTTCTAACCACCTCATCCGCTAGCCTTCTCATCCATCCGCCTAGCGATTCGGTGCATAGCGGCCCGACTAGTCTTCCATCCCGCCTGGCGAAGCATCGCATAGCGGCGTTGCATAGGAGTAGTTGTTAGATTTTTACTTTCTTTTTATCGCAACAATCCAAACCCCCCTTAGTTAGCTCCGACCTGAGGACTTCAATCTCAAGTCCTCCTCAAAATTAAGTCCACCTTACTGTGTTCCTTGTGAGATCGATACTTGGGAAAGCCCCCATTTTATATTACTTGTGTGACCGGTTCACTGCCGTGATCTTTAGCATCACGATGTTCGATTCAAGCGGAGCTCGACTGACTTCTCTCGCTTCACTCATCATCAATCAACTGAGACTGTCATTCTCTTAGTATACGTGGATGATATATTGATTACTGGCGACAACACCACAAAGATATAGGAAATCAAGCAACACTTGAACTCCGTTTTCCAGACAAAAGATCTGGGAGGTTTGAGGTACTTTCTTAGACATGAGGTTGCACGACGACCCGATGGCCATGTTTTGTCGCAACGAAAGAATTGCCTTGATATCCTCCACAATGCTGGCTCTTCTAGGTGTAAACCTGCAGAAACTCCGATGGATGCCAACCACAAGTTATGTGCTCATGGGTCTGACTTCGATTCCTTGATTACAAAGCCTGAGTATTATCGGCGCCTTGGGGGAAAATTGATTTACCTAATAGTTACAAGTCCTAATATTTCATTTGATGTTGAAGTTGTCAGTAAATTTATGCACACCCTTTGCACTTCCCATCTCCAGGCAGTGGAACAAATACATAGATATTTGAAAACTGCTCCTGGACAAGGATTGGTATATAAGTAATCTTCATCCCAATCTCTTGTTGCATACTCAGATGCGGACTATGTGGGTTCCCTAGATGATCAACGCTCTACTACAGACTACTGTACCTACTTTGGGGGGAATATTATTACTTGGCGTAGCAAATGTTGAATTTTTTGAAGTTAAAGTGGGCGGCCTGGGTGGCCAGGGCAGTCTGTACGTGCGGCCTATGTGGACAGATGGCGGCGACTTGCCAGGTCAGCTTGCTTTTGGCTGGCGGTATGCTCCCTGTAGTAGCTAGGCGGATAGGATGTTTATCCACAGTGTTGCCAGGTTGGCCGGTGTTATATACTTGGTCTGGATCTGCACCAAGTCCAGTGGCTCAGTTCGGTTAGTCGCACATTGCCCGCGGTCTGGTTATTTGTCCGCCGAGCTCGACAACTGTCATGTTCTGGTTGCGAGCTCAGGGAGTGCGGTCTGGATCTGTGTCAGCAGGAGTGCAGACTGGTTGTGTTTCTACAGAGTCCTCCTGGATGGAAAACTTTCCTTGGTGGTTGGCAGCTTGGCTGGGGTTCTTGCTGTGATAGTGCGACCTCAGCGTGCTAGCTCTGGTCTTTTCGCGACGACTTGTTCTTGTGTCTATAGCTTGGCAGATACACTTGGTGCTCGACGTAATTTTGGGCGATTATCTTATTGACTAGGGCAGTGGTCACACTCATCTCCGCACTTATAAATATGACCCCCTGTCACATCATAGATACCGAGTGAACAATAAGTGAACTCATAGAAAGTTGTTGCGGTTAGGTTTTTCTATCTGCGTGGTTTGAAGAGATTGACCGAGTTGTGCTGTGTAGATTGTGCAGATTGTTCTGAGGAGCCGTGCACTTGGTTTTGACTTTGGTCAGGGTCAGTGCATATTCTGCAGTTTGCAACCAGTGGATATCAGCAGGTCACAGCTTACGACCAGGCAGTCTTTTCTTCTGTAACTTGTTTCCTAGTTCAATAAGTTGTCCGCCTCTGGCAGCTTATTGTGTTCGGTGGCAGCAACAGTCCGCATGATCGGGTGGCTAGGCAACGTTGATGTTCATGCGGCTTGCAGTTCAACGGACAGAGTTCCTTTCAGCTTTGGAATAACATGCAGTCCATATGGCTAGGTTGCGGATTGGCGACTTAGCAGGTTCAGCAGACTCCATAGAGGTTAGCAACAGTGCCGACGGTTACTTCTTGAGTCGGCGCAGCTTGATTTCTGCCTTGTATTTTTTCTTCCTTCATCGAGTACATTGACAATCATGTCTCACCATGTATGTCTTGCTCTGTAAAGATTTTTTATAAGTACATGATTCTTGCTCTTCTGGTTGCATTTGGTAGCTTAGGCTCAGATAGGTTGTGTATTCCCATGCTTGGTGTCCCGTTTTCCACTTATCATGAATTTTTACATGGTATTAGAGGGATCAGAGGCTGAGCAGTGATCAACCGTCAGTTTGCTCTTCTACTTCTCTAAGTCTAAGTAAACCAAGGTGTTTGCAATGGAAGGTGGATTCACAAGAGTTCTTGGAATTGAGCTCCTTACGTCGACTAACTACAAGAAGCAGAAGTCATGTACGTAGAGCTATCTTTTGGGCGAGGACCTTTGGGAAGTTGTTGGTAGAGAAAAAAAAGCAAGAGGTTACTACTGCTGCGAGTGCTAGTGCTGATGCGGTGAGAGCTTGGAGGAAGACAAATGTGAAAGCTGAGTTTTCTCTCAAGCAGGCTATCACGCCGGAACTCTTTGACCACATCATTGGACGTCAGTCTGCTGTGGATATTTGGACTTTCCTTGATGGGTTGTTCAATAGGAAGAATATAACACAACTATAGTTTCTGGAGATTGAGTTGGCAAGGGACACTCAAGGTGATCTGTCCATCTCTATGTTCTTCTTGAAAATGAAGAACTTGTGCGCTGAGATTTCAGCGTTGGACCCTGATGAGCCTATTTCAGATGCGAAGCTGAAGAGACACATAATCTGGAGTTTGCGGAAGGAGTTTGTGGCCTTTGTCACTTCTATTCAAGGTTGGGCCACTCAACCGTCTTTGTTAAAGCTGGAGAACCTGCTGGCTTTGCAGGAGAGCTTAGCAAGGCAGATGGATGGAGTCACTATCTCTGAAGGAGGCAGTGAGGCGCTCTTTTAAAGAAAGAAGAAGAGGTGGGAGATGAAGATGACTGATGCTGGTGAGGGTCCTCTACTTCTTATTAGCCAGAGAGGAGTGATAATCCTAAGCATGACTGGAAGAAGAAGAAGGATTGACAAGGTCAAGCTGCAGCTAGGGCACGCTATGGATAAAGAGGAAGCTGGTTCCAGTGCTGAGGAGGATGGATGTGGGAAATGAATTCATGATGGGCATGTGTGTCCATGAATTATCCACCATCGATTACAAAGATGACTGGATAGTGGACTCGGGGTGTGGTCATCACATCACCAGGGATAAGTCAATGTTCTCCTCTCTGCACACGCTCTCAGGTAATAAAGCTATCATAATTGCTGATGATACTGTTCATGCAGTCGAGAAGGAGGGTGTAATTTCTTTAGGTAGTGATAATGGTCCACTCACCTTAAGGAGGGTCTATCACGTACCGGGCATGAAGAAGAACCTCTTCTCAGTGATAAATGCAGTAGACGCATGCTATCACATTCTGTTTGGTCCAACAGAAGTGAAGTTTCTCCGCAACGTATCAACGATTAAGGCTGATGTTGCTCATGTAGGGAGAAGGGTAAGGGACTTGTTTGTATTATCAACAAGTTCCTATGTTGATTGGATGAGGGCCAATGATAGTGCATCTATCTGGCATGAGCGGCTGGGACATGTTGGGATCGACAAGCTGAAAGCCATGATAGTGAATAGCCTTTTGAAAGGCTTGCCTAGGTTGTCATCCTTCGGCGACGGTCATGTCTACGCGTGGTGTCAATATGGAAAGGCTCATTGCCTTCCATTTGACAAGTCATAGAATAGGTGTAAAGCACCATTGGAGTGTATCCATGGTGATCTGATGGGGCCGACCGTCACAGCCAGCCTGGGAGGCTACAGATACATGTTGGTCCTGATATATGACTATACAAGGTACAATTGGGTGTGCTTTATGAAGGAGAAGTTCGATGCATTACACTTGTTTGTGGAGTTTAAGGAGCTGGTATAGGGCCGGCTTGGCCTACGTATCAAGATGTTGAGAATAGACAACAGAGGTAAGTTTGTTTCAACTAAGCTCTCAAACTTTTACAGGAAGCACGACATTCAATGAGAGCTCACTTGTGGTCACACTCAACAATAAAATGGAGTAGCAGAGCAGAAGATCCGTCATCTGACGAAAATCTGCATGTGCTATGTAAGAAATGGAAAAAGATTTAAATAAACATCAAATTTTATTGCTCCAAAAAGATAATTATTACATAGGTATGCCCCCTTATTTATAGAAACTGGGGGAGATGAGAGAATTACAACAAACGACATGGGACTAAATACAATCAGCGCAGCCTATGCGATTTGACAACATCAAACCACACACTATACAGAAGAAAAATAAAAACTTCCAACAACACCAAGGAAAACCGCCAGTCTGCTAGGGAAGTCCGCTGGGCAAGCTGCCAGACCGTAACTGCTGGTTGCCATCAGGCCACATTTGTGGCTAATCATCAGACCAATGCTGTGGGTTGCCACCTGACCGCATCTGTGGGTAATCATCAGAGCTCTACTGTGACAAACCTCCAGACCGCAACTGTGGGTTGCCAACAGGTCACAGTTGCGGCTTATCATAAGATCGCTGCTGCGGTAAGCCTCCAGACCGCAAGGTCAGATTGCCACCTGACCACAATTGCGGTTAACTACCTGTCCACTGCTGCGGCTTCAACCAGACCATTGCGGCTTCAAACATATTGTTGCGGCTAACCTCCAGACCGCACTACTGCTGTCCACCTGACCATAAGCCAAGGTTTATCACCAGTCCGCCAATCAGACCGCTAGGTCATTGGATCAATCAGACCGCTGCGGTTAGACTTCAGTCCCCTCGGTCTCTTCAATTTTCAACACTCCCCCTCAAGCTGGAGCATATATATCGACCATGCCCAGCTTGCTGCAAACCTCCTTAGAAGGAGTAACCGACTTGGTGAAGAAATCAGCTAGTTCTCTCTCTGAGGTAATAAATGGAGTGCAAACCTGATTCTTCAAAATGTCCTCTCTAATGAAATGACAAATAATCTCAATATGCTTCATCCTCTCATGAAAGATAGGATTCCTTGAAATATATATAGTTGTCGCGTTATCGCAGAGCATTGGTAGATGATGATTATAACGCTCTCCAAAATCAAGCATAAGTGTCTGTAACCACTTCAGCTCATAAGTAGTTAGTGTTATGCTCCTGTACTCAGCTTCCGCGCTTGACCTAGAAACAACAGCTTGTTTCTTGTTCTTCCAGCTGACCAAATTTTCACCAACAAAAGTACAGAACCCAGATGTGGACTTCCTATCTTCCTTATCATTTTCATAGCACGCATCAGAATATGCCTCAACCTTCAAGTCACCCCTCTTCTGAAACAGAAGTCCTTTTCCCGGAGCACCTTTCACATACTCTAGAATCTTTATAGCCGACTGCAGATGACACTCCTAGGAGCTTGCATAAACTGACTCACTTTTCCTACTGCATAGAAAATATCCGGTCTTTTGACTGTCAAATAAATGAGTTTCCCCACAAGCCGTCTGTACCTGGTGACATCCTCAATAAGAGGTGAGTCCTTACTCCAACACTTGTCATCTCCAACCGACATCAGAGAACGAGCAGGTTTATCCCCAAGGAGACCTGTCTCTTTTAAGAGATCCAAGGCATACTTCCTTTGTGAAAGAACAACAGATCCTGACTTCCTAGATATTTCAATGCCCAAGAAATATTTCGGAGACCCATATCTTTAGTGATAATGCTTAAGAAGATGCTTCTTTGTCATATCCATACCTTCTTTATCATCTCCTGTGAGAAGAATATCATCAACATAAATAGCAAGAACAACAAGACCACCTGATGTCTTGCGAATGAATAACGAGTGATATGTTGCACTTCGAGCAAACCCAACCAGCTAAATGAACTCATTGAACTTGTCAAACCAAGCCCTAGGACTTTGCTTAAGACCATAGATTGCCTTTTGTAGTTTACAGACCTGAGACTCCCCCTGAGCAACATACCCAGGAGGTTGCTCCATATAGACAATTTCTTGTAAATCTCCATAAAGAAAGGCATTTTTTACATCTAGCAAAGCCACTGCGCCAATAAGAAGAAAGAGAAGAGCAAGAGTCTGCCCGGTCAAGGTGACAACACACCAGCGACAAGGAAGAAGCCGCGACCAATAGGCAAAACTCGCAACATAGAAGATAAACAATGCGAACACAACAAGTCACAAAGAAGCGCGGTTAGCAAGGAAAGTCGGGCGAACAAAAAAGCCTGAAAGGAAGCAAGTCGCAAGTATAGTGAGAAGCAAGGGAGGGAAGGGAAGGGAAGGGAAAGAAACCGGACAAACCAGAAGAAGTTGGATGAAGCCGGAGGAAGAGGAAAAACAACAAACCGCGATTTTTTTGAAGTAAAGGATCGGTTCGCTCTGATACCATATAAGAAATGGAAAACGAGCTAAATAAACCGCAAAATTTATTGCTCCAAAAAGATAATTATTACATAGGCATGCCCCTTATTTATAGAAACTGAGAGAAATGAGAGAACTACAACAAACGATGTGGGAATAAATACAATCTGCGCGACTTATGCGGTTTGACAACGTCAAACCACACACTATACAAAAGAATAATAAAAACTTCAAACAACACCAATGGAAACTGCCAGTCCTCCAGGGAAGTCCGCTGGGCAAGCCGCCAGACCATAACTACGGGTTGCCACCAGGCTACAGTTGCAGCTAATCATCAGACCAATGTTCCGGGTTGCCACTTGACCGCATCTGTGGGTAATCATCAGACCTCTGCTGCGGCATACACTTAGACCGCAAATGCGGGTTGCCACCAGTGCGCAGTTGCGGCTTATCATCAGATCGCTGCTGCGGTAAGCCTCCAAATTGCAATAGCGGATTGCCACCAGACAGCAGTTGCGGTTAACCACTTGTCCACTGTTGTGGCTTCAACCAGACCACTGCGGTTTTATACAGACCGCTGCGGCTAACCTCCAGACCTCCACTGATATTGTCCACCTGACCACAAGCCGAGGTTTATCACCAGTCCGCCAACCAGACTGCTAGGTCGCTGGATCAATCAGGCCGTTGTGGTTAGGCTCCAGTCCGCTCGGTCTCTTCAATCTTCAACATATTGGCTTCATGCTAAAGGAATCCCAAGGTCCTTCTAGGCAGAAGGGATGGCATGTGCAACTTATGTCATCAATCAGATGCCTCTGAGTCTGATCAAATTGAAGTCTCCTCATATGATGATGTTTAAGGAGAAGCCTGGTGTTGGACACCTTCGGGTGTTTGAATCTACCTACTATGTTCACATCCCAGATGCTCTCAGGACAAAGCTGGATGTAAAGGAGAGGAAACTTGTCTTTATGGTCTATGATGAGCAGAAAAAGATGTAGAAGTGTATGGATCCAGTGATGAAGAAGTTCGTGGTTTTGAGAGACGTTGTATTTGACGAGCAGATGTCATATGGAGGTGGCTCCTCTATGGAGTTGCAGGAGAGCAGGTCAGATGTAGAACAAGAGGAAGCTGCTAAGGATCTTCTGGTGGAGCTGTCTATGTCACCAGGAGCTCTTGGTGTTTCTATCTCCGGGGTGGAGGCTTCTAGTTCAGGAAGTAGGGGAAGCGATGCTCCAATTTTGCCTAGGAATGGAGCTAATTCAGAAGAAGCAGCAGAGGTGGTTAACCCTGGTCAGACTCTTTGGAGATCAAAGAGGACCATTAAACTAATGTCTCGTTATAGCGAAGGAAACACTATGAGCTTAGTCTCTTGTTTCTTCGTAGGCCCTCTGGACGAGCGAGAGCCTTCTAGCTTTGATGATGCTACTGAAGTCAAGGAGTGGGAAGATGCCATGTTTGAGGAGATGGCTGCCCTCAGGAAAAATGAGATGTGGGACCTTGTGCCCAAGGTCGATGACGTTACTCCTATGACATGCAAGTGGGTCTATAAGCTAAAGAAGAAGGAGGATGGAAGCATCAAGCGGTACAAGTCTTGCCTTGTAGCTTGAGGTTTTTCTCAACAGTATAAAGAAGATTATGAAGAGTCATTTAGTCCTGTGGCAAAGATGACTTCAGTTTAGGTGGTGATGGCCTTGGCGGCCTGCCAGGTTTGGAATATGTGGTAGCTGGACGTAAAGAATTCCTTTCTTTACGGGAAGATTGATGAAGACATCTTCATACTTCAGCCACCAGGATATGTGTCTGAAGATTATCTAGGATACCTTTGCAAACTCTGGAAGGCCCTTTATGGTTTGAAACAGGCTCCACGGGCGTGGTATGGGAAGGTCGCAGAATACCTCCAATTCTGCGGTTATTTTTCCTCAGATTCAGATTCGAGCCTGTTTATCAAGAAGAGGGGGAGCTTCATCTATTGGTGCTGTTGTACGTGGACGACACGATCTTCACGGGAAACTCTGAGTAGGAGGTGGCTACGCTCAGGGCTGAGCAAACCATTCGGTTCGAGATGAAGGACTTGGGTGAGCTCCACCACTTCCTTGGACTCGAGGTGGAGAGGAAAGAGAGCGACATACTTGTTTCCCAAAGGGGCTATGTGGATCAGATCGTTCAGCGATTCAGTATGCGGGAAGTGAAGAGTAGCTCTACTCCTCTTGATGTTGACATCAAGCTTAGTCGAGATGAGGGGAGGATACTTTCTGATCCTCTAGTGTTCCATGCTCTGGTGGGGAGCCTTATCTATTTGATAATTACGAGGCCAGACATTGCATATGTTGTAGGCCGAGTAAGTCGGTATATGGCGGAACTCTAGAAGCCTCATCTGATGGCTGCAAGGAGCATTCGAAAATATGTGAAAACCACTTCTGATATAGGTCTCCTTTATGGGAGAGTCATAGGCTTCAACTTGTACGAGTATATAGACGCTGATTATGGGGGTGATTCAGATGATCGGAAGTCAACATCTAGTTACGTCTTCACATATGGATCAACGGGGATTTCTTGATGCAGCAAGAAACAGGATTCAATGTCCGTCCCTACTATGGAAGCGGAGTACAAGGCTTAGGCCTTGACAGCTCGAGAAGTCATCTGGCTTAGGAGGCTAGTAGAGGACTCCATGAAGAAGTGCACGGTCCTACTCTGCTATGTGGTGACAATGAGAGTGCCCTGAAACTGGTAAATAGTCCAGTTTGTCACGCGCGGACAAAACACATTGAGATTGAGCACCATTTTATTCGGGAGAAGGTGATGGAGGGGTATCTTATGGTTGGACATGTGTAGAACGAGGACAACATCACAGACATCTTCACGAAGCCACTGTCAAAAGGTTCATTTACTCTGTTATGGGGATTGCTAGGGTTGGTCTCCACTTCTCACTTCAAGGGGGAGTGTTGAATTTTTTGAAGTGAAACTGGGCGGCTTTGGCTGCCTGGGGGGTCCGTCTGCACGACCTGTGTGGACAGAGGGCGACAACTTGCTAGGTCAGCTTACTTTTGGCTGGTGTTCTATTCCTTGTAATAGCCGGGCGGATAAGATGTTTATCCGCAGTGTTGCCGGGTTGGCCGGTGTTGTGGACTTGGTCTGGAATTGCAGCAAGTCCAGTGGCTCAGTATGGTTAGTCATGCATTGCTCGCAGTCTGGTTCTTTGTCCGCCGAGCTCGGTAGCTGTCATGTTCTGGTTGTGAGCTCGGGGAGTGCGGTCTGGATCTGTGTTCGCAGGAGTGTGGATTGGTTGTGTATCCACAGAGTCAGCCTGGTTGGCAACCTTGCCTTGGTGGTTGGCGGTGTATCATCCCGACTTTTATTCGGTAACTAGAACCCTAGTGGATCAAATAAAAGTGACCTGAACCTCTACCTGAGACTCATAATGGGTAGGAGATGACCCTATTTTGGCGATTTTGAGTAATGAGCTCT
Organism: Platanthera guangdongensis; assembly: GCA_039583875.1. Taxonomy (NCBI): domain Eukaryota; kingdom Viridiplantae; phylum Streptophyta; class Magnoliopsida; order Asparagales; family Orchidaceae; genus Platanthera; species Platanthera guangdongensis. The sequence goes on along the minus strand of CM077163.1, from coordinate 162,685,395 downwards.
GATTCGAGTTCTGTTTGTTGCTTTGGGCTCGTATAACCGGTACAGGTGCAACCAAACTCCTTTCATTGCAAACCGAAGTCACATGGTGAATATGACCGTTCCTCATAAAACATCGCAAATACGAGAAATTTGGATATTGAGCTAGTGAACTCCGATTTGAGTTCCATCAGTTTCTATGATCTCGTATAGTCAATAGGAGTGCATTTGAACTTATTCCGTTGAGTTCTTAGGTCATATGGTGGATATGACCGTTCCTCGCAGCACGTCGCAAAAATGAGATTTTTGGTTTTCAATCTAGAGAACTTCGATCTGACTTCTGTCAGTTCCTATGGATTCGTATAGTCGATACGAACGCAATGGAACTCGTTGCGTCGCAATCCAAAGTCTAACAACTAATATGACCATTTTGAGTTTCGTAGCGCGCTGCGACGCATAATTTTCGAATATCGAGCAATTAAACTCGGATTTGAACCCGGTCAGATGCGTTGGACTCGTGTGGTCGATACGAGATCAATAAAATTAATTGTGCTCGATTTCAATGACGTCGGGTCAATATCGATCAAAACGAGCATTACGGTGCACCGAAAAGCGTGCACACATCGATATTACTAAAATACCCTAACTTTGACTTGTCACCCGAAGACTCGGACAATCTTTGGCTTTGACCCATATGGGGGACCCGCCCCATGGTTGATTTTGGTCAAACCCCCTAAAAAGCATTTTTTTGGATTTTTTTCAAAGAGGAGCCCACATCCTCTCATGGTAAGATTAACCCCCACCCATTTGGGCTTTCCAAATCAGCAAGGGCAAGGGTGGAGATGGGCCATAGGGCAAGTGAAGGCCCACCAATTTTATTCCCCCCACTTACCCTCTCTTCCTCCACTTTGAAAGCCCAACCAAGAGGGGGGATTTCATTTCCCCATATAGGGAAAAAATTCCGGAGCCTCCATCTGTCCTTGGACAGCTGGAGGGTGGGGATTAATCCCTCCATAAGGAGGGATTAATCCCACATTGGGTAGAAGAGGAAGGCACCCCTCCTCCAACCTATATAAAGGCCCCCTCCCCCGTTTTCCTCCTCACAACTTATTGAGCATCTCCCCCACCTCTGCCCCCTCCTGCCGGAGCTCCACCTTGCTGGAGGAAGAGAAGCCAAGCTCCACCACCTTGGTACCTCTAATGGCGGATCTCGTCGAAAGCCCCTAAAGACCTCGAAATAGGTGTAAATCATCTCCTCTTCTCCCTCTCAAACTTTTGGACGTGTCGCATGTAGCCTTCGGCGGCCGGAGCTCCTCCGCGACGCCACCACCCCTCTAACGGGGGGTGGGGGGGGGGGGGGGGGGGTGCTCTGTTTGGTTTTGGCCGGCGGCGGCAGGCTGTCGAACCACCACTGGAGGGACCGCCCACCCCCAAGGAGTCGGTCGGGGGTAGAGTCACGGCCGGCCGGCGGTCGGTCGGCGGCGGGGAAGGCCCGTAAGAGGCGGTCCTTGTACAACTCCTCTTTACGGGCGGAGGTGGAAAGAAAATTTTTATAAAAATTTATGTTTTTATAAATTTTTATTTAATTATAATAAAAAAGGGTTTGTGGTTTTTCTAAGGCTAAACTAGAGCCTTGATGAAAAGGTTTCCAACATGAAAAGTCTTCCTCTTGTGTCAGCTACGCCACATAAAAATTTGAGAATTTTCAGACACTGTTTGTTATTTTTAAAAATTAAAATAGTGTTTATTTGGCTAATTTGAGGGACCTAAAATGCTCCTAAAAATCTGATAAAATTCTCAGTGATATTTGGAGCACTTATGCATACTCTATCATGATTTGGATATTTTTGGTTATGCTTGATATTTTTAAAGAATATAAAGTGGTGCTTTTCACCTTTGAAAATTAAAAGAGGACAATTTTTCCAAATCAAAATCTCGTACAATCTCATGAATGATTTATATTCACTAAAGGCATGCCACAATGAAATTTGAGAAATTTTCGAGTATTCCTGCTATTTTTGAGATTTTTAATCATGCTCGAGATTAATTTAAAGATTGCTAGATGCAAATTCTTCTGATTAAAATATCTTATATTTTTATAAAAAATTCTTGGGGTTAAATACATGATTTGGACATATACGAGGAATTTTGAGGCGCTCCAGATATTTTAGTTGATTTAACTCGAACCTGTTTTAAATAATGTTAAAGGCTTTGTAAGATCTCGAAGCGATGAAAATTATTTTGAGAAATATGTATTTATTATTTAAACCCACTACCGTCGTTTGGTGATTTGAGATACAGCTTATTTTTAAATATAAAAATAAGGGTTTATTTAAGGCTTAATGAATTATTGAAGCTCAATCAAATCTCAAAATATTGGGAATTGTGTCCTACAATGTTCCTCAGGATTTGAAGAGAAATCACCAATCATGCTAAAGGACATAATGTATTTGATGTGTGCTTAAGTTCATACATGTAGGCAGTCCATGATTGGATAGGTGAAGAAAAAGAGTATGTCGGAGGATTCGGAGTTCGTTGAGCTCAACTCACCATTCATTGAGCTCAGCTCATCATTCGTCGAGCTGAGCTCACCATTCGTCGAGTAAATTCAGAAATTTGGGACTTAGAATTCATCGAGCTCAGCTCACCATTGCTCGAGCTGAGCTCACCATTCTTCGAGCTAAATTCAGAAGGTTGGGACTCAGAATTCGTCGAGCTCAGCACACCATTCGTCGAGCTAAATTCAGAGTCTGGGATTCAGAATTCGTCGAACTCAGCTCACCGATCATCGAACTCAGTTCAACATTCGTCGAACTAAAGCCAGATAATTTGACTAAGGCAAAAGTGCTGAGACAACTGAGACGAATGTCTCAACATAAGCATTGGGACCGCTGAGACAGCTGAGATAGCTGAGAAGTATGACTCAGCATAACCGATGAAACAAAGAAAGTTGGAATTTCTCTAAGTACAGAAGCGTTGAGTGAAGCAGGTTCACTCAACGCTTCTAATGAAGAAGGAAGCACTGAGACAGTTGAGATAAAACCCGCTGAGACGGGAGATAGTCTCAGCTGTGAAGCAGAAACCGCTGAGACAGTTGAGAAGAAATCGCTGAGAAAGGAGATAGTCTCAGCTGTTAAGAAGAAACCACCGAGACAGTTAAGAAGGAACCCCTGAGTCAAAGCCAATGAAAATTCTCTAAGTCCAGAAGCATTGAGAGAGGTAGGTTCACTCAACGCTTCTAATGAAGAGCCAAGACAGATGACGTTGAGTGACTTAACATCACTCAATGCTTAATGATTTCTGGAATTTTTCTAAGTCCAGATGGTGATGACCGCTGCTGACATCATCAAAAGTCAACAATTCAAAGTCCTTCATGCCATTGCGGGAAATCTACAACAACACCAGATGACCTATACTGATGTCACTAGATGTCAATAAGGTCAAAATAGTTCAAGCCGTTGCAGGAAAGCTGCAGTAGCGCTGAAAGCTGTATTTGTCCTTTTCTGAGGGAGGTAGCGCACACCATCCTTGGCTGGGCTCATACTCAAATTGTGTCGTTGATTAAAATCAACTGATATAAAAGAAGAAAGAAAAGGGGATTAGGGTTATAGAAAATAAACGTAGAACACAAGAAGGAAATACAGAAAATAGAGACGGCTGGACTTCATCTTCTTCGACAAGCTTGAAAGCCAAGTCCAGCAGAGCTAGCCAGCAGGCAGGAAAAGTTAGCTGACGCTCTTTCCAATTCAACAAGTGTGTTCTCTCCAGAACAAGGTAGCTGATTCTTCAGATCAATAAGGAGATAGCTGTGTGAAGGGCCGCCAGCCTTCAACAACAGATAATTGTTCACCTGTGCAGCAAAGAAGTAGTAGGCTATAAAAGAAGACTCATTCCTTCTACAACAAGAGGGCTGGACTGATATCTGCTCAGTCCAGCAAGGTAGACTCAGAGGTTTATCTCTGAGTCAGTTGTTGTATATTTACTTAACTTCCTGTATAAACTCCTGTAGGATTCAGCTTGTCTGAATCTGAGCTATAGGGCCTTTTGACCTGAGTTGTAGATGACTAATTAGTCACTAAGGTAGGTGCCATTCTGGGGTACTAAGGTAGGATCCAAGTGTGGATCTGAGAGTAGGGTTATCCTCCCAGCCTGAGTAGTAGGCCTTAGAGATAAGGCTGAGGTAGGTGACTGGTGAGTTACTAAGCTTTAGGTGACAAATGTGTCACTGAGTTGTAGGACTTGGAGGAGGCTGAGATGTAGGTACCTGGAAGGGCACTGAGGTAGGTATTGTAAATATACTGAGTTGTAGGAGTACTGCAGCACTCTGAGAGTCGGGCTTTGTGTCTGAAGCTGTAGGGCTGAAAATCCTGGCTGTAGGACTTAGAGATAAGGCTGAGGTAGGTGGTCAGTGAATCACTGAGCTGTAGGAGCACTACAGGGTTCTGAGGTAGGAACCTTTATGGTTCTGAGGTAGGGTTCTGAAGAGAACCTGAGTGTAAGGCTGAGGGCCTGAGGTGTAAGCTATGCAAAGCATTCTAGTGGAGTTTGTGCCTAGTCCAACAAGATAGTTGGATAGGTGGGAGGGAATGTGAATGTACCCAATTATGGAACCACTATAAAAAACTATGTGCTTGGGTGTGTTGTTGTTTTTCTTTTATATTGTAGGTGCTAAGGACAAGTTCTAGATCACCTAGTAAGAAATCAGCAAAAAGACTTAAAAATTTCAAAGACCTATTCACCCCCCTCTAGGTGACTAGCTAACCTTAAGTTAAATAACTTTCAAGTAGTATCCGAGGGAGGTTGCTTAAAAAGGATCTAACAATCTGAGTATACCTCCAAGGTTAGCTATAAGATATAATTATGGGGTCAGGAATGAACTATAAGGAGCTAGGAGCCATGAAACTACCAATCTGCGGGAAGGAAGGATTTGACCTCTGAAAGAAAAGGGTCATACTATTCATGGAGGCATCTGGCCCTAAGATCTATGTAACAGTAGTGGAAGGTCCTTTTGTCCCCACAAAGGCTTCCACCATTGATCCAACTCTGAGAGTGCCTAAGGCATATACAGATATGGACAAAGATGAGGTAATTCTGTCCACTATGGATAAAAGAGTACAAAATATTTTAGCCAGTGTCATTGATGACTCAACCTACCAAAATCGTGTACACTATAAAACCTTCAAGGAAATGTGGGACCCTCTTATGGTCTACATAGAAGGCTCTGAGGAAGTTAGAGATGATAGGAAGTCCATGTTCAACCATGAGTATGAGGCTTTCAGACAAAGCAAATCTGAGAAAGTGGCTGACTGCTTTGAGAGGTTCTTCAGGACAGTCAATGAACTAAGAACCTATGGTAGGGTCTTCAGCAACTATGAACTGAATGACAAGTTCCTTAGATCTCTCATTAGAGATTGGAACACCAAGATTTGTGTTATTAGGAAAATGACTAAGTGGCAGACACTCCTCCACCAACTCTCTTTAGAAAGCTACTATCCTATGAAATGCAGCTGGCAGCTAGACAAGAAGAGGTGAAGAAAAGTCAATCCAAGACCAAGGATAAGACAGTATCCCTCAAGGCATAAGCCCCAAGAAGAAGCAGAAGAAAGACTCCTTCTCCACCAAGGAGAGAAGTTGAGTCCAGCTTAGAATTGTTTGGGACTAGTTCCTCAGACAACCACATGTCTGATGAAGAATTTGCAGCCTTCTCCAGGAAACTTCAAAAGTTCATGAAGAGTAAGCACTAGGAGAACAAACCCTCATCATCATCTCATCACAGGAGGTCCTCCAAGAAGGATAGGTATGGACCTAAACCTAGTAAATAGATTTCATCTAATATTATCTGTTATTTTTACAGCAAGGCTGGACATGTCATTGCTGATTGCCCAGTCAGGAACAAGGAAGAGGATGTAAAGAAGAAGAAGCACCACCATAACCACAAGGACAAGCAAAAGGAGAAGTCCTTTGTGGCCAAGAAGGAGAAAAGCTGGACAGATTCCTCCTCCTTAGAATCAAAAGATGATGAAGAAGAAGCCTATATAGGGCTGATCTCTGTTGGTGCAGATCCAGAAGAAGAAGATGAGTATCCTACTGCCAGGATAGGGATAAGGGCCTCTCTGTCACACTCTGACAGTGACAATGATGAGGATGAAGAAGACTGTGGATGCCAAGGGCTGATGACAATAACTAAAGAAGAAAGAAGTGAGCTATATATAGAATCAATCAAGGTACATCCTCTCTCCATTTCTTCATCTTCCTCTAACTATGAAACCAGTACAGATACTGGTGCATCTTCATCCTGTGATAAAGATTGCTCAGAATCTGAGATTGATGTCAATCAATTGATTGACAAGTATGGACTGCTCCTAGATGCTCTAAAGAAGAGCAAAAATCTTTCCAAAAGACAAGCAAAGGAGATTGAAGTCCTCAAACCTTATAAAACTCTTTATAATAATAAATCTATTGAGTTTTATAAGAAATGCCATGAGGTGCCTAAACTCAAGAAAAGCCTTGAGTCTCAGACCAAGGTTCTAGAAGAAAAATATAAACATATTATATATCTAGAACAAAAATTTGCTGAGAGATTAGGGATTGTGATTAACCCTTCTCAATCTCTTGGTAGGTTGCCAAAAGCTGCAACTTATCAAACCTCTGAGAAGTTAGGTATTAATCACACTAATTATCAAGTCAAATCAAATATCCCTGATAAGTTGACAATATTTCAAAAAGTGAATTTACCTTCTAAAACTGTCAAGTTTGCACCACTCTTGAAGGATCAATCTAATATATGCTCCACCAGTGGGGTGAATACACATGATATCAGAAAGAGTGATACTGTCCACTCTAGCCACAATATTTAGGATAAATTCTTTAGATTTGGATCCAAATATCCTTTATCTAAAGAGATGATAGAGTCCAATAGATGTAAGGCTCCAAAAATATAGTTGGCCCATACTGGACTAGCTGTATTTAGTTCTTCAGCACCTTCACTCGGGAAGAAGGATGTAGCATCATGCAATGCTCCTCCAGCAAAGTCTGGTGCTACTCACTTCTCTCATGGACAACAATTCTATGCTGTACTGAAGAGAAGGTACAACATTCATAAATGTTGGTGCTGTGGAAAGGTGGGCCACTTTGCTATTGATTGCTAACAGAACCTGAATGTGCCAAGTGGACAGAAAGGTGCTCAGCCCAGGTAGAGAGTTGAGCAAAAGTTTTATAATACTAAAAAGAAACTAGGACCCAATTATCATTAGGTGCCTAAGGGCAAATGATTTTTTTTGCAGGGTAGTCCAAATACCTCTCTAGATAAGACTTGGTATTTGGACAATGGTTGTTCCAGGAAAATGTCTGGGATAGGATGATTGCCCGAGGAATATGCTCCATGAAAAGCAATAAACCAAGGTTGAGGCTGTCAAGTGTGTAATCCTCAAAAGCTAGAGGCAGCAAGCCTCAAGGTAAGTCTCTTTCTCTCTCTCTCTCTCTCTCTCTTATATGGAGACTAAGTTTATTAATTGATAGATTAAGTTTGATGTACTTAGGATAAACCTAATCAAGCACACCAAATAGAAAACAGTGATTCAATTATTCTTTATAATTATCTGCACTGTTAAATTATGCAGCCTTTACTATCATGTTCAAATAATTGGTAAATCAGTGCATAATTAGGTTGCTAATAGAACTAGCTTATTAACATGATAAGTCTTCATTATATTTAAAATTAATAAAATATTTTGAATAATGATGTGTCAAATAGAATGTACATCCAGACAGTGAGGGAAGCTACAAATTAATCAAGCATTGAGTAAATGAAAGAAAAGCTGAGAGGTATAATACAAGCGCTAAATGCTCTGTTTCATAACAGGTAGTGCAATAGGAGGGATATTAATTTGTGAGAGATGGATTCAATCATAAAGTAATTGAACGTTTAATTGGTTATTCTAATGATAAAGTAATTGAACATTTTCAATATAAATATAAAGGCGACAAGAAACGAAAAGCCACATCACTCTTAAAATCCTTTACCCTAGCCGTCTAGACCGAAACCCTCTCAGCGTCCTACCGCACTGTTTCAATGGCGCCAAATGTCATCAAGGAGCTCTAGGAGGGATATGAAATTGTGAGAGATGGATTCAATCATTCCTTGCCAGAGATTAAAGCAGTATTAAGAATGATTGAGACCACAGGTTTGGAGTACACCCTTTCTGAACCCTCCACCATTCTTAGAAAAGAGGTTGTAGAATTCTTCTCCAACACTAAAGTGTCTTACTCTCAAAACTCTCTTAAGTCTAAGATTAAGGATATCAAGATAAAGGTAAACCCTAAGAGACTAGGCAAAGCCCTTAATATACCCTCCATCAACCCTAGCGAGGAAGAAGAACCCACCATCACGGATAGAGATAATGCTCTCAGGTGGTGTGGATACAGTGATGCCAAACCTGGGTCTCTTAAGAGAAAAATCTTCAATCAGAGAGGTAGACTGCTAGCAGATATAGTAAGGAAAGCCCTTATCTGCAAACCTGGATCACATGACACAATCTCCAGGTCAATGATTGAAGTTATGACTAGGATAATCTTGAATAGAAAGACCTATTGGTCTTCTCTCATCTACCAGAGATTAGTTGACTGTCTACCCACTCCAAACATGAGGAGAATTCTTTCCTTATACCTAGTGAATACCTACCCTGATACATTCAAACAGGAACATGGAGTGAATATTAACTACCCGAAAAGAATGGATATAAAGACATTGGATAGATTTACTAGGATCTTAACCAAGAGCCATCCTTCAACAACAAAGGACTCCTCAAGGGATAAAAGACAACAAGTTGCTGAAGTAGACAGTTCCTCCTGCTTTGAACCTGAGCTAGGAATTAACCCCCTTGTTGATGTTGCTATACAAATAGACATAACACTGAGCCTCTCCTTAATAAAAATTCAACTCCAGGATATATTATGCATGTTGATAAAATCCATGCCAGCCCTAAGTCAGGACATGTTTCAAAGAATTCCACTGAAGAAGAGGTTGCTATATAAGATGAGGCAGACATGACTGATACTGATGATGTAGCAGCAGTTGAAGTTATCGATGTTGTAGAAGATATCCGTGAGCCACCTGAGGCATTAGATACTTATCTTGATAGGTTAAGTCCAGAGAAGGAAGCTCAGTCTGAGTGGGATAATCAGATGGATTTGGCAACCTTGGACCAAGTTGTCAACAAATTGGTTGAGTCTGCACCCACTGTAGGTAATACTAATACCCTCTTAATTAGCTGCGCTAATACAACTTTAGATAAGGAAATGGCTCCTTCTACAGGTGCTGTAGTTGAGGGGGAGTCTTCACAGGTCCCTGCTCTGACAGAAGTCCCTCCTCCATTAAGCTAACCACCCACTACCCAAATATTTAATGAGTTACTCCTAAACCATATCAAAGCACTCCTGGATGCTCAGACCATAACCCTCAAGGAGTATGTTGACCAATCAGTTACCAAGCTAAGGGATGAATTGTTAACTGAAGTCAAGGAATGTAAAGAAGAAACCTCTCACTTAAACAAACATGTCACCCCCATGTTTGATATGGCTGGAAATGCTGGCATAAAGCTGACCACTCTCATGAAATCCATGGAAATAAGCCAAAAATTCTCTGCAGCTGACATAGGATATGTCAAGAATTATGTGAGTACAACTGATAAGGTGATCATGGGTACAGCAGATCATGTAAATCAGCATGTCACCAATGTTTCTCTCCACTCTATGGAGCAGGAAATACTTCTGAAAAATGAGCTGCTTACTAACAATGAGAGGATATTCCAAACTATATAGAGCAGAAATGAAGCCAACTAAGACAATGAGAGGATATTCCTTTCTGCAAATGATAATCCTTGAAGAAGACAGAAAGGGGGAGAGCAGCCATGCTAAGACAACAACACTCATTGAAGATCAAGCCTTCAATGTAATTTAAGGCACTAGGGTGGCACTACACCTGCCCCTACTAGACAAAAAGAGGCCAGAGGACCTAGACTTACTAGCATAAGCTAGAGTTGAACAGGATGCACAACTTGCTGCCAGAAGAAAAAAAGGGAAGGAACTCAGATGGCTGAAGAGTTTATGAAAAAGAGGAGAGCTGAGAACAGAGATGATCCAGATCATGAACAGCTAAGTGATGCCTCTGAATCCATCATTATAAATGCTTGGGTAAGCCATAGACAAGTCCTAAAGAATATTGATAGTGTATATCCTTCTGAGGAATGGATAAAGCATTTGGAAAGTAATTTCCTAAGGTAAAGAGTATTCAAAGAAAATCTGATAAGAAAGAGCAACCCTAAGAAAATGTCTCCAAGATATATTCCAAAGCCGTTCCTTTACTTCAAAAGGCAGAAGAACAAAGTTGAAAACTTGAAGAAGACTGCTGCTACTAAGGATGATGATGCAGGTTCATTAAAGAATAGCTGATATAAGGCTGCAATACTTAGGCTTCTTTAAAAAATTTAATCAATGTCTTGTAATGTATATCAACAGTGTAGAAATTTCAAATCTCTATCAATAAAATTAATATAAGTTGGCCCTGACTACATTGATGTGACAAATGTGCATGAAATTCTCATTTATATATCTGTGTTTAATGAATATGTTGTTCTTTGATAGATATCTTACAATCACAAGATTTTCGTACTGCTGTTTGACTCAAGCTTTCTAAATTAGTTAATGTTTAGGTATATACTAATCATAATGTTTACCTTGTCAATGATTAATAAAGCTTTTGTTGTTAATCATACTGTTACATTGTCAATGAGTGATAATTCATTTGTACTATTGATCATTCAATCATAGTGCTAAGCCATCCCATCTAGGGGGAGTTATCCTATATTGGGATAACTAGTTGTCATGATAATATCTAATCAGGCCTATCATGATACTTTTTGTGCTGATGCACTATAGCATGGATGGGTGTTCCACCTTCTTCAAATAGGGGGAGATTGTTGAGAATTATGCCCTATAATGTTCCTCAGGATTTGAAGAGGCATCACCAATCATGCTAATAGACATAATGTATTTGATTTGTGCTTATGTTCATGCATGCAGGTAGTCCATGATTGGACGAGTGAAGAAAAAGAGTATGCTGAAGGATTCAGAGTTCGTCGAGCTCTGCTCACCATTCATCGAGCTCAGCTCACCATTCGTCGAGCTGAGCTCACCATTCGTTAAGCTAAATTCAGAAGTTTGGGACTCAGAATTCGTCGAGCTCGGCTCATAATTCGTCGAGCTGAGTTCACCATTCTTCGAGCTAAATTCATAAGGTTGGGACTCAGAATTCATTGAGCTCAGCTCACCATTCATCGAGCTAAATTCAGAGTCTGGGATTCAGAATTCGTTGAACTCAGCTCACCAATCATCGAACTCAGTTCAACACATATCGAACTAAAGCCAGACAATTTGACTAAGGCAAACGCACTGAGATAGCTGAGATGAATGTCTCAGCATAAGCGTTGAGACTGCTGAGACAGCTGAGAAGTATGGCTCAGCATAAGCGCTGAGACAAAGCAAGCTAGAATTTCTCTAATTCTAGAAGCATTGAGTGAAGCAGGTTCACTCAACGCTTCTAATAAATAAGAAAGTGATGAGACAGTTGAGAGAAACATCACTGAGACAGGAGATAGTCTCAGCTGTGTAGCAGAAACCACTGAGACAATTGAGAAGAAACCGCTGAGAAAAGAGATAGTCTCAGCTGTTAAAAAGAAACCACTGAGACAGTTAAGAAGGAACCGCTGAGACAAAGCAAGTGAAAATTCTCTAAGTCCAGAAGCATTGAGAGAGGCAGGTTCACTCAATGCTTCTAATGAAGAGCCAAGACAGATTGCATTGAGTGACTTAACATCACTCAACGCTTAATGAAGTTTTGGAATTTTTCTAAGTCCAGATGGTGATGACCACTGCTGACATCATCAAATGTCAACAAGTCAAAGTCCTTCATGCCATTGCGGGAAGCTACAACAGCACCGAATGACCTCTGCTGACGTCACCAGAAGTCAACAAGGTCAAAATAGTTCAAGCTATTGCAGGAAAGCTCAGGTACTTCGGTGCTACAGTGCTCCTACATTTCAGTGGTCCACTGACCACCTACCTCCGCCTTATCTCTAAGGTGAACATCTCAGGTACTGAGTTATAGGAGTGTTGCAATACTCTGAGAGTAGGGCTTTGTGAAAATAGACCCAATACTTTGTGCCTGAAGTTGTAGGGCTGAAAAGCCTGAGCTGTTGGCCTTAGAGATAAGGCTGAGGTAGGTGGTCAGTAGATCACTAAGCTGTAGGAGCACTACAGGGCTCTGAGGTAGGAACCTTTGTGGTTTTGAGGTAGGGTTTTAAAGAGAACCTGAGTATAAGGCTGAGTGCCTGAGGTGTAAGCCCTGAGGAGCATTCTGGTGGAGTTTGTGCCTAGTCCAACAAGATAGTTAGATAGGTGAGAGGGAAAGTGGATGTACCCAATTGGGGAACCACTATAAACAACTGTGTGCTTGGGTTTGTTGTTGTTTTTCTTTTATATTGTAGGTGCTAAGGACAAGCTCTAGATCACCTAGTAAGAAATCAACAAAAAGGCTTAAAAATTTCACAGACCTATTCACCCCCCTCTAGGTGACTAACTAACGTTAAGTTAAATTACTTTCACAAAATAACTCGAGGAACTCTTGAGGTTTATGTGAATTCAACCTCAAGTTCTGGTTTTCCTAAATTCCCGACTCTTTGTTGCAAAAAGAGATTTAAATCGAAAGAAAATGATATTAGAATTAACATAGAGACTTGATTCGCCCTAATGCGAGCAATTGAGGTTAAAAGATGGTGTTAAACCTCTTGCGAATAATTATCCTTCGGTAATTCTTTATAGTGAGGAGCAAGTTAATATATTAAGGTTCTAATCCCTAAATATAAGTCCGATTAAACCATGTTTAAGAGGCCAAACTGAACTTAATATCTGACATTAATAATGGGTGAAACCCAAAAGAATCTTTCTAAGAATAAAAATAAAACTGAACTTGCCTCATGAGAAAGGAGATGAAACTGAACATGCCTCAAAAGAACTGAGAAGGAACTGAATACACCTCATGATAATGGAGAAGAAATTATGAATGCCTCCTGATAATGGAGAAGGAATTGAAAATACCTCCTGAGAATGAAGATGGAACTGAAGCCTACTGAATGGAGTGATTTGACTACTAACCATTTTATTTATGATTTTACCAGTCTTGCACTGGTCCAGTTCCTTTATTTATTACAGTTCAGTACTTTCAATTCAGTTCTACTCCAGTCCCATACTAGTTCAGTTCAATTCAGTACTTTCAATTCAGTTCTACTCCAGTCCCGTATTGGTCAAGTTCAATTCAGTATTTTCAATTCAGTTCTACTCCAGTCCCGTACTGGTCAAGTTCAATACAATATTTTCAATTCAGTTCTACTCCAGTCTCGTACTATTCAAGTTTAATTTAGTAATTTCAATTCAGTTCTACTCCAGTCCCATACTGGTCAATTTCAATTCAGTACTTTCAATTCAGTTCTACTCCAGTCCCGTACTGGTCAAGTTCAATTCAGTACTACTCCAGTTTCATACTGGTCACATTTCATTCTAGCACTCTAATTATGCAGCTTATATTATCAGCAGCTTTAATTACCGCATTTTCATTACTGCAATTTACTATTATTAGCACGAGTCCTGCTCTGACTAGCAGCCATCTGTTATGGTCGAGCCTTAGTTAGGGAAAGCCGGAGTTGAGGTTTTCCTCCAGGCTTAGCCCCAAATAAAGTGCTCTTATGGTCCTTGTCGAAAGTTGAGCTGAGCGTTACTGCCCGAAGATTGAAGCATAATAGGGCAGGCTGCCATAGTCTCGGTACGTGCTAGCAAAAATTGACTGTTTGATTGCTTATAAATTGCTTGCCGTGAATTGTGACTGGTCAGTCCCTCCCATAGACCGTTCGTACCGATGCGGGAATGTCAACAACTCAAGGCGATAGGGGAGATGGATACCACGGGTGACCGGCCTTTATTTTTCCCCGTTGTGTTTTTCCTCCACTGGTCGACCAAAATGTTGTATTGCCAAATGTCGCTCACATCCAATAGTACATGCGGTTGTACGTTGGGGCCTGGGGCTGTGCAGTACGACCACCCCCAAAAGTGGCAGGACTAGCCACTATCACCGATGACCATATCGGTGAGGCCCACGGGGCTCTCTACCCTGTTGGAACAGAAGCGGTCCATATTATGTCGACATATTTGGTGTGACATGCTTGTATGCCTGCGGTATGTGCGTGGTTTTGAATGCCTACGGTATGTGCGCGGCTTTGAATGCCTGCGGTATGTGTGCGGCTTTGAATGCCTGCAGTAAGTGCACGACTGTGAATGCCCGCGGAGTGTGCACGACTTTGAATGCCTGTGGCGTGTTGGCGGGTTTGAATACCTGTGGTGTGAATACGAGCTGTGAATACTGTTGTGCTGATTGCTAGTGAAGCTTTTGTTATAACTGATATATAATACTGCTGCTATCCCGTTTTGCTATGATGCACCTCCTTTTAATGGTTGCTCCTAGCCTTTATATGAAATGCTATATTAACTCCCTTTTGCTTCAGCTATTGTTGATAGTGTTGAGGCTCACTCTCACCCCCAAATTTAGAGATCTTGGGGAGGAGGTGTGAATTCACTTAGTACTGTGACTAACGGTTATTTAAATAACCATTCATAGGAGATGGAGCAGCGCGAGGCTCGGATAGCGCATGACAATATACCTACCTTAGAGCCAGAATGAGCAGAAGCACCAGTCTCATCTCCAGTCCTTAGAGATGTGGGCCCTTAGCTTGGTAGAAGCAGAGAGAGTGTTGTAGTTTTCTTTAGCCCGATGTGCCGCATGTATAAACTTATGGCTACGGCCTTTGTTATATATATAAATTGATTTCTGATTTACTTCTCTTGTGATCTGATGTGATGTTATGAGTTTCCATAGCCTGACAGGGCGATCATTCTATGCTTGGTGAGAGGGTTGTTGCCACCTAGATAGCGTATGGTTGTCGTTGTAAGGCCCATCTCCGACCCGACCCGATATAAGGTTGGGGGGAGGGCCTTATAATTGGATCAGAGCATTCATAATCCGTCCACGTGGGAAGTCTCAGAACCCATCTGTCCCTCGCTTCGTTCCTTGGTCCGGGATGAACCATGCAGTGGAAGACTGGTGGACCCGCTAAAGTTAAATTTAAGGATTCTAGACTACACACTTGCATATCCGTGCACACTCATTTCTGCTTTGGTTAGTTTTAAAAATTCCCATACTTTGCAAACTCCTGACTCCTCCTCCAGATCCCGGAGTCGAGTGGCAGAGGATCTTCCTCAGGAAATCAACACCACCCTCTGACTCTACCACCTGCTCCTGCAGTCCCCTTTATTGAGACGGAGCTAGGACAAACCATCACAACTTTATTAGGAACTTTTCAGACTGTTATTGGACAGCTGTAGCAACAAATTATTCACAGGACAGACATGTTAACAACCTTCTAAAGGTTAAAACTAATCTACTGAGGTGTTGAGACAGTGATGCAGATAGAGGAATAGATAGGAGTTGAGGAACTGCTATAAGGGATGAGATGCCCAGGAGGCGCCTGGCCAGGGAGCTGGGGGTGTTGGACGTGTAGGTCCTCACCCACTCCATGGTGGTGGCTTCCCAGATCAACGGGGAGTTTGAGTCAAGAGAGCCTACCTTGCGATCATACTTGGCAAAAGTGAAGGGATTCGTCGGCACATTACAGACTTTTTCCATACGACACGTGCCCCGGGAGGAGAACGAGCAGGTCGATCAGCTAGAGAAGCATGGTACCCGGGTGGGGGGTACCATCATCGATCTATTCCGCCCTTCCATCGAAGAAGGAGAGCTTATGGAAATAGATCAGTGGCCCTCATGAATGGACTCAGTCACAACTTTCCTTGCCACGGGAGAGTATCCGGAGAGGGTGGACAGGAATAAACTCAGGTACAAATCAGCGTACTACCTCCTCCGAGACGGGCAGTTGTACAGGAAGACTCTCTCGTGTATGTTGGCCCGTTGCATGGCCGAGGGGGAAGTACAAAGAATCTTGGAAGAAGTCCACTCCAAGGAGTGTGAGAGTCACTCCGGGAGTCGGACCCTGGAAGAAAGGATCGTCAGGCAAGGGTACTTCTGGCCAACCTTGGGTCGCGATGCTGCAGAGTTCACAAGAAGATGTCACAAGTGCCAGCTGTTTGCCCCCCTCCAGCTACAGCCAACTCAGCACCTCAAGAGCATCACAGCCCCCTAGCCCTTTATAATTTGGGGGCTGGATTTGGTTGGACCGTTCCCTCAGGCCAGTGGGCAAAGAAGGTTCCTGTTGGTGATGATCGATTATTTATCTAAGTGGTTGGAGGTGAAGGCCCTGGCCAAGGTGACTTCCCAGGTTATCAGGAACTTTGTTTGGGGGGAGATCATCTGCCACCACGGACTGCCCCAGGCCATTGTCACGGACAAAGGGCCCCAGTTTGCCAGCGCAGAATTCACCAGCTTTTGCAGGCAGCTCGGGATCGACCTCAGGTTCGCCTCGATTCACCACACTAGGAGCAACAGGCAGGTGGAGACCGCGAATAAAATTATTGTAAACCTCCTAAAGAAGAAAGTAGAAAATCTGAAAGGAAGCTGGGTAGAGCAACTTCCCGCGGTTCTCTGGGCCCTAAGGACCACCCCCAACACAGCTACTGGAGAGACTCCTTTCAAGCTCTCCCATGGGTGCGAGGTAGTATTCCCCGTGGAATTCGAGGTTCAAATGCCTCGAGTTGTCGTGGTCGGGGAAGGCAGAGAAGAATGGAAGGCCAAGAACGAGGAAGATCTGCGGCTCTCCCTTGATATGGTGGAGGAGCTGCATGACCTCTCCGCCATCCGACAAGAAGAGGTGAAGAGGAGAACGGCTAAGTACTTTGACAAGCACGTCAGAGTCAAATAATTTGCAGAGGGAAAATTGGTGCTGAAAAAGGTGGATGCAGTAGGAAGGTCGGCAACTGTAGGGAAGCTCAACCCCAGCTGGGAAGGTCCATTCATTGTAAAAGTGGCATTGAGATCAGGAGGGTATCGACTCCAAAATGTGGAGGGCGAGACCCTAAGTCTCACTTGGAGCGGTGATGACTTGAAGCGTTTTTATCCTTGAGACATGTAAGTGGTGTTTTGTTCTTAATAAAATCTCTTGATGTATCAATTCTACTGCGGTAATTCGTACGATAGGATGTATTCATTTGATAGACCCCGAGCAGATCCCGCTGTCAGGCTCTCACTTAGCTAGCAGGGATGGATGTCACTCGACAGTGTCTACCTAGACCCCGAGCAGATCCCACTGTCAGACTCTCACTTAGCTGGCAGAGCTGGAAGTCACTCGATGGTGTCAACCCTAGACCCCGAGCAGATCCCGCTGTCAGGCTCTCACTTAGCTGGTAGGGTTGGAAGTCACTCGATGGTGTCAACACTGGACCCCAAGCAGATCCCGCTGTCAGGCTCTCACTTAGCTGGAAGGGCTGGATATCACTCGGTGTCAACCTCAGACCCCGAGCAGAGCCCGCTTCCAGGCTCTCACTTAGCTGGCAGGGCTGGAAGTCACTCGACGGTGTCTACCTAGACCCCAAGCAGATCCCGCTGCCAGGCTCTCACTTAGCTGGCAGGGCTGGAAGTCACTCGACGGTGTCTACCTAGACCCCGAGCAGATCCCGCTATCAGGCTCTCACCTAACTGATAGGGCTGGAAGTCACTCGATGGTGTCTACCCAGACCCAAGCAGATCCCGCTGCCAGGCTCTCACTTAGCTGGCAGGGCTGGATATCACTCGGTGTCAACCCTGGACCGCGAGCAGATCCCGCTGTCAGGCTCTCACCTAGCCGACAGTGCTGGAAGTCACTCGATGGTGTCTACTCAGACCCCGAGCAGATCCCGCTGTCAGGCACTCACTTAGCTGGCAGGGCTGGATGTCACTCGGGGAAGTCATGTGCTCTCCAGAAGGTTATCGACAGCAGTTTGACATTTTCCCTAAGAACAGGGTGAAAAAACCCTTCATAAGCGAGTCGGG
This sequence comes from Platanthera guangdongensis, assembly GCA_039583875.1. Taxonomy (NCBI): domain Eukaryota; kingdom Viridiplantae; phylum Streptophyta; class Magnoliopsida; order Asparagales; family Orchidaceae; genus Platanthera; species Platanthera guangdongensis. The sequence continues at coordinate 162,667,337 of CM077163.1, read as the reverse complement.
GCTAGCCAGCTTAGCTCAGCCTCGGCAGAAGGGTGGCGAGCCGGGTCTTTGGACCTCGCTAAAGGGAGGAGGACTCCGCCAGGATGCTTCATCCCTACTTTGTTTTACTTGTGAAAATTTTGAGAGTATTTGTCTTATTGTGATAAGATTATGGGCAGCTCACGAGCGAGCTGGGGGAGGTGTGCCCAGTGCGGCGGATAGTCCATCCCCGGATCATTTAAGATTTGGCAAGCTCCCAAAATGTACTCTCATGAACGAGCTTTAACAACTATCTTACACGCAAAACCTACCCATGCGAGGTCTCCAAGGGAAGGGCTTGCAAGCAAGCAGGGCACAACAAAGACATTCAAAAAAAAGATTAAAAAAATGGACAAGGGTCATATCAAAAATGTATTCAATTAAATGGTGATGGTTACATGTGGAGCTCGCCTCGGCGAGATTACAAAAAAAGAACAGAAGAAAAAAAATAAAAAATAACATCAGCCCTTGCCCCCCCTCGCCAGATTGGCGATCCTCCCCCCCTTCGCCAGACAGGTCCTGGAAGCCCTTCCCAAAGAGCATGTCAAGGCTTTCCTCCTTTTCGCTGGGCGGCGTCGCCGGGAACAGGCTTGGAATTAAGTCCCGGACTGAGATCTCCTCGCACCCCTCCACAAGCACTCTTGTATCCTTCATCATTTGGAGGGTACATTCGGCGGTTTGGATCGAATTGATCCGCAGCCTCTCAGCAACGTCAGCCTCGCCAAAGATCCTCGGGCTCTTGTACGGGAAGGTGGGCTCGACGTTGCGAGCCGGGAAGAAGATATTCACTTGGCGGCGGACCTCGCGACTGAGGCTTGTGTTCTCCTCCTTTAGCTTCGAATTCGCCCCCTCCAGCTCGGCAAGACGGGCGCGCAGCTGGCCGATATCACCTCCCTGCCCAGCGGCGCGAGCCCACAACTCCCCAGCGGCCTTGGCATCCTAATGAAAAAGGAAGTACGTTAGCAACAGCGCAAAAAATTCCAAGTAAAAGGGGAGAAGGGAGCATGATACTTACCAGTCTGCCGACATTTTGGGCGAGGACGCTCTCAGCGATGTCAAGCTGCCTTGCCAGGTCGATGGCCTTACCCTTGGCGACGTCACGTGCCTGCTCGGCCTTCTGGAGGTGGTTGCTGAGGTTGAAGCTGCGGCAAACCACCATATGGTGGAGCTCCATGGCACGCATGTTTGCTTGCATCCCCTCATAACCGAGCTGCCGTAGGGTCATGGCCTTGTAGGCCTCGACGTCCTCGCAGCCATAGAGGCCGAAGCCTAGTGCATAGGCGTGACCAGTGGAGAGATTGCGGTCATCCCAGGATGGGTGCAGGGTGGAGACAGAGACTCGGTGAGCCAGCGCGTCCCACTAAACCATGGGCTTGCCAGCCGAGTCCTTCCACCTCCCCCCAAAGCCGAAAAGGGGGTGTTCCTTCGGCATGGAGGGCTCACGGGCCGCCTTCTTCGCCGCGGGGAGAGCAGAGGTCGCCGCAGGGGGAGCAAAGGTCTCGCCACCCCCTGCCCGTTGCTTGTGATCTCCTTGAGTGGGCTCTCCGGCGACCCGTCTGGGGTGGTCTCGATCACGCTCATGTACTTGAGCTGTTGATGTTGTTGATGTTGTTTCGCCCGAGGAGCCACCATGGATCTCCTTATCTTTTTTGGCAGTTGTTGGTGATGGGGTGGGCTAGAACCCGCAGGCTCGACTCGCTTCTTTCCGGACGAGGGATTAGAGGAGGTCGGCTTGTCTCGGCAGGCCGCCGCCGCCCTCTCGCGAGCCAGAGGGTCCGCGTATAACTCCGATTCCACAAATGGTGGATTCACGGGGATTATCCGCTCTCCTGCATAAAATAACTTAGAAAATTTCCACGAAGTTATGGCGAGCTGAGCAGTAGGGTAGAGGACGATACCTTCGCCGGGCAGGACGGGGCAGAGCGAGTCGAGGCCCCTTCGCAGGAAGGCGACCTTGAAGTCCTTGTGGAGGAAGAACTTGTGGAGGTCGACATCGTTGTCGGACACGGTCGGTAGGCGGTAGACCTCCTTGAGCTTCTACTGGGGTGAGTAAGGAATGTTGCCGAGATCGCCCTTGATGAGGGTGATCTTGGTCATCCAGTTATGATGATTGTTCGCGATCTCGCAAACCTTGATGAGCGAGCCCCCGAAGTAGGCGACGCCATCTGGCGTCGCCTTATAGGAAAAGATTTTCCTGAACACCGTCAGGTTGAACTCTATCCTCTCTCGCTGGAGGTAACTCGCGAATGCCATCATCATGGCGATGGTGTTCGAGTTCAGCTGCTTGGGCACCGCGCCGTAGTACTTCAAGATCTGGCGGATTTACGGCCAGAGGGGGATGCACAGCCCCACCTCAAAGTGCAAGATGGGGAAGGCGAGCTTGTCGTCGTAGAAGGAGTTGATGGCCTCCCACTGTCTCGGCCTGTGCACCTCGAAGCCAGGCGGCACATGGTCGCTAACGAATTCGACAAACTCGGCCTCGTTGTTGTTTCTCTCAAAGAAGCAGTAGTCTCTAAAATGCTGGGCACATTTGGTGCGGCCGTCGGCGTCGGGATTGGTCTTGCCCATGCTCGCAAAAGGGGGTGAAGCGCGAGTATGAAAGAGAAAAGCGCGGGACGAGAGAGAAAATGAGCAGTTAATACGGCGATACGAAGTTGGTGAGAGGGGAGGGGGGCTATTTATAGAAAAAGAAATCTGGGGCCAAGCTGTCCAATCGGCCCAGCTCGCCATCCCAGTTCGCCAACCCCAGCTCGCCATCCCAGCTCTCCAACCCCAGCTCACCGACTTCTGTCCCATCCCATCCAAGGCTGAGTTTAATACGAAGCAATATATTTACTATTATTCGGATACCAGACACTAGTCTAAGAATGTTTGGAGTTATTACAGGAATTAAAGGGCAAAAATAAGAAAGCAGGGCGCGCGGGCAGAGGGGGACCAGGAGGTGAGTGTCGGTCGGCTCGGCAATGGAGCCGCCTTCTATCTACCCTGGTCTCGCATCCCCCATCCCCCGGACTGCCGCGAGCGGAGAAGCTCGTGGATCTGCCCCGAATTCCTCTGCACCATCGAAATGTCGTCGTCGATCTCATTTAGAAGCCGGGAAGGAGACGTCATCTCGCCAGCCTAGCCACCCCGTACCTTGTCGGCGAGACGCACGTAGTCGCGTTGAAGTGCCTCGTTGACCTCCTGCACCTCGCACACCCCACACACGAGCTTCTTGAAGAGCTTGATCCCCCTCCTCGTCAGCTCGTCGTTCTCCACCTCAGGGCCAAAATAAGAGTCCAGCGAGCTCGGGGAAGGGAGAGGAGAGTAGTGGGCTGTCCGCGAGGACTCCTTAGCCGCGGATTTACTAGGGGGAACTGTGAAGGCAGAAACATCAGCAAGGGGAGGTGTCCTGAAAAACTACAACAAAAACCCATAGCCAGGTTTACCTGCCGAGCTCAACATCTCAAAGAAGATGCGGGGAGGGACAAATCTCAGGTCCTTCCCGCGGCCTGGGCGGCGCATTCCCGGTGAGAGAGGTCGAATCCCGGAATGGGGATGGTTTCAACACCTGCCCCCGTGGTCTGGACAGGTCGCTGAGGGGAAGGGGCGCGAATCGGCGAGTTCGGCTTCTGCGAGTCCACCCCCAAGGTCCCAAAGGGGGGCGACGGGTCCCAGGGACGGTTCTCTGGAGTTCTGAATCGCGAGTCGCCGAGTACGGTCTCGGCACGCCGGGTCGGGTCTCGCAATGTGGTGTCCTCCATGCCATTCAGCTGGCTGTCCGAGCCGTCACAAAGATCAACAATATTCTTACCCTTTTCTAGGGAAGGCAGAGTGGAGGAGCCGTTCTCGTGCTCCAAGGTGGTTCTCAGGTCATCATAAATGGGCTCGGCCGCCGGAGGAAATGGCTTCGCCCTCTTAGCAGAGTTGGGCTCGCCCGAGCCACCCTGCGGGACGGCGGGTGGAAACGCAGTCAAGGCAGCTACTCGAGCAGCCGAGGTCTGGCGAACCTGGGTGAGCCGCTCTTGGATCTCCTTTGGGATCGGCATCTCGGCAGGGCTAAAGCAAAGGGAATGGCAAGAGTCAGGCATGAATGCAGGTGTATATATATTGCCACAGGTGGACCGTACCCGAAGATTCTCTCTGGTTCACCCAGCACTTGCCAAACACTTGGCATTGGATGTTTCTTTCCGAGCTTTGCCAATCTCAAAAATAGCGGGGATTGTGTACAACCCCGTATCCGGCAAGTGGGGTCGCCCGGAACCAGACCGGCTGGTTCAGATCACCCTGGCCCCAGGCGAGCTCGGCAGGGAGATCTGAAGCCCAAGCTCGGCATTCGTCGACTCCGAGCTCGGCATTCGCCGAGCAAAGCCCGAGTTTCGTCGAGCTGAGCTCGACTAATGGAGGCCGATCGAAGGGAGATCATAGTGGCCCGTCTCTCACTCGCCCTAAGTAGCTTGGCAGACAGCAGACGAGCAGGTTCTTCAGGGGTGGCCGAGCTCCTTAGCTCGCCCAGGTCTATGAGGTAATTTTTACTATTTTGCCCCAGCTGGCCTGCCCATAGCCTTTCAGAAAAGCGGAGTTACGCTGTTGGCAGGCCAACCTGGACTGCACATAGCCGTTCATAACAGCGTAGGTTGACTATTTACAGACCACTTTAGAAATCTATAAATATGACCCAAGGGGTACCTCAGAAAGCATGCTTCTTGTGCCCCCTTGTTCCATCTCACAAGTGCTTTCTGAGGATACCTTAGGTCGACCTTTGGCTAAGGAGGGGAAGCTCTCTAAGATCTTCCGGGTGTGTGGTGGGTCCTCCCCGCTGAGCCCTTGGGTCAGTTGTTCTTTGCTTCCCTTGTTGTTTTGCTTGTAGGAGAGAAGTAGGTGCACGATCACCCCTTCCCCAAGGGTGAACTCCACAGGAGACCGAATTTTCGGTTTCAACAGTGTCGGCATGTGATTGGAGGGTTTGGGCGGTTGCGCTTGAAACGAGGCATTGAATTAAGTTACTGCACTGTGGTAGCTTGGTATATAAGCCTGGTTTGGTCGTTTTCACTGCATTTTCTTTGGAATTGAGGGTTGACCTGGATTTCTTGGAGGAGAAGCAACAACTCCAGAAGAGTAATCTCACCGCCACTGGAGTTCTGAAGCCCCAATTCGCAAGAGGAGTCCGAGTCGGTGGAGGCAAGATCGTTGCGGTCGCGTTCATCCATCTAGATCTTTGGCATGGCACCAAAGAGAGCGCAAAGGGTAACGATTCTCAACTTGGACATGTGAAGTCCTCTTTCTTTTGCATAGGAAACCCTATCACACGAGTGTGCGGTGAGTGTGTGGTTTTCCTTCAGGTAGTTACGGTATATACCCGTAGTTTATGCATATAGAGTTCAGAATCGAAGTACGAACATATGCATGGTGTGTGAAGCCCATCTAGACAGGTTGGTATGGATTTGTGATATTTTCATTATGATTTTATTGGCCGGAGAAGACTCTGTGATGTTTGTTTTTCGGGTTTCTAAACGGAAGATTTCAGCAAGTAACCTTGGGGACAAACTCCAAGTAACACCACAAAAACAGGGTAGAATCGCATTTCTGCCAGATGTCGCGCACGGTAGTGCTACCGCAGGCGGTAGTGCTACCGTAGGCTGTAGCTCCTTGAGAGCTTATTTATGGCCTGTGTCGTGGAAACCTGGGCCTGAGATGTGGGGCTGAGAGCTCTGAGAGCCCAGCCAGGTGGTCTGCGAGCCACTCGTATATCATAACGGGATTATATTTTGATTGGAGAAATGGGAATGGGGAGGCCAACCCGCGTCGTGGTAGTTTTTGCACGGCGATGTGAGCAACGGGAAAGGGCCGAATCTACCCAGTAGCTATGTGGAGCGTCCGTGGGTAGTGATGTCTGTCGTTGACATAGTTACGGGTCTTAGGCCTTGCGCAGGCCGTAAAGACTACCAAAATACTCATGTTGTTGCTATCTGGAGAACGGTGGTGCATCCCTGGTTTTTGTCCAGACACCGAGAATGTGCCCTGAGAGCACGGGGTGTGTGGTCGTTCGTGTCTACGCCTGTGGTGAAGTGTGCTTAAATTGTACTTTCATTGCTATGTTTAATTTTGGTAATAACTTGCAGGGAAGGAGCTCCGCCGCCCCGAGCAAGGGGTGAGGTCGTTATAATTTGGTCAGCTTTACCCGACCGTTGTCTTGTTTTGCCACCGTTCGGTGGATCGTTCTTGCAGGAATAGGTGAGCCATGTTGCAAGTAGCGGGCTAAAGCCCTTGATGATGTGTTGGTCTTTGAAGGCAAAAGCGAAGTGTTTACTTTTACTGTTTTCCTGTATGGCCGGCCTGCATGCCGAAGTATGTAAAACATTTATTGTTTAAGAAAATATTGTATGATCATAAGGCCAAGACTCTTCGTGTATTTGTTCTTTTTTTCCTGCTTTGGGCTATAGTGGACATTCATGTTTTGTGATGGGTTCTTCTAACTTGTTTAAAAGCTTCCGCTAGAATGCTCTGTGTTAGGTCTCGAAATTTTATATTTGTATTTTGGTATTAATATGTAACTCCGCTGACTGTCCGTGGTATATGGAGTGGGGCCCCGACCAGACCTTCTGTTATATCTCATGCGACGGATGGGGGTGTTACAGGGGAGAAATCTCTCACACCTAGATTGATGATGATTTAAAATGGTTCTATTCTTAAATGATGTATTCTTTTGAGATTTTTCTTATATGTACACCAATGCAATGACTATTTCTACTGAGAACCTTATACTGAAACTTTTCCAAGTCTAGTGCTTTTATCTTCAAACAACTTATGGACAAGAATCACTAAATTTGGGAGGCATTGCCGAATCCTCCTAGAAACCCCACGAAATTTAGTCATTAGCATAACACCACAATGATCACGTATAGTGAGGAGATTTCTCATTGCGTAGTGGGAGCTTGCTAATTCTCATGCAGAGGATTTCAGGATCTCGGATCCCTGCTGGTATCTAACACACCTCTGCATCAAAGGAGGTTTAGGTGACTATTAGCTCTGTCATGCATTGATAGGGATATCATTACAGCTTTGATGATCTCTTGAGAAAAGCAATGCAGATGTACACACCTACCTGATTGATCATCTTAGCATGTGACCTTCGAACACTCCTAGGTACTCCTAAGCAGTGCCTACAGGGGCCCCACAACTTCGTTGATCTCCTGAGGAAAGCAATACTGCCTTACGTGCACCTGCCCGATTGATCAACTTAGCCTGTAACCCTAAGAAATATAGTAGTAGACTCTCGTTTGGCTGTTAGGAGGTTACCATTTTGATGATCTCTTGAGGAAAACAATGCGGCTCTATGCGCACCTACCTAATTGATCATCTTAATTTGTACATCTCTTTTTGTCCTTTTGAGGATCCCCGCCGACATTTGACACATCTTTACATCTGCTTGAAGTCTAGATGACTAATCGACTATGTTGTGCATTAAGGGGATGATGATACATCTTTTGTAACCTCGTGAGGAAAGCAATGCTGCCTTACGCGCACCTGCCCAATTGGTCGATTTAGTCTGTAACCCTCAAGCTCTTTTTTAAACTTCGCAGTTAGCCTCATCAGACCACGCAGACCGCCTATTCTAGAAGGGTTACAAATATGATGATATCTTGAGGAAAGCACTGCAACTCTATGCACACCTGCCTAATTGATCATCTTAGATTGTGGACCTCCAATGCGGGTTACCTTTTTATGACTGCAATAACCGCCCCCCTGAGGAACTATAGCTCTGACGATCACTTTAGGAAAGCAATGCAGCCATGTGCAAAGCAATGCAGCCATGTGCGCACCTGCTCAATTGATCATCTTATATTGTGATCCTTGAGGCTGGATAACCTATTCTAATCGCACAAGTCACCTCACTCCAGGTCTCTTGTGCAACCAAGTTCTTCTGACTTCCTGGATTTTCTTGCATTCGAAGTATCATCAACAAATAATGTGTTCTGTCCTCATTATATTAATGTATTTTTTTTTCTAAGACATTAAAGTATAAAAATATGTTGTGGTCAGCACGATTATGTATGCGGTTTGGGTTCATTCTTTGATGCCACTACAGTTATCAATAATCTACGGTGGTTTCGGTGTTCAATTCTTCATTATTATTAACAGCTAAAATCTCTTCTGAAAAATTGTGAGCATCTTACCATGGCTAATGCAGTTAAGATTATGATCTACTTTGCCCTTCTGAAGATTTGCATCGGATTCTAATCATTGATCTAGTTAATGTTATTTCTCAGATTTTTCATGGTCTTCTTGCGAAGGACATAACAGGAGACTGGCTGTTTGCCTTACTAAATCTTTAATACATTGTTTATTTCCTTGGAGTAAAGCCAAGATAAGTCATACCCGGGCTACTATACTGATAAGAGCATTATGATCGAGGAATTTCTGAAGAAACTTATTTGCCTACATCCCACGGCTAAATATCTTATAACCTAGTGATATTAAATGTGAATAGACGATAAAGGCTACGTAAGTCAGCATTACACATCCTGTTCTACCATTTCAGGAATACGGTAAGAAAAGGAAAGAAGGTGTTTCATTAATATTTCAAAAGACTACATTTGTAACCCGCATAGCTAACAAAAAGAAGCTAGACCGCTGGCTTAACAAAAAGCAAAAGATTACATGTTTCGCTTAAACTATGGCTTTGTTTGGGGGACTTATTTTTACCTATCAAGCGGTAACGATCGCGCGAACCGGGTCTTAATTAAGGTCTGGTTCGTGTCGTAACCGCTTGACGGGTGAAAATAAGTCCCCCAAACGGAGCCTATATCCAATCATCCCTTCTTCCATGCAAAAGATCGCTCCGAGTAATCAACACCATCAATATCAACATATGTTGAGGGCGAGTAGCCTCCACTGAGCGACTTGAAAACCGCAGTTGATCCACTACTATAACAGTTGTCTTCACCCTCCCGGTACTCACTGGTTTGACTCTCTCTACTTCCCTCTTCGTTGTCCGTCTCTGAGTCATTTGAAGAGACCTAAGAGAGCTTAGGTTTCTGGTCACCGACGTCAGACTCAACTCAGGCTCCGTTTGGGGGGCACTTATTTTCACCGGTCAAGTGGTTACGACCGCATGAATTGAACCGTAATTAAGGTCCATTTCACGCGGTCGTAACCGCTTGACCAGTGAAAATAAGTCCCCCGAAACGGAGCCTCAATCTTCTTTCTTCTCTTCTTCTCCTTCACCGTCTACCTCATCCTCCTCTCCCTCTTCTACTTATTCCTCATCCTCCACTTCGTCTTCTACTTCTCCTAGCTCTCCCTCGCTGACCTTTTTTCTTGCCTTTAGCCGCTTGGCTAATGGCGTCCACCCTCTTCTTACATTCATGATAAATGTCTATAAAATATTTGTTTTCAAAATCTTCCTTCACGCCGCCCATGTCGTTGAAGCAGACAAGGGCCTCCTCAATGCCTTCGTACATATATAGGAAGACTACATTGTTGAAAATCATGAAGTGAAAGTGGTGGACTGGGCGACCTGTCCACGTGGCCAGTGCGGACAGGACTGGCGGTTAGCCAGGTCGGCAATAGTGTTGCAGTCAGATTTTGCTCTGGCGGCCTGTTCGCGCGGTCTGTGCAGACAGAGGAGGCGGTTTGCCAGGCCGGGTTGTGTTCAACCGGTAGTTGGTTCCCATAAAGTAACCAGGCGGATATGATTGCTATCCGCGGAGCTCACCAAGACTGTCGAGGTGCGGACTCGGTTGAAGTTCGCGGAGTCCGGGTTGCGGATTGGTCCAGAGCTCGGGAGATCGGCATGGCGTGTGCCTTGTTCTAGCTCTGGTGGCGCGGTTGGTGGTAACCGCGGAGTTCGCCAGTTAGAGCGGACTGGCGCCGGAGTTCGCCGGGTTGTGCAGGATGGCTCAGTCGGGGAGGTTGCGCGGACAGATATCTCTGTCCGCCGTGTTCGGCAGTTAGCCTTGTTTGACTTGGCCGCAAGCTCGGGATATGCGGACTGGAGTGGTGTCCGTAGGCGCGAGCGGACTGTAGCTGTGTCCGCCGGTGGGCGGAATGGGGCAGATCTCGCAGTGTTCGTCTGTATGGAGATCAAGTCTGGCTGGGCCTTGGCGAGAAGGCAGATTGGCTTAGTATCCGGCCTTGGTGGTGCAACCTTGGCGGACTGGCTGTCTTGCATAGTTGCGGCGGTCTGGTTGTGTATCCGCGGCTTGGCGGATACACTTGGTGCTCGTAGTGAGATAGGTCGGTTATTCTATCAGCTAGGGCCGTGATCACACTCCTCTCCGCGCCTATAAATAGGACCCACTATCACAATAATTGATATCCAACTGAACAGTAAGTAAACTCACAAATAGTTATTGTGGTTAGGATTTTGTCTCCGCGCGGTTTGAGGAGGTTGATCAGTTTGTGCTGTACAGGTTTTGCAGATAGCGTTGGAAAGCCAGAGACTTGGTTTTGATTCTGTTCCGGGACAGTGCGGACTCTGCAGATAGCAACCAGCAGTTAACAACAAGTTGCAGTTTGTGACTATGCGGTCTCTCTTCTACAACTAGTTTCCCAGTTCAATAAGTTGTCTGCATCTGGGGGCTTGGTTCAGTTTGGCAGCAGGTCACACGATCTGGCAACTAGCAACTGTGCAGTTAGGCGGCTTGCAGATCGGCGGTTAGAGTTCAGCATTGGAATAACAGGCAGTCCGCGTGGCTAGGTTGCAGTTTGGCGATCTGTCGGTTTGAGCGGACTCCATGGCAGTTAGTAAAGGGGTCAACGGTTACTCTTGGAGTCCGCGCGGCTTGTTTTCTCTGCCTTGTAATTTGCTTTCATCGGGTACATCGACAAATCATGTCTCTCCATATATACAACGCCTTGTAAAGATTTTTTGAAAGTACAAGTTTCTTGTTCTTCTATTTGCATCTGGTTTTTGGACCCAAATAGGTTGAGTGTTCCTGCGCCTGTTTTCCCATTTTCCGCTATCATAAATGTTTACATGGTATCAGAGGGAACAGAGGCCTGAGCAGCGGATCATCCGGCAATTTGCTTCATTGCTTCCGGGTGTCTAAGTAACCAGGGTTAGTGCAATAGAAGGTGGTATGACAAGAGGTCTTGGAATTGAGCTTCTTACATCGACCAACTTTAAAAAGTGGAAGTCATGTATGGAAAGCTATCTTTTGGGCGAGGACCTTTGGGAGGTTGTATGTGGTGATGAAAGGCAAGAGGTGGATGCTGCTGCTGGTGTTGATGCGGTGAGAGCTTGGAGGAAGACTAACGCGAAGGTGGAGTTTACTCTCAAGCGGGCTATCTCATCAGAACTCTTCGACCACATCATCGGATGTCGGTCTGCTGCGGAGATTTGGACTTCCCTTGATGGGTTGTTCAACAGGAAGAATGTAGCTCGGCTACAGTTCCTGGAGAATGTGTTGGGGAGGCGCCAGTCTGAGAGATTTGTCCATCTCAATGTTCTTCTTGAAGATGAAGAACTTGTGCACTGAGATTTCTATGTTGGACCCTGATGAACCTATTTCGGAGGCAAAGCTGAAGAGGCACATAATCCGCGGTTTGTGGAAGGAATATGTGGCCTTTGTCACTTCTGTTCAAGGCTGGGACAATAAGCCTTCTTTGCTGGAGCTAATGAACCTGTTGGCTTCGCAGGAGAGATTAGCAAGTCAGATGGATGGAGTCACTGTCTCTGGAGGAGATGGTGAGGTGCTCTTCTCAGGGAAGAAAAGGATATGGGACAAGAAGAAGAAGTCGGCTACTGATGATGGACCTTCTACTTCATATCAACAAGAGGAGATGTATGCTTTTAGGCTTGATGGGAAGATGAAGGAAGGGCCAAGGTGCTATAGATGCAACCAGCCTGCTCACTTCAAGAAGGACTGTAAGGTGATCCTTCAGTCGGCGAACGTCGTTCATATAAGGAGAAGGGATGAGAACTTGGTTGTGCCTTCAATAAGTTCTTATGTTGATCGGATGAGGGTCAATGATAGTGCGGCTATCTGGCATGAAAGACTGAGAAATGTCGGGATGGACAAGTTGAAAGCAATGGCGGAAAGGATACTTGTGAATAGCTTGCCTAGGTTTTCATCCTTCGGTGACGGTCATGTTTACGTGGGATGTCAGTACGGTGAGGTTTATTGCTTCACGTTTGATAAGTTGCAGACTAGGTGTTCTCAACCATTGGAGTGCATCCATGGTGAGCTGTTGGGACCGACCGTCACCACCAGTCTTGGAGGCAGCATGTATATGCTGCTGTTGATTGATGACTATTCGAGGTACACTTGGGTATATTTCATGAAGGGGAAGTCAGACGCGTTCCGTTTGAGTTTAAGAAGCATATGGAGGGTGTTGGATCTCTAGTTTGGATTTGGGCTAGGTTCACTAATTAAGGATAGTTTGACCCACATTGTATAACCACGGTCAAGTCTATGAGTCCTAGAGTTTACGCTAGTCATTAGGTTCAACCTTCATGGACCAGCCAGCAGTGGACTTCAGTAGACTCAGACTTAGAAGAATTCAGAGTTCAAAATTATCAGTTCAAAATTCTTCGAACTCAGCTTGACGATCGTCGATCGCAGATCGACGAACTCAGAGTTATTTCTCTAAGTTGAGCTCGACGATATTTAAGCTCAGGTTGACGATCTCTTCATTCAGACAGATTCTCTGCTCGACGAACTTAAAGCGCAGATTTGGCAAGTTATTTCCAGAATGCAGTTCGCTGAGCTCAGGTCGACGAACAGGAATTATCAGCTCGACGAACTTGGAACTCCAGTCGACGAATTCTGTTCAGAAATCGACGAATTCTGTCCCGAGCCAGACTTAGAAGTTTTCCTTATTTCTGTCCTTATTTATTATATTTAGTGTGATTTCCTGAGTAATTAATGCTCATATTCTCCTGAATATAGCCTTTATTGGCAGTATTAATTATGATCTTCATCATGATTAATTACTTGCTTATTTTAATGGGACAATTGGGGAAACTCATTAAAGATTATATTCCAGCCGTTTCATTCTCCAGAATTAGTCAGCAATTAATGATCGGAATTTAAAATTCAAGAGGAGAATTTGACAGCAGAATATATGAGAGAGAATTTTCTTTTAGAAGAGAATAGATACAGGACAGAGGTGATACGAGCAATCAAGAAAATCAAAAAGGACACACAGTGATATACAGAAAAGAGATACAGAAATATACTGAAGAATATCTGCTTCTTCTCTGTGCTGAAAACATTTTGTTTTGTACAACCCCTTGTTCGTCGAACGGGCCCCGCCAGGAAGATCGAGCGAACCCAGTCCCGCGACCCGCACCCAAGCAACGAGCGGACATGCGGCAAGAGGCTGGTCCGCTCCCGCTCAGTTCAGTCGAGCGAGCAGGGCGAGGCGATTCCTGGCCGCCAGCCCACTCGACCCGTGGTCTGCGGCCCGCGATCCCCGAGCCGTTCTAATGTTCACTGCGGTCGCCAGCCCGCTCCCTACCCGCGACCGGGCCACCCTGTCCGACTCGGCGGAATTTTGGCAAGTCGCGATGACCCGGCTCGCGCTCGCCCCAGAAGGATAGGCGAGCCGCTAGGGCCAGGTCGCGCCCGCTTCTCGCGGGAGGGATTAGTGGCGAGCCGACCACCTCACTCATGGATGCGGCCCAGTAGAAGCCCCGAGGAGGAATTACATAAATGCCCTCCCCATGGGTGCGAATAGCTCCTCAGAACGGCGGAGCCACGCTGTTGGCAGACCAGGCCGGACTGCGCATAGCTGTTCAGAACAGCGGAGTTTGGATGTTGGCAGACCCGACTAAGGGCTTCTTGGTAATTTCAGGTCAGCTCTTTTGGTTATTGGTAGTTCAGTTTCTAAAAAGCTATAAATAGGACCCAAGGGGTACCTCAGAAAGGACACTTCTTGGTCTCCCTGCTCCAGCTTTCAAGTGCTTTCTGAGGGTACCTTAGCTCGGCTTCTGGCTAAGGAGGGGAAGCGCTCTGAGATCTTCCGGGTTTGTGGTGGGACCTCCCTGCCGAGCCCTTAGGTCGGGATCACCTTGTCTTCTTTGTTATTTTGCTTGCAGGAGTGAAGTAGGCGCGAGACCACCCCTTCCCCAAGGGCAAACTCCACAGGAGATCGAGGAATCGGTTTCAACATTTTGGTGCGGTGAGCGTGGATAGTGGTTAGTGCATAAAAGCTTCAGTGAGTTCAATGACAGGGGGACAGGGGTCTGACGGTAGAACTCGCCGCCCCCCCCCCCCCCCGCCTCTCGCAACGGTGGGGATGTTGGAAGACTTCGGGAATGAGGTGCTGGGCCTCGTCAAGTGCGCACTCAGCACGCGGGCCGAGTGCTCGACTCCGGCAGCCCAGATCGCGGCCGCCCCCTCTTTGGGCGAGGACGCTCCCGGCAGGCGAGCCGGAAAGGAGGTGGCCGAGGAAGGCCGGGGGTGCGAGCTCTTCCCAGGCTCGGCAGGCCGAGGCCGGTTCGGCGAGCTGGGCTCGCGAGACTCGCCGGCTCGCCCGGTGGGGGAAGGCAGTCCTTTCAGCGAGCTGGTCTCCTCAGCTCCAGTTCCAGATGGGTTCAGGGAACCCGAGATGTCCTACTACACCGGGAAGGGAGACCCGGTCCAGCATGTCCAATGGTTCGAAGATGTGGTCTCCATCCGTCAGATGTCGGACGGATTCAAATGCCGACTCTTCGCCATCACCCTCAGGGAGAAGGCGAGGGAGTGGTTCCACCAGCTACCGGCCAGCTCCATCTACTGCTTCGAAGACCTGCGCCGAGGGTTCATGCTGAGGTTCACTACCTCGAAGAAGAGGAAGAAGGACCCCGAGTCTTTGTTCCACATTAAGCAGGGGGTGAACGAGACATTGGGGAGCTACGTGGACCGATTTCAGGAGGAAGTTACTCAGGTCCAGGAGATGCCGTGCCATATTCTGATGATGGCCTTTACCCTGGGCCTGTAGCAGGGTTTCTTCCGAATGGAGCTGAAGAGAGTTCCTCCCCTCTCCTACGAGGAGTTGATGGAGAGGGCAGTGAGAGATGTTGACGGGGAGGCGTCGAACCCGGAGTTTGCACGGAAGCTGGCCAGGTGGGCCACGGAGGAGGAGAAGGAGTCGAAGGGAGGAAGATGACAGGAAGAAAGGAGAAGTGAGCCCCGACAGAGGGAGCAGAGACAGCTCCAGTGGCAACAGCAGCCGAGGTGGGGGTGTTAGGAGCCCTACCGTCGCCTGGGCTGGAGGCCTGAGTGGCAAGGGCAGGGGCCGCAAAGGGGGTACCACGGAAGGGGTCACTACCAGGGGAGGCAAGATCAGTTCCACCCTCCGGGCTGGAGGCAGGGCCAGAGGCCCCGGCTCCCCGATCAAGAGGAGGCCATGGCCATAGCCTTGGGAGCAAGGAGGGGGATTATGAGGAGGAGGAGAAGAGAGGTCAGGGTGGAGCTGCCCTATTGCGACTTCCATCAGGAAGAGGGGCATGCCATAGCCACCTGCCCGGAGTTCCTCGAGATGAGAGGGAATAGGGAACAGCAGCAGCAGCAATAGGGTCGGCAAGAAGTGAGGATTGAGGAGGTCCAGCCTCGAGCAGAGGAGGATCGTTGCGAAGACCGGGTGGATGTTGGAACCCGAGGGGGGATCAGAGTGATCCACGGGGGAGTAGGGTTCGAGGCTTCCCGCAAGGTAAGCCTCCACACCATGTATCGGCGAAGCGTCGCCTCCACATCCCAAAGCCCACCCCCAGAGGAGAGGATCACTTTCTCCAGGAGCGATATGCCAGACCACGAGGACCCATTCTATGATGCGCTGGTCATCAAGGCAGCCATCGAGAATTTCACTGTCTCTCGGATCCTCGTAGACAACGGGAGCTCCGTCAACGTCGTCTTCAAAAAGGCGTTTAACGCGATGAAAGTATAGGCAAAGAGGGTGCTGGCCTCAGATGGACCCTTGTTCGGGTTTTCAGGAGAAAGGAAGGAAGTGGAGGGAGGAGTTGGCCTCCATGTTACCCTGGGGGGACAGTCCAGAAACTGCAGGTTCGTCATTGTGGACGCCCCCAACAGCTACATCGCCATCTTCGGGAGGCCCCTTATCAGTGCCTTCCGCTGCGTCCCCTCGTCTTTCCATCAGTGCTTAAAGTTCAACACCGAGGGGATTCAGGTCAGGGTCAGAGGGGACCCCAAGGTGGCGCGGGAGTGCTATGTCACTGCGGTGAACACCATCTCTTGGATGGAGGGAGCCGAAGAGATGGGGCGAAGGATGGAGGAGGCAGGGCAGTGTTGAAGTTGGTGACCGGGCGGTCTGGCGGTCTGTCTTGGCGGGTTGGAGACCGCGCGGTCTGGCGGTTTCCCTTCAGCAGGTTGGTTGCTGTGCTGTTGCTATTTGGTAGCCGGCCGGTCTGGCGGTTTATCTCAGCCAGCTTGGAGACCGGACGGTCTAGCGGTCTACCTTGTCGATCTCTCTTTCTCTCTGGTGGTAGCCGTGCGGTTAGCCCTTCTGTCTAACCGTGCGGCTTGTGCTGTTTGTTCTGTATAGTCCGCTTAGTCCTGTAAATTTTTAGTCCCACATCTCTTATTTGTATTCTCTCATCTCTCCTCCATTCTATATAAGGGAGGGCATACCTTTGTAATAAATATCGTTTTTTTGGATAATAAAACTTTGTATTATTCAAAATTCTGGCTTGTTTTTTGCTACTTTAACATGGTATCAGAGGACTCGATTTTCTCCTCCTGATTCTGTGCGCCCTCTCTGCAATCTCGACCTGTCCGCGCGGCTTGCTTTTTCTTCTAGCGGTCTGTCCTCGTGGCTTGTTTCTTCCGCCTGCTTGCGCCCTGTTCGCGCGACCTCTTTGTTTCTCCTTCTTCTTGCTGCGCCCTGTTTGCCTCCCAGCGGACTTTTTCTCTGTTCGCGTGGTGTCTCTTTCTTCTGTTCGCGCGGGCTGATTTCTAGCCGCTCAACTTCTTTCCCTCTGCTTGCTTCTGCGGCTTGGTCATGGTTTTTCTGGCCGCTGGTTTCTATCATCGTGACCGCTGCAGATCTCTTTCTCCTAAACCGCTGTGTTTTCTCTCTGTTCGCGCGGGTTCTTCCTTGTTTCGACGGCATCTCTGCCTTTCTTCCTTTAGCCGCTCCTGCCTGTTAGTCACCGCGACCTCCTGTTAAGTCGCGCGGCTTGTGCTTCCCTCTTCTCCCCCTTATGGATTTCATATCCTCCTCTAAGCCGTTCTCCTCGGTGGTCACGTCTTCTGGTAGTGCCCATGTTGTTACTCAAGGAAAATGGCTGATCGACACCGGTGCTACAAATCATATGACTGGCACTCTCCAGTGTTTTTCTCTCCTAGAAACACATGATCGGTTGCCCCGGGTTATTCTCGCTGACGGCTCTTCATCATCAGTCCATGGGACGGGGATAGTTCATGTCGCTCCGTCTCTTCACTTGGCGGATACTCTATACGTGCCCAAGTTCCCGTGCAACTTATTATCTGTTACCTCTCTATGCAAGCAATTACAGTGTTCCGTCACATTTACTTCTACTTCTTGCTCTTTTCAGGATCCGGACTCCCAACGGACGATTGCTACTGGGACTGAGAGTGGCGGCTTATACTTCCTGGACAACATTTCTGCTTTCTCCACCTTCTCCTCCACATCCACAGATATTCTCCAATGGCATCTCCGCCTTGGTCATGCTCCTCCAAGTCTTCTTCGTCAACTTCTGCCTCAACTTCCTCCACACAATCCTCCGCTCAACTGTGAGGCCTGTCAGCTTGGCAAGCATCACCGCTCCTCCTTCCCTCCAAAACATGTTCGTGGATCTACCCGTCCGTTTGATCTCATCCACTCCGATATTTGGGGTCCTTCTACTACTCTTACCATTGGTCGAGGTAGTTCATATTTTGTCACGTTCATTGATGATTTCTCTCGTTGTACGTGGGTGTATCTGTTAAAAGATCGCTCCGAATTATTCTCTGTATGGACGTCCTTCTATCTCATGATCAAAACTCAGTTTAATGTTTCTATCAAAGTTTTTCGATCTGATAATGCCAAAGAATATATCAGTCATGACTTTTCTACATTCTGCATGCAAAATGGGATTATTCATCAAACTAGTTGTGTCTATACTTCACAACAGAATGGTGTGGTAGAACGCAAAAATCGTCACTTCCTCGATGTTGCTCGCACCTTGATGACCCAGATGCATGTTCCTCGCTCCTATTGGGGCTATGCTGTTCTCTTTGCCTGCTACCTTATCAATCACATTCCCTCCACGGTTCTCCACGGAAAAACCCCATTCTCCATTCTGTATCCGGGCAAGGAGCCATTTCCTCTCCCTCTCCAAATTTTTGGATGCACTGCCTTTGTGCATGCCCCTTCAGCCACCAGTGATAAGCTCTCCCCTCGCTCCACCAAATGTGTCTTTCTGGGGTACTCCACCACTTAGAAAGGCTATTGTTGCTTTAATCCCATCCTTCGTAAGCAGTTCGTCTCTGCTGACGTCACCTTCTTCGAGAATACCTCCTACTTCTCGGATGACTCCTCTCCTCTTCTCCCAACTTCTGATTCTCCTGCCGTTCCCTTCGTTCCCTCGTCTCCTACTACGATCTCCACCCCTCCACCGTCTCCACCCACTCCTCTTTCTCCACCACCGTCTCCCTCATCTCCGCCACCGTCTCCCTCATCTCTGCCGCCGTCGCTCTCTACTCCTGGGCCAGCTTTCTCTGCCATGGATGCTCCGGATGCCGAGGGTCCTGCTGACCTGGATCTTCCTATAGCTCTTCGCAAAGGGGTGCGGACGTGTACCCTACACCCCCTTGCTACTGTTGTTTCATATGATCTTCTTACCCTTTCTCGCAGGGCATTTGCACTAGCTATCTCTGCCACTGCCATACCCCGCTCCTACCAGGAGGCCCTTGCTATTCCTCATTGGAAGCTGGCCATGGATGAGGAAATGGCGACCCTAACTGAGCGGGGTACATGGACTCTTGTTCCTCCTCCCTTCGGTACTGATGTTGTTGGCTGTTGCTGGGTCTTTGTGGTCAAATTTGGCCCAGACGGCACTGTGGATCGGTATAAGGCTCGCCTTGTTGCTAAGGGCTTTACTCAGACCTATGGGGTTGATTACTTTGACACCTTATCCCCCGTGTCTCGTCTCAGCACTATCCGGGTCCTTCTCTCTGTGGAGGTAAATAAGGATTGGCCGATTTCCCAGCTGGATGTCAAGAATGCCTTCCTTTATGGTGATCTTCAGGAGGCCGTCTACTGATGCGTGTAAATTGGCAAGCGCACCGGTCACACAAGTAATAAAGTTTTGGGAATAAATCCCCGAGTGTCGGTCTCTTGAGGAATGCAATTAGTGTAGAACGGCAACAGTACAGAGAATATCGTTATGAGAGTTATAAATAAAAGCTATGCGGAAATAGAGGACTAGGGAGATTGTGGATGTTTGATCTATGGAACTAGTAAAAGCTATGCGGGTCGACGGCACCGCTTCGCAAGGTGGAGTGGGTTTGTCGGCCGCGATGCCGAACTTCAGTTGGGCGAGTGGAAGGGAAGCTAATGGATTGCAGTGTCCTTGTGTGGAGTGCAATCAGACAAGACACGGGAATGAAGTGGATGTGGGGTGCGCGAGGCACATTCACAGACAATACTCACAAGCATAAGAAAATACTAACATTCCATGAGCTATAAAATAAACTTGATGTTCATGGATGGAAGTGTTCATTACACTGCTCAAAACATTCATACCACAGAGGAAGGGGAAGAGGAGTAAACCAAAAGAGAATGAAGATCCACCGTGGGTCGTGGCCGGAGTAGCGAGTTGTCAATCCGCTTTCGGGCTCAGTCTAAGGAGGCTTCCGGTACCAACGAGCTGTCACCTCGAAGGCCTTTAAGTCCGTTCTCTAGGTTATCTACTTCACCAACTCTGCTGGAAAGCTTGGAGTTGAAGTCAACAATGGCCGAGGGCTTCGCCGGAGAGTTGAAAAGCTTCGGAGTAGTTGGCAATGGCCTCCCGACGAAGGTGGAGGTGATGGAGCAGCTGGAGAAGTGAAATGGCGATTCCCGCGCACTCTCCGATCGCAGTAAATGACAGGCGTTGACCTAAAATGCGGAGCAGGGCCTTAAATACGGAGGCAGCAGAAGCAGTGCGCACGATCAGTGGCGCACGACCAGTGGTTGTGCGCACTGTACGTCGATGATCATGCGGTTTTTCCAAATAAACCTGCAACCTGGACAAGAAGCATCAGCATATATGCGCACGAGCAGTGGCGCACGACCTGTGGTCGTGCGCACTACGACCAGTGCTCGTGCGATTACCGAGACAGGATTATGAAAAAGGGGGTGTAATGCGCACGATCAGTGGCGCACGACCAGTGGTCGTGCGCAGTAAGTCCAGTGGTCGTGCGCAGTATTCCTGCATCGTCGGAGTCTCCCAACCAGTTCCGGAGCACGCACACGAACACTGAACCAGCAAAAGGGGCAGATAGGCCACCAGAACGTGCACACCACATCCCCGAGATAGGGCTAAAGAATAACAACAATATAGAAACACAGAAAGCATACAGAAGCGGGCCTACAGTGCACTTAATCGTGAAATAGGTACATAAGCACAAATAAGCAATAAAGGCTCTCAAGTTTAGTGCTAAGACGATAAAACTAGCCCAGATGAGTCCAAACATCAGTGTAAAATGTGGACTCATCACACCCCCAGACTTAACCATTTGCACGTCCCGAGCAAATCATTACTCCGTGGACTCGAAGATAGCTAACTGACTCAGAAATTTCAAAAAGAAGTAAGACGAGAAATCAAATATATCATGGGTATAGAAGATATAATAGAAAAACTTTTTAATTATACAACGTAGTTTAAACTATTCGACAGACGTAAATAAATATTGTAACTGCTCAAAATTAGAATTCTGGAGAATCTTGCGATCATGTGTAGGAAGAAAGTAGGAAGGCCACTAAGGTGAGCATTGCCAAAGTTCGGGACTCAGAATCACCTCCAAAGGAATCCACCAATGTCGGGGACCATACGCTTGCACGTTCACACTCTCTCCACGGTACGGGTTAGACTCAAGCGTGAATCAGTAGGACTTGTAGGAGGAAATGAGGCTTAGGCGACAGCTTGCTAGTCAAAGATAAACATGAAGGCTCTATGCAACCAAAGCGAGCGAAAACAACCCAAACCAAAACAGCCGCTGAGAAATTAATGGGGCACACGCTCCCAGACTTAGCTTGAAATCCGGGTGTGAACACGGCTGAACCCGACCAAAATCAATAAAGATGTTGGGGATCAAAATCTCAAAGCAATTCTTTCATATTTTTCTTTCTTTTGCGCGAATCAGCTTTTTATTTTCGTAATTTTTTGTTTTCTTTTCTGCGCTAGCAATCCCCAAACGGAGCAATCAAAACGTGAATAAATTCAGCACCCCCAAAAACAATGTCCACTTATCACAACCTCGGCAAAACAGTAAATACAAATCAGCTCAAGCATTTGATTGCGAAGGTGTGTTTAGCTTCAGGCCTTGGTGAAAGTGAGTGGAGCTGGATCAAAGGAAGGGTAGACATAAATTTGGCATGCAATGGTTAACAGGTAGGAATGGCTAAACAAGGCTCAAACTAGCCAAAATGAAGGCCTACGTCATGCTCACGCTTGACTAACCGTGCACCAATGCTTCGAGAGTAGCTTAGGGCAAGTTCTTAGCCACCGAGAAAGATGATCCTTCCTCCCAACTCGAGCAATACGAGTCTAGTGGCGGCTACACACATTCCTACATTATCGTTCGATTATCCCAGATTCAGATTTTGAGCAGTACAAATAATATTTACGTGTGCAGAAAAAAAATAAATCTACGAGCATAAAGAAAAATTAATTCTATCCTAACTCTACACAAACCATGAGTATTCGATTAGGAGCACTGCATGAGTTTCGAACTACTCAATCCTGAAATCCTAAGCCAGTACCACTATTTTAAAGTTTACACAAAAGCAATAAATTTGACTCGGGTTGTGCGCGTGGGTAAGAGCACACTCGTGTGGGTGATTCAGTGTGTGCAACATAAAGCAAGAAATAAGTAAACAAGAAACTTGTATGCAACAGAAAGTGTGGTGAAGTGACCACAGGCATGCTCTTCCCCCCAGACTTAAAGTCAACAACTAGTAAAAATAAGCATTCCAAATAGGATAAATATCTAGGGTAGGAAGTACCTATGCTCAAAATTGAGCATACTAGTCGTGCAATGAGATGTCCAAGTGCGGCCAAGTTGCCGCGCCTCAAATATTCCTGCACCTGCGATTGAAGCATGCCAGCCAAACAAAATATGGACATATATATATATATATATGAAGAAATAAACAGAACTCAAAACACAGCATAGGACCAAACAGTCCAACTTGGGTTGTCTCCCGAAAGCCCTTTTGCTTACCGTCCTTAAGGTGGACCAAATACCTGTATTAGCAGTTCAAATAGAATATCGATTCAAAAAAGAAAAGAAAAGACAACAGTCGGCTCCCAGATGGGCGCTCACAAAAATATAGTAGCTGTCTTGCTCAGAAAATATAAACAATAGAAAAGAAATAGAAGGCGTGGTAGACTAGCTCTATGGTGAGCTCCACTCACTCCCCCTCACTATCACTATCGTGAATCTCGATGGGCGACGGACGTGGACCAGGTGCTGATGGGGCGACACGAGTGGGTGGTGGTTGAATGTTCATCCCACCTCGCACTGCTTGCTGATAAATAAAATCCTACATCCAAAACTGGGAAGCTTCCAGATCAGCAAGGCGCCCGGACAAATATGGGACACCCCGCTCTTGAGCTGAGCTGAACTGGTGGCTAGATTGCCCCTCATGCTTTATGGGAGGCCTCAGTTGTTGTTGACTCTACTGCGTTGGCACTCCTGCACTCCGCCTACCCATAGCGGAAGATTCACCCGGCTCTCCTTCATCTTCCCCTTCATCTCTACCCACAGGCGCATCACCAGGCATGCGGACAATAAACTTCCGGCCACCTTTTCTCCCAACCACACGTAGCAAATGGCAACTCACCAGGTTGGACCTGGAGATCATGGATGGGGCAGTGACCTGCACCATCGGAGGTAGATGGCTCCAAACTCCCAAACTTTTGGCAATGCAGGTAATGTAGTAAGCACCCCCGATCGCGCCCGCGAGACCATAAGTGGCTTCGTGGTGGAAGAAATAGGCCAGCATATACCCCAAATGGAGGGGGTACTGCTGCTGCATGCTAAATAAGGAGATCAAATCCTGCCACCCCACCACATTCTTGCTCAGGGCCCTAGCGGTGAGTGAGTGACTAAGAAAATGCTGCATAAACCTGAGTGCGGGGGAGACAATCTTTGTTGACTTGGCACGGCGGGCTACGTTCTCCTCGTGCCCTCCGGTCAGAGAATGCCAAGCAGACTGCGGAGTCACACCCTCTGGAAAATCAATGCACAATGCAGGGAAATTAATCTGAGATGCCTCTGCCTCGGAATAGACGCCTGCATGAATGGAAAGCTCGGGCAGAGTGACAGTGAAGACATTTCCCATCATCCGAAAGGAATAAGTGGGGAGATAGTGGTTGTCCGCCGTTGTCTCCCAAGTGAATGTGGAAAGGAATTCCAATGTCAATTCCCGGAAACCAAGCTCGTCGCACTCGAATAACTTACTCCAAAAATCAAAAGAGTAGAGAATGAGCACGGCCTCTGCTAATGCACCGTCATCCCCAATGGAACGCAGCTCGTTCTAGTCAACAAGCCGCTGAGAGAGGAATGGCTTGTCCTTCAAGGAATTATAGTGTTGAGTATTCTCTGTGTTGAAGTTGGTGACCGGGCGGTCTGTCTTGGCGGGTTGAAGACCGCGCGGTCTAGCGGTCTACCATGGTAATCTCTCTTTCTCTCTGGTGGTAGCCGTGCGGTTAGCCCTTCTGTCTAACCGCGCGGCTTGTGCGGTTTGTTTTGTATAGTCCACTTAGTCCTGTAAATTTTTAGTCCCACATCTCTTATTTGTATTCTCTCATCTCTCCACCATTCTATATAAGGGAGAGCATACCTTTGTAATATATACCTTTTTCGGATAATAAAGTTTCAGTTAAAACTATTTCGGTTTGTTTTTGTTCGGTTCTTACATGGTATCAGAGGACTCGATCTACTCCTCCTGATTCTGTGCCTTCCCTGTCCGCGCGACTTGTCTCGCCGATTTGCACCCAGTCCGCGCGGCCTCTTCCTCTCCTTGTCGTTGCTCTCTGTGTGCTCGATTTTTTTTCTAAGTCGCCGCCTCCTGTCGCAGCGACCTGTGTTGTCCTGCTTCTGTTCGCGCGGCCTGTCCTCTAGCCGTTCGACTTCTTCCCCTTTGCTTGGGTCTGCAGCTTGGTCGTGGCTTTTCTGGCCGCTGGTTTCTATCCTCGTGACCGCTGCAGCTTTTCTTTTCCATATCCGTGCGGGTTGTATCCTAACCGCCCGGCTTCCCTTTTCCTGCTCCTATGTCTCTTTTTGATGCCTCTACTGCCACCACCCCTGTCACCAATCCGGCTTCGCCTCTTCCACCTACTCCTTCCGGGAACCTTGGGACCGTTTCCAAGCTTGTTGGCTCCAACTACCCGGATTGGAGCGTCTCTTTCACCTTCCTACTTCGCTCACAACGCAAACGCCACCATCTCGTTGATGACCCACCTCCTATCACTTCACCTCTCTTTGATGACTGGGATGCGAGTGACGCGCTTGTGCGTACTTGGCTCGCGAACAGTCTTTCCGATGAGTGCCTTCCCGTCATACGTCATGATGAGACGGTCAAGGCCGCTTGGCTTCATCTTGCCGCTCTGTACTCCAAGGGGGCTCAGACGTCCCGCATCTATACGTTGTATGCAGACCTCTTTGCCCGTCCTACCTTGTCTCCTGCTGCTGCCTACCAACAGGTTCAGACTCTTGGGGCTGAGATTCTTCAGAATCGCCCCTTTTCTGCGGATTTGGCTCAACAACACAAGCATTTCCAGGAGCTTCTGGTTGTGTGTTATCTGCTCCGGCTTCCTGATACTTATGACATGATCCGCCAGCAAATTCTGGGTGAGGCAGAATCTCCTACCTTAGATGCCACCGCTGCCCGCATCGCTGCTGTCACCTCTCTCCTTAAGTGCCCACTTTAGCCCGCTCCTGCACCACCGGACAACTATTCTCATCACACTCAGCGGAGTGGCTCGGGTAGCCGCAGTCACCAGTCCGGCGGCCGTGCTTCTTCCGCTACCTCTGCTCTCATTGTGGCCGAACCAGACATACTTCCGAACGCTGCTGGACGAAGCATCCCCATCTTCGCCCCTCTGGTGACTCTTCCAAGCCGTCTGCCTCTGTTGTAACATCCTCAGGTAGTGCCCACATGGTGACTCAAGGTAAATGACTCATCGACTCTGGTGCCACTAATCATATGACGGGCAATCCTCAGTACTTCTATTTACTCGAACAACATGATCGGTTGCCCCCGGTCCTAGTTGCGGATGGTTCTCCCTCCCCGGTTCATGGGACGGGAGTGGTTCATGTTACTCCGTCACTACGACTAGCAGACACTCTCTCTATGCCCAAGTTTCCGTGCAATCTCTTGTCTGTTACCTCTTTATGCAAGCAGCTTCAGTGTTCTGTGACATTTACTCCGACTTCTTGTTCTTTTCAGGATCCGAGCTCCCACCAGACGATTGCTACTGGGACTGAGAGCGGCGGTCTCTACTTCCTCGACAATATTTCTGCCTTGTCCGCCTTCTCCTCTTCTTGTCCAGATCTTCTCCAGTGGTATCTCCACCTCGATCATCCTCCACCACGACTTCTACATCAGCTTCTGCCCCACCTCCCTCCGTCTAGTACTCCTCTCCAATACGACGCCTGTCAACTGGGCAAGCATCACCGTTCCTCCTTCCCACCGAAGCAAGGTCAGGGCTCTACTCGTCCTTTTGATCTTGTCCACTCCGATATCTGGGGACCTGCTCCTACCCTCACCTTTAGCCGGGGTAGTTCATATTTTGTAACTTTTATAGATGATTTTTCTCGATGTACTTTGGTGTATCTCCTCCGAGATCGCTTTGAACTTTTAGATGTATGGATCTCTTTTTATCAGTTAATTAAAACTCAGTTTAATATATGTATTAAAACCTTTCGCTCCGACAATGCTAATGAGTATCTGAGTCATGCTTTTACATCTTTTTGTGTGCAACATGACATTATTCATCAGACTGGTTGTGTTTACACCTCCCAACAAAATGGGGTGGCGAAACACAAAAACCGTCACCTCCTCGATGTGGCTCGCACATTGATGACCCAGATGCATGTCCCTCTCTCTTATTGGGGCTATGCTGTTCTCATTGCCTGCTACCTCATCAATCGCATTCCATCCACCATTCTCCACGGGAAAACACCATTCTCCATTCTGTATCCAGGCAAGGAGCCTTTTCCTCTCCCTCTCCGAATCTTTGGATGCACTGCATTTGTGCATACCCCATCTGCCACCCATGACAAGCTATCCCCTCGCTCCACCAAATGTGTCTTTCTGTGGTACTCCACCACTCAGAAAGGCTATTGTTGCTTCAACCCGGTTTTTCGTCAGCAGTTCGTCTCTGCTGACGTTACCTTCTTCGAGAATACCTCCTACTTCTCGGCTGACTCCTCCTCTCTTTTCCCCGCTTCCTCTCCTCTTCCCCCAGCTTCTGATTCTCCTGCCATTCCCTTCGTTCCCTCGTCTCCTACTGAGATATCCACCCCTCCGCCATCTCCGTCCCCTCCTCTCGCTCCATCTCTCTCTCCCACTTCTCCACCTCCATCTTCATCCTCTCCGCCGCCGTCGCTCTCTTCTCCCGGGCCAGCTCTCTCTGCCACGAATGCTTCGGATACCGAGGGGGCCGCCGACCTGGATCTCCCTGTGGCTCTTCGCAAAGGGGTGCAGATATATACCCTACACCCCCTTGCTGTTGTTGTTTCATATGTTCGTCTTACCCCTTCTCGCAGGGCCTTTGCGCTGGCTATCTCTGCCACTGCCACGCCTCGTTCCTATCAGGAGGCCCTTGCTATTCCCCACTGGAAGCTGGCCATGGATGAGGAAATGGTGACCCTCACGGAGCGGGGTACATGGACTCTTGTTCCTCCTCCCTTCGGTACTGATGTTGTTGGCTGTCGCTGGGTCTTTGTGGTCAAATTTGGCCCCGACGGCATTGTGGATCGGTATAAGGCTCGCCTTGTTGCTAAGGGCTTTACTCAGACCTATGGGGTTGATTACTTTGACACCTTCTCCCCCGTGGCTCGTCTCAGCACTATCCGGGTTCTTCTCTCTGTGGCGGTAAATAGGGATTGGCCGATTTCTCAGCTGGATGTCAAGAATGCCTTCCTTTATGGTGATCTTCACGAGGCCGTTTACATGGAGCAACCTCCTGGGTATGTTGCTCAGGGGGAGACACGAGTATGCCGGCTGAAGAAGGCAATTTATGGCCTCAAGCAGAGCCCTCGAGCTTGGTTTGACAAGTTCAACGGCATCGTGGCGGCCGTTGGTTTTGCGCGAAGCTCTGCTGATCACTCTCTATTTATTTGCAAAACTCCTTCGGGGCTGGTTGTTCTTGTTGTGTACGTCGATGATATTCTTCTCACTGGCGATGACCAGGAAGGGGCAGCCCTGACAAAGCGACATCTTCGCCAACATCTGATCACGAAAGATATGGGCTCTCCAAAGTACTTTCTGGGGATCAAAATCTCTCGGAAGCCCGACTCCTTAGTTCTCTCTCAGCGTAAGTATGCCCTTGATCTTTTAAAAGAGGCAGGATTGACTGGAGCAAAACCTGCCCGATGCCCCATGGCAACTGGAGAAAACAAAACCTGGACAGATGATTCGCCTCCTCTTTCAGATAGTTCGCGGTATAGGCGTCTGGTTGGCAAGCTCATATATCTCACAGTGACCAGACCCGACATTTCCTATGCTGTGGGCAAGGTGAGTCAATTCATGCAAGCACCTAGGGAGTGCCATCTACAGTCCGCCTTGCGGATCTTGGAGTATGTCAAAGCAGCGCCTGGGAAAGGATTACTTTTTTAGAAGAATGGTCATCTGAGGATTGAAGCATACTGAGATGCAAGTTATGCTGATGACAAAGGGGATCGCAAGTCAACCTCAGGTTTTTGCACCTTTGTTGGCGGAAATCTGGTGAGCTGGAAGAGCAAGAAGCAGTCTGTTGTCTCCAGGTCTAGTGCAAAAGCTGAGTATCGCAGTATGGTGTCGACCACTTGTGAGTTAAAATGGCTGCGGGCTCTCATGCTAGATTTAGGAGAGGTCTACAACCATCCTCTACCTATGTTCTGTGATAACAAGGCTGCCATATACATCTCCAAAAATCCGGTCTTCCATGAAAGAACAAAGCACATTGAGGTCGACTGTCATTTCATTCGTGAATAGATCTTAAAGGAACAAATTTGCACTCCCTTTGTCACTTCTGATAAAGAGCTGGCTGAAATCTTCACCAAGCCAGTTTCCGCCTCGTTTCTTCATATTTGTGACAAGCTGGGCATGATCGATATATATGCTCCAGCTTGAGGGGGAGTGTTGAAGTTGGTGACCGGGCGGTCTGGCGGTCTATCTTGGCAGGTTGGAGACCGCGCGGTCTGGTGGTTTCCCTTCAGCAGGTTGGTTGCTGTGTTGTTGCTGTTTGGTAGCCGGGCGGTCTGGCGGTTTGTCTCAGCTAGCTTGGAGTCCGGACGGTCTAGCGTTCTACCCTGGCGATCTCTCTTTCTCTCTGGTGGTAGCCGTGCGGTTAGCCCTTCTGTCTAACCGTGCGGCTTGTGCGGTTTGTTCTGTATAGTCCACTTAGTCCTGTAAATTTTTAGTCCCACATCTCTTATTTGTATTCTCTCATCTCTCCTCCATTCTATATAAGGGAGGGCATACCTTTGTAATATATATCTTTTTTTTGGATAATAAAACTTTGTATTATTTAAAATTCTGGCTTGTTTTTTTGCTACTTTAACAGGCAGGAAGCAGGAGAGGAGGAGATGGAAATGAGGAACTGCGCAGAGGAGGAGGCGGCAAGAGGAGATCTGGAGGAGGTGGCCGAAGTGAGGGCCGTGGGAGAAGAGATGGAGGTAGAGGTCCCCGTTCCGGAGGAAGGGGATGCTGAAGGATGGGGGGAGCAGTCCAGGCTGGAGGCTGCAGAGGAAGTGGTGGAGCTGGAGGTGCTCACCCGAGGAGGCATGATGGAGAAGATCCGCGTCAGAGGGGTGCTGACCCCGGAGGACAAAGGCAGGATGCTGGAGTGCATCCAGAAGAACGTGGACATATTCGCTTGGAACGCCGCGGAGATGCTGGGGGTTGACGCGGATGTGGCTTACCACCGCCTCAACCTGGACCCGGGAACACACCCCGTTCAGCAAAAGAAGAGGTCCACTGCGGAGAAGCTGGCAGAGCCCATCAGGGAGGAGGTGGAGAAACTCCTCAAGGCTAGCTTCGTGTCTGAGATTCAGTACCCCGGCTGGGTCTCCACCGTGGTCATGGTTAATAAAGGAGACGGCCGGTGGAGGATGTGTATCGATTTTTCCTTACTTAATAAAGCTTGTCCTAAGGACTGTTATCCTTTGCCTCAGATCGACGCGCTGGTTGACTCAGCCATAGGTTTTTCTGTAATGAGTTTTTTAGATGCTTTTTCAGGTTATCATCAAATCAGGATGCACCCCCCAGACATCAAGGATGTCTCGTTCATCACAAGGGATGGATACTACTGCTACAAGATGATGCCCTTCGGGCTGAAGAATGCTGGGGCAACCTACCAGAAAATGATGGATAGGGTCTTCAAGGAGCAGAGGGGGAGGAATTTGGAGGTGTATGTAGACGAGCTCATGATCAAAAGTTGGGATGTGGACTCCCACCTCCGGGACCTGGAGGAGACCTTTGCCACCCTGCGCAAATACAAGATGTGATTGAACCCCCTAAAATGTGTCTTTGGGGCCAACAGGGGAAATTTCTTGGGGCACCTCCTCACCCCCGCGGGGGTCGAGCCGAATCCAGATAAGGTCAGGGATATCTTGGAGCTGGGGTCCCCATGGAATGCTAAGGAGGTCCAACCGCTAACGGGGAAGCTGGCAGGGCTGAGTCGCTTCCTTTCTCGGGCAGGGGAGAAGTGATCCCCCTTCTTCAAAACGCTGAGGGGTGGTTAGAGGTTTGAATGGACCAAGGAGTGCGAGGAGGCATTCCAGGCCCTCAAGGTGCAGTTGACACAGGCTCCGCTGCTCCAAGGGCCGAAGGATGGGGAGGACATGTTTTTATATCTCGGGGTCGGGGCGGAGGCCTTGAGCTCCGTCTTAGTTCGTGAAGAGGGAAAGAGGCAGCTCCCTATTTATTACGTGAGCCGGGTCCTGAGGAAGGCCGAGCTCCGGTATCCAATTTTGGAGAAGCTAGCCTTCGCCCTGATCATCTCGGCCCGGAGGCTGCGACCTTACTTCTAGGCACACTCAATCCGAGTGGTGACCGACCATTCTCTCCGCAACATCTTTGAGGGGGTGCAGCATTCAGGCAGGCTGGCCAAGTGGTCGGTGGAACTGAGCGAGTTCGATGTCTCCTTCGTTCCACGGCTCTCGATCAAAGCTCAAGCGATGACCGACTTCTTGGCCGACTACGTGGTTGAAGTGGCGGAGGAAGAACTCACCCGCCCGACTCCTTGGAAGGTGAGGGTGGATGGTGCCTCGGGGAGGCATTCCCTAGGAGTGGGGGTGGTCCTGGAAAGCCCTCAGGGGACTCAAATTGAGCAGACGGTGGTGGTGCACTTTCCCATTACCAACAACCAGGCCGAGTACGAGGCCGTGATAGCAGGGCTTCGTCTGGCCAGGGAGCTGGGGGTGTCGGATGTGGAGGTACTTACTGACTCCATGGCAGTAGCTTCCCAGATCAACGGGGAGTTCGAGGCAAGGGAGCCCACCCTGCGATCATACTTGGCCAAATTGAAGGGGGTCATAGGCACTTTTCAAACCTTCACCATCCGACACGTGCCCAAGGAAGAGAATAAACAAGCCGATCAGCTAGCAAAGCATGGTCCCCAGGTGGGGGGTACCATCACCGACCTGTTCCGCCCCTCCATCGAAGAGGGAGAGCTCATGGAAATTGATCAACAAACTTCGTGGATGGACCCAATGGTGGCTTTCCTCTCCACGGGAGAGTATCCGGAGGGGGCAGATAAGAAGAAGCTAAGACACAAGTCAGCGTATTACCTCCTCCAGGACGGACAGCTGTACATGAAGACCCTCTCAGGGATGCTGGCTCGCTGCGTGGTTGAGGGCGAAGTGTAAAAGATCTTGGAGGAAGTCCACTCCGGGGAATGTGGGAGTCACTCCGGGAGTCGGACCCTGGAAGGAAGGATAGTCAGGCAAGGGTTTTTCTGGCCCACCCTGGGCCGAGACGCCGCGGAGTTTGCAAGGAGGTGCCATAAGTGCCAGATGTTTGCCCCCTCCATCTACAGCCGGCCCAGTGACTCAAAAGTATCACGCCCCCCCGGCCTTTCGCAATTTGGGAGATGGATTTGGTTGGGCCATTCCCCCAAGCCAGTGGTCAGAGAAGGTTCCTCCTAGTAATGATTGACTACTTCTCCAAGTGGATGGAGGTGAAGGCGCTGGCCAAGGTAACCTCCCAGGTAATCAGGAATTTTGTTTGGGGAGAAATCATCTGCCGCCACGGATTACCTCAGGCCATCGTCACAGACAATGGGCCCCAGTTCGCCAGCGCCGAATTCACCAACTTCTGCGGGAAGCTTGGAATTGACCTCAGGTTCGCCTCGGT
This sequence comes from Platanthera guangdongensis, assembly GCA_039583875.1. Classification (NCBI taxonomy): domain Eukaryota; kingdom Viridiplantae; phylum Streptophyta; class Magnoliopsida; order Asparagales; family Orchidaceae; genus Platanthera; species Platanthera guangdongensis. The sequence continues at coordinate 162,635,618 of CM077163.1, read as the reverse complement.
CCATCACCCCAGGAGAAACAGGAAGGTGGAGGCCGCAAATAAGATCATCGTCAACCTCCTCAAGAAGAATGTGGAGAATTTGAAGGGGAGATGGGTGGAGCAGCTTCCCGCGGTTCTTTGGGCCCTAAGAACCACCCCCAACACGGCTACTGGAGAGACCCCCTTCAAACTCTCCCATGGGTGCGAGGCAGTGCTCCCTATGGAATTTTAAGTCCGAACACCTCGAGTCATTGAGGCCAAAGAAGGCCGAGAGGAGTGGCAAGCGGAGAACGAGGAGGAGCTGAGGCTCTCCCTTGACATGGTGGAAGAGCTGAGGGACCTTTCCGCTATCCGATAGGAGGAGGTGAAAAGAAGAATGGTCAAATACTTTGACAAGCATGTCAGGGTCAAACTGTTCATGGAATGGGATTTGGTGCTGAAGAAGGTAGATGCGGCAGGGAGGCCAGCATCCATAGGAAAGCTCAACCCCAGCTGGGAGGGACCATTTATTGTAAAGGAAGCTTTGAAGTCAGGAGGCTATCGACTCCAAAATGTAGAGGGCAAGACCCTGAGTCTCACCTGGAGTGGTGACGACTTAAAACGATTTTTCCCCTGAAGCATGTAAGCGATACTTTGATTATAATAAATTTCTTCAACCCTCTAGTATTATCAAAGCTAGCCTGCATAGAGAAATGGAATGTGTTTGGACCCCGAGCAGATCCCGCTGACAGGCTCTCATCTAGCTAGCAGGGCCGGAAGTCACTCGGTGTCATCCTTGGCCTCGAGCAGATCCCGCTGTCAGGCTCTCACCTAGCTGACAGGGCCAGAAGTCACTCGATGGAATATGTTTTGGACCCCGAGCAGATCTTGCTGCCAGGCTCTCACCTAGCTAGCAGGGCTAGAAGTCACTCGGTGTCATCCTTGGCCTCGAGCAGATCCTGTTGTCAGGTTGTCACCTAGCTGACAGGGCCGGAAGTCACGCGATGGAATGTGTTTGGACCCCGAGCATATCCCGCTACCAGGCTCTCACCTAGCTGGCAGGGCCGGAAGTCACTCGGTGTCATCCTTGGCCTCGAGCAGATCCCGCTGTCAGGCTCTCACCTAGCTGACAGGGCCGGAAGTCACTCGATGGAATGTGTTTGGACCCCAAGCAGATCCCGCTGCCAGGCTCTCACCTAGCTAGCAGGGCCGGAAGTCACTCGGTGTTATCCTTGGCCTCGAGCAGATCCCGCTGTCAGGCTCTCACCTAGCTGACAGGGCCGGAAGTCACTCGATGGAATGTGTTTTGGACCCCGAGCAGATCCCGCTGCCAGGCTCTCACCTAGCTGGCAGGGCCGGAAGTCACTCGGTGTCATCCTTGGCCTCGAGTAGATCCCGCTGTCAGGCTCTCACCTAGCTGACAGGGCCGGAAGTCACTCGATGGAATGTGTTTGGACCCCGAGCAGATCCCGCTGTCAGGCTCTCACCTAGCTGGCAGGGCCAAAAGCTACTCGACGGTATTGATAATGGATTGGAGTCGCGAAGATTAATCGAAAAAGGGGTCTAACGTAACCACCGAGCCCCCAGAATGATGACCGAAAGGAGGCAAGAACCCAGGCCGCATTATAAAGGGGTCAACCCGCAAGAAATCCGATGACTTAAGCGAGCATTGAGCCAGCTCGCCTCACCTGGTGAGCGAGTAGCCACCACAGCGGGGCCGGGCTGCAGAGGCAGGTCGCCCCTAGCGGGACGACCGATCGGGCCTCCTATGACTCCTAAGCCAAATCCGTAGGCATGCGACCTCGTCGACACAACGCGAGATGAACGACCGCGAGCACGGAAAGGGAGAATTTACATCGCGCAATAATAGCAAATATGCATATGTGGCGCGCGGGGAAGCATTTATAAGAGCATTAATAGATGAAAACCACAAAGTCTAGGCGCGGCTCTCTCTTACATCTCAAACAACTAAAAATACATGGTGTATATACCTAACAAGCAAATGTCAAAGAAGCGAGGGCGATGCGAGATCCTGGGCGGGAAGTCCTAGATGGGCTGGAAGGACTTATCCCCGGGGTCCGGCACGGGAAGGAATAGCATCGGCACCACGTCGCCCGCCGAGAGTTCCGCGACCTCGCTCTTGAGGAGATCCGCACGCCACAGCATCTGCATTGTGTACTTCGCGGTGCTGGCGGCGTTCTTTTGCATCAACACCTCCAACTCGTAGTCAGAATGGTGTTCGAGCGGGCAACCCCTGTTATCTAGCGGAGGGACAGCGGTGGCAGCCTCCAGCTCGCGCACCCGCGCCTCCAGCGCTGACTTGTCTTGACCAAGCGCGGCGATCTCAGCACCCATCTGACTGGCCGTCGCCGCGTCCTGAGAAAAGGAAAGAAAATCATAAGGTGGGTTCGCGAGAATAAGCGGTGATTGGGAGTAAGCACATACCACCCATCCTAAGTACTGCGCGAGGGCCTCCTCGGCCGCATCGGCCCGTCTCCTCTGGAGATCCGCGTCCTCCTGAGCAAGTTTTCGGGCCTCCTCCCTCTCGTCCGCCAACTTCTTGAGAGAGGTGGCGTTCCGCTCCAGCTGGGTGCAGCGCCTCCCAACCATATGGGCTAACTCCAGGCCGCGCAGTTGGGCCCGTGCGCTCTCATGCACTAGTACACGCGTCGCCTCCTTATCGTAGATAGTGGCGTCCTCTCACGAGTAGAGGCCGAACGAGAAGTTATAGGGCTCCCCACCGATGGTGTCCTGCTCCAACCAACTCAGCAACAGAGTTGAGACCACTGCGCGATTTGACTCCTTGTCCCATGACAGAAGCGGGACGCCGAGCTCGTCCAGGCATTTCTCGCCGTAGCCGAAATTGTGATGCCCTTTCGGCACCGGCTTCGCAGCAGTTTGCGACCCGTCCGGCAGCCCGGAAGTGCCTGCCGCCCCGTCGGGGGTGTCGCTGGTCGGAGCGACCAAAGGGGGGGGGACCCTCGGCCGGTAGATCAGCCGGGGCCTTGCCTTTTCTTTGGCCAACGGCGAGTTGCTGCCCCATAGTCTTCGCCATCTTAGGCGGGGGAGCGGGCTGTTCGCCGCCCGGCCGCTTCTTAGTAGGGACCGACGGGGCGTCGTGCTGAGTGGCATCTACGGCCTGAGACCGGGCGAGGACCCCAGAGGCGATCCGAGCACTCTCGTAGGGAGGATGACGGGGAACGTCTCGCTCGCCTGCCGAGAAGAAAGGGTGAGACCAAAGAAGAGAAGAGCAAAACAGAGCAGTGGCGAGTGGCAAACCTCCCCCAGGCGGGATGGCAGCAAGGTCATCGAGGTTGTGGCGCAAGTACGCGACCTCGAAGTTCTTCCCGGCGAAGAACCCACACAGGTCGGCTTCATGGCCCCCAGACTGGGCGGGCGTTAACTCGCCTCGCTGAGCTGCACCGGCGAGAAGGGGACATTGCCAAAATTCCCCTTGACAAACAAGAACTTTTTGAGCCAGTTGTGACTCTTATTAACGGTCTCCCGCACCTTGAGGTGGGCGCTGGAGAAATAGGCAGTCCCGTCCCAGTTCGCACGGAAGGAGAATAGTTTGCGGAAAACCGCGAGACTGAACTCGACTCGCTCCTCCCGCAAAAAGCAGGCGAACCCTACCATAAAAGCTACGGAGTTCGGGGTCATCTGGCCTAGGACGACCCCGAAGTACTTCAGCACTTGGCACACCTCAGGCCATAGGGGAAGCCGAAGACCCACCTCAAAGTGAGCCAGGGGTATGGCGAGCTCGTCCCTGGACAGATCATTGATCTTCTCCCCTTCCCCGGGCCGTCTCGCCGAAAATCCCGGCGGGACGTGGTCGCCAAGGGCATCTAGGTACTCGCGCTCCGAGATGACGGCGTGGGGAAAGTCATGCTCTGAGAAGGTCCAGGCGCATTTACTTCGCCCGTCTGCATCGCCGCCGCTGCCGCCCATTCCGCCGAACTGCCGTCGTTCGAGCGAGACAGATCCAGAGGGCGAACGCGAGCCGTGCTTCGCAAAGAGCAGGAAATGGGAAAGTGCTGTGAAGCGGTGGGAGGATAAGAACCGGCAAGGCCTATTTATAGGGAGAAAGAAGAGGCGGGAAATTTCCCGCCGACAGGAAGGGTGCGTATAGCAAAAATCAGGCCTGACGGTTCGACTTCCCGACGCGCAACCGCACCGCCAAGACCGTTCAGGAGCGGGTCTCGCCCGTCCGCATCTGCGCGAGGAATAGGCGGGAGAGTCTCGGCCCGTACCCGCCCAGGATTCTGAGCGAGTCGGGGAGACTCTTAGCCGGCGAGCTCTTCGGCCCGCTCCCGCTACGATCGGGATGGCGAGTTGAGCGAGTCCATCCCCCGACCTGCCCTCGCACCAGGGGGAGGCGAGCGGAGGACGCAGGTACACTCGAGCCCGCCCCGCAGAGAATAAAAGCAGCAACATGGTAATTTCGACATGCATCAGAAATCAAAAATCAGCCCCATAGGCGGGCGAAGAGAGTCGCAAATCATTATAGATACAAAATAAGTCTTTGAAATAGTAGCAACCCAGCGATATCCCGCGAACGGGGAGGAGAAAGGGTGGATCAGTACTGGATCCACTTCCATCTGCCCCGCCGTTGCGTTCCGGTTCGCGACGGCACGCGAGGGTAGTGATAATCGCGCACTGCCGCCAGCTCCTGCTGAGCTAGGACAACTTATTCCGAGGCACTCCTTAGGCGCTCCTCGACCCGCGTAATGTGCACGCCAGGCAAAGTGACCTCGCCACCTTCCGCTGCGCGCGGGGCCCCCTCCAAGGCCGCGAGCCGAGCCTCGGTGTCGGCCTTGTCTTGGTCGACCCTCTTCACGAGCTCCTGAAGCAGCAGAGTATGTTTCTGGAACAGCCGTGTCACCTGCCTCTTTATCCCCACCGCATCAGTCGGGTCGCCCAGGTAATCTGAAACACCCTCCACGTCAGGCGGATGCGAGTACCCTTCGCTCATCTCTGTTTCGGAGGAAATCATGTTGTAGCCTGCAAATGGGAGATTCAGAAGTAGTGAACGAGAACAAGGCAAGCGCTGAGTACGAGCTTACCAGGGGTTGGCACGTCGTCCATACCGATGGAAGGCCGAGAGGAGCCAGGCCGGCCCTGAAAGGGTTCTCCCTCGAAGGCCGCAAGAGATTTCCCTAGTCCGGGGGGGACCGGCGAACGAGGGATTTTCGGGGGTGGACGGTCCAGACCTGAGGGACTAGCAACCCTCTCAGACGACAAGGGAGGGGGGCGATCCTCCCCCCCGGTCCCCCTCGTCTTCACGAGGCAGCACCTACAGGACAAAGGGTCAGAAACATAGTAACAAGACGGTAGGGGAGATCACGTACGTCATAAGCGACCGCGACACCGGCAGCCGAGCTGGAACCCGGAAAGTTATTTGCCGGGGACCGCCTCACAATCTTTCCCTTTACCGGTCTAAAGAGAGGGCCGGGAGACCCACACGCTAGCCAGGAAGCGGCCTCGAGGGCCTCCTCCCGTGTCTTCTGGCCCGCGGCTGCTAGGCGGGCTCGCACATCATCGCTGACAGGCATCAGGAAGCTGCAGTACGCTTGGAAAAATGAGATGGTCTGAGGAGACCCCCCTGGGCTCGGTGGTATATTTATAGCCGAATAGTGGGGCCTCACCAGAAGATTCCCTGCTAGCTCAGCACCATACTCGCCGAACACGCGGGTTGGATGGTTCTTTCCGAGCTTTATCAAGCTCAAAAAAAGCGGGGATTGTGTACAACCCCGTGTTCGTCGAACGGGCCCCGCCAGGAAGATCGAGCGAACCCAGTCCTGCGACCTGCACCCAAGCAACGAGCAGACATGCGACAAGAGGCTGGTCCGCTCCCGCTCAGTTCAGTCGAGCGAGCCGGGCGAGGTGATTCCTGGCCGCCAGCCCGCTCGACCCGTGGTCTGCGGCTCGCGATCCGCGAGCCATTCTAATGTTCACCGCGGTCGCCAGCCCGCTCCCTACCCGCGACCGGGCCACCCCGTCCGACTCGGCGGAATTTCGGCAAGTCGCGATGACCCGGCTCGCGCTCGCCCCAGAAGGATAGGCGACCGCTAGGGCCAGGTCGCGCCCGCTTCTCGCGGGAGGGATTAGTGGTGAGCCGACCACCTCACTCATGGATGCGGCCCAGTAGAAGCCCCGAGGAGGAATTACATGAATGCCCTCCCCATGGGTGCGAATAGCTCCTCAGAACGGCGGAGCCACGCTGTTGGCAGACCAGGCCGGGCTGCGCATAGCTGTTCAGAACAGCGGAGTTTGGATGTTGGCAGACCCGACTAAGGGCTTCTTGGTAATTTCAGGTCAGCTCTTTTGGTTATTGGCAGTTCAGTTTCTAAAAAGCTATAAATAGGACCCAAGGGGTACCTCAGAAAGGACACTTCTTGGTCTCCCTGCTCCAGCTTTCAAGTGCTTTCTGAGGGTACCTTAGCTCGGCTTCTGACTAAGGAGGGGAAGCGCTTTGAGATCTTCTAGGTTTGTGGTGGGACCTCCCTGCCGAGACCTTGGGTTGGGATCACCTTGTCTTCTTTGTTGTTTTGCTTGCAGGAGTGAATAGGCGCGAGACCACCCCTTCCCCAAGGGCGAACTCCATAGGAGATCGAGGAATCGGTTTCAACATGTTTTCTCCTTATTTTTTCTTAAGACTGAAAAAGAACAACCATCAAATATCAAGAATCTTCTTCTACTCCAGGAATATTCAAGGACAACAACTTTGAATCAGTCAGAAAGCACCTAGATCACTTCAAGACAAGGCTGAAGACCTACACCCTGAGCAAGGCTCCAAGCTTTCTAAACCATTCATTACTTCAGAAGGAGCTTTGACAACAGAAATCCACAAGTCTTCTCTATTGTATAGAGAATAGAGAAGACACCATCAACTCTCTCAACCTCCTGTAAAAGTGTTTATTAACTCACTTCAAAAGTTTATTCTTGGTTTTTGGGTACCTGATCAAAAATCTAAAGGGTTGTGAGATCTCCCTGTAAATAGTTCTTGTGGTGGCAGTCACCTGATTAAAAACCTGATAGTGGATTCATACCAGGGTGGTAGAAGAGTGGATGTACCCAGTTTGGGGAACCACTATACAATTCTTATGTTGTCTGTGTGTGATCATTCTTTATTGTTCTTGTTGTGATGTCATAGATTAGCTTAGACTGTTTCCATTTTTTGTTACTACTAGTGATATCACCTATTTTACTCTGATAAATTCTAAAATAGCCAAAAGTTTTAAGTTACTTTATTCACCCCCCCTCTAGAGTAATCAGATCTATCCCCTATCTTTCAGAGGCCCGTCTTGGCCTGCATATCAAGAAGTTGAGAATGAGCAACGGAGGTGAATTTGATTCAACCGTGTTCTATAACTTTTGCAGGAAGCATGAAATCCAGAGAGAGCTTTCTTGTGGGCATACTTCACAACAAAGTGGAGTAGCAGATCAAAAGATCCATCATTTGATAGAGACCTGCAAGTATTGGCTTCATGGCAAAGACATTCCCAAGGCCTTTTGGGCGGAAGGGATAACATGCGCGACGTATGTCATCAATCGGATGCCTCTGAGTCTGATCAACATGAAGTCTCCAGTTGATCTGATATTCAAGGAAATGCCCAGTGTGGAATACCTTTGGTTGTTTGGTTCAACCTGTTATATACACGTCCCGGATGCTTTCAGGACAGTGCTGATGTGAAGACGAGGAAGCATGTCTTCATGGTCTATGATGAGTAAAAGAAGGGATGAAGGTGTATGGATCCTGCGATGAAGAAGTTCATCGTGTCCAGAGACGTTATCTTCGATGAATTGATGTCATATGGAGGTAGCTCATCTGCGGAGCTAAAAGAGAGCAGGTCAGATGGTGGGCAGAAGGAGGCTGCTGAAGTTCTTCGGTTGGAGCTGCTTATGTCACCAGGAGCTCTAGGTTGTTCTAGCTCCGGGAAGAGGCGTCGAGTTCAGGAAGCAGGGTGTGTAATGCTCCAGGTGCTTCTAGTTCAGGAAGCAGGGGGAGCAATGCTCTAGGTTCTTCTAGTTCCGGGGCAGTGTCTTCTTGTTCAAGAAGAAAGGGAAGCGATACTCCAGGTTTGGCCGAGATCGGAGCTAGTTCAGGAGATGCAGCGGAGGTGGTTAACCGTGATCACTCTATTCAGAGGTCAAAGAAGATCGCCAACCCCCCAGATTGATATTGCGAAGGAAATGCGGTGAGTTTGATCTCTTGTTTCTTCGTATGCCCTCAGAACGAGCGAGAGCCTTCTAACTTTGAACGCACCACTGGAGTTAAGGAGGGGGAAAGCGCCAAGGATGAGGAGATGACTATCCTCAAGGATGATAAGGCTTGTGACCTTGTGCCCAAGGTTTGTGTTACTATTGTAACGTATAAGTGGGTGTTGAAGCTGAAGAAGAAGACGGAGGGAAGCATGACTCCTTTCCGGAGGTGCTGGAGGGATCCCTTATGGTTTGGGATATGCGGAGCGAGGACTATATCATGGATATCTTCTCGATGTCGCTATCAGAGAGGCCATGTTTATGGTTACGGGGACTACTAGGTTGGTCATCGCTTCTCACTTCAAGGGGGAGTGTTGAAAATCATGAAGTGAAAGTGGTGGACTGGGCGACCAGTTCGCGCGGCCTCTGCTGATAGGACTGGAGGTTAGCCAGGTCGATAATAGTGCTACAGTCGGCTTTTGCTCTGGTAGCCTGGTCGGTCTGTTTGTGCGGTCTATGCTGACAGAGGAGGCGGCTTACCAGGCCGAGTTGTGTTCAGCCGGCAGTTGGTTCCTAGAAAGTAACCAAGCGGATAGAATTGCTTTCTATGGAGCTCGCGAATACTGGTGAGGTGGAGACTCGGTTGAAGTTCGAGGAGTCCGGGTTGTGGACTGGACCAGAGCTCGGGAGATCGGCATGGCGTATGGCTTGGTCTAGCTCAGGTGGCGCGGTTGGTGGTAACCTCGGAGTTAGCCGTTTAGAGCCGACTGGCACCAAAGTTTGTCGGATTGTGCGGGATGGATCAGACCGGGAGGTCGCGCGGTCTGCGCTGACAGATATCTCTGTCCGCCGTGTTCGGCAGTTAGCCTTGTGTGGCTTGGTTGTGAGCTCAGGATATGCAGACTGGAATACTGTTTGTAGGCGCGGGCGGACTGGAGCTGTGTTTGTAGGTGGGCGGACTGGGGAGGATCTCGCAGAGTTTGCCTGTATGGAGATCAAGTCTGGCTGGGCCTTGGTGACAAGGCGGATTGGCCTGCTATCTGGCCTTGGTGGTGCAACCTTAGCAGACTGGCTGTATTGACTAGTTGCGGCAGTCTGGTTATATATCCGCGGCTTGGCGGATACACTTGGTGCTCGCCGCGAGATAGGGTGGTTACCCTATCATCTAGTGCAGTGATCACACTCCTCTCCACGCCTATAAAAAGGACCTCATGTCACATCAATTGATATCCAACTGAACAATAAGTGAACTCGCGAATAGTTGATGCGATTAGGATTTTGTATCCGTGCGGTTTGAGGAGGTTGATCGGTTTGTGCTGTGCAGGTTGTACGGATAGCGCTGGAAGCCAGGGACTTGGTTCTGACTACGGTTAGGGATAGTGCGGACTCTGCGGATAGCAACCCGCGGTTAACAGCAGGTCTCGGTTTGCGACTAGTCGGTCTCTCTTCTGCAACTAGTTTTCCAGTTCAATAAGCTGTCCGCATCTGGCGGCTTGGTTCAGTTTGGCAACAGCTCACGCGAGCTAGTAACCGTGTGGTTAGGCGGCTTGCAGATCGACAGTTAGAGTTCAGCATTGGAATAACGGTCAGTTCGCGCGGCTAGGTTGCAGTTTGGGGATCTATCAGTTTGAGCGGACTTCGTAACGGTTAGTAGCAGGGTTGGCGGTTACTCTTGCATTCCGCACATCTTGTTTTCTTTGCCTTGTAATTTGCTTTCATCGGGTACATCGGTGAATCATGTCTCGCCATGTATACATCGTCTTGTAAAGATTTTTTGATAGTATAAGTTTCTTGTTCTTCTATTTACATCTGGTTATTTGGACCCGAATAGGTTAAGTCTTCCTGCGCCTGGTTTCCCATTTTTCACCATCACAAATTTTTTCAATGCATCCCAGAACACGAAGTAGCCTAAGTTGTATATGTCCTGCAAAAGTCTAACATTCAGGTAATGCGGTTTGTCAATACTAACCTAATTATATTAAGTAATAACTAACTGCATTTTTCTCCTTTATTTGCACGATCTCCAACTCCATTTGTGCGATATTGTCCTAGAGTTGTATCTTATCCTTCAGCACCCTCTTGTAGGCATAACCCATGAAGTGGTTTGTTACTAAACTTCTCGATCTCATGGGTCTGGGCGACTAGGCATGAAAGAAGCTCTGGCTCAATCTTCCTCAACTCCTTCAGATTACGCTTGCCATACATAGCATCATTGACCGCGACGACATAACGAGTTATCTTATCGCTCTTCTATGAGGGAAGAGCATTCGATACTTAAACAAATTTGTCGCCTTTATGCCACTGCATGGTCAGATGCCCATATAGATCCTTGAGAGAACCTTCAACCCCGTGACGAGGGAAGGAGTCCTAGGAGGAATCTCCGGTTGCATTGCCTTCTTCCCGTCTCTTCCTCATGATATCCTTTCTTTTCTCCTGTTGTGTAAGGGTCCACCCGCTGGGAGTCTGTGGCGTATTCGTGAGCACCATCAAGTTGGTTGTAGAACCAAGTAGATCTTGTCAATTCACGACTAATACAGTTAGATAAACTTGATCACAGGAAATAACATATTGTCTTCAGGTGCTACTCCTTCCAGCGAGGGAAGCATGAGAATGTAATATTCAACATCAAGTCGTGCATCCTTAAACAACTCGATGATGTCATCTTCAACATTCTCTAGCTCGCAAGATTTGAGGACATTGCCCGCGTGAACTTACAGGTTAGTTGGGATCATACCAAGATTCTCCTCAAAAATGAGGTATCACTCCATTCAGTTATGAACCTTGTTCGGTAGGTTCACAACCTTCATTCCTCTACACCCGAAGAATAGAATCCCTTTGAAAACATTGCCTCCAGATTTTATAATAGACCACACATAGAAGCACTCTTAGAAAATATTAAGAGTGAACCTGACTCTTTCAGCTCACAAGTAAGCAACAAAGTTGAAGATCATGGTGATAGAGTTGGGCGCCAGTTGTCCAGGGATGACCCCATAATGGTCAAAAATGTCAATTACTGCCCACAATAGTGGGAACTTGAAACCACTGTTAAAGTAATCCAGTGGGACAACGATCTGATTTACTGAAGAGGTTTTGATCCTTTTGTCTCGCTCCGGAAGCCGCACGATTATAGGCGAGCCTTACATATGAGCCTCAACAAAGCCTTCAAACTCAGCTCGTTAGACTCTGCGCTCCTTATGTTTGGCGACATGGAAAACAATGACATCATCTACTTACGCAACCAGTGGCAGATCCATGAATTTTTTCCTGTGTGGGTGGACCTAAAAACTTGAAGAAAAAATTTTGCAATACAGAGAATAGTGAAACCTAACTTATTAGACATATCTACAACTAATACACATCTAAAATATGATACATATATCAATAAGAACATGTAGTTCAGTACTTCACAGTAAAAGCATATAAGGCGAAAATAAAAGAAAATACATGATTGATATTTTCGCATCGGGTCCAAAAACTTGATGCGGTTAAAACTCCAAAAACTGGTGAGTATTCCCGCGGTGCCCCGGGCGGTTTATTTAATATAAAAGGCAGATGTGGTTTTTATATAGAAAACGGGGCGCACAGATTTATTAATTTGGATATAAAAAGATGAGATCGAGTTTTAACGAAATGAGGCAAGTGCACCTATCACGTGTAGTACATGATATTCCGGTGTGGAATATCGAGGTTGTATTGTTCTCGGGGTCGGGTCGATTATTTCTACTCTTCCCTGGAGCGGACTATTACTTTACCGATAATTACTTGTCGGATATTTTTTTATATATAATAAAAAATGACAGAAAACAAAAAGCATAAAAGAGAAAGCAATAAAGATGGAGCCGATGAAGAGCTTAGCGCGACGGAATCTAATACAATTTGAACTAAAATAAACTTTTAATAAAAAGAGATCCTTAGTTTCAAATTAATTAAGGCGGAGACTTGGCCGTGGAGGTTCCACTAAAATGAGATCACTTATCTCTAGGACTATCGCTCACCTGAACGCTAAGACTATTCGACCAAATGTTAGTCCGACGAAGGATTCCTCTTAACGCCTGCATTACGCTAAGAACCCCGCTATTGGGTGGGGAACCCAATCCGGTAGAGTTGGCGTGCCTCCTCTCTGAGGGTTAGTGCGGAACTCTCTTTACCGAGGGGTGATCGGTCCATACGCACGGCCTCTCGGCTAGCTAGCGTATGGACTACAGAAATAGAGACCACATATCGATTATGTGGTTCTACGCGTCGTAAATCCTAGGCAAACCTTAAGTAATTTTAATTAATTAGAAAATAAGGACCTTTAATTATTTAAAGCTATTTTATCTGTCCCAATGTTCTTCGATATTTGAGCGCTAAGAACGGTTAGCCACTCATCGGAATGGGGACGGCATGCGGTGAAAGCAATAAATAAAGCAGTAAATGAAAACGATAAATAAAGCAGTAAAATAAAGCTGTAAAGAAAGCAGTAAATTGCAAGTCCTACTCAAACGAGTAGGACTAAAATGAAAGCAGAAAATGCGAGTCCCGGCTCAAATGAGTGGGCGGGAGAAATGAAAGTGAGTCTTACTCAAACGAGTAGGAGGAAATAAATGCAACGCAGGCACACACTCGACAGAAATTAAAACTCACGCACACACTCGACGGAAATTAAAACTCACGCACACACTCGACATGAAATGAAACACACGCACACAACAGAATGTAAAAACTCATACACTCTACTGGAAAGGAAATAAAACACTGCGTCATTTAACTCTTAACGAGTAGGCGAAAATAAATGTGCACACTTAAAAAATTGCAAAAAACTAAGTTACCGAAAAATTAAAATAACTACATTTCTACCGCTATAATGAGGTAGAAATGCATAAAAAGTTAAAAACAAAATTAAATGAGCAATTGGGTTTGCAAATAAATGCAAAAATGCAAGTGCTCGAAAGATTAAAACGAATACGTTTTCATTCTTATAACTTGATGAAAATGCTTAAAAAGTGGAAGAAAAGATAAAAGAACGAAAAGTTAAGACTAAGTAAAAAAAGAAAAACAAAACCACTTTAAAAACATTTTTATAAATTTATAAGGACGAATATGAAGAGTACGAAAAACCTAAGTTATGAAAACTATAAAAGATATGAAAGCATAAAACTACACTTATACACACACACACCCGTATGAAAAAGAACGAAAACAAAACAAAAGATAAACAAGTAAAAATAAGATTGCTAAAGGGAGAGTTGCTTAGATCCATTCCAAAGATATATAATGGACAAAAACTACAATTTTTATTAATACTAAAAGATTATTACAAAGCTAAAATGAAAATAAAAGAGATAGAGGGGGAGGAAATCTCTTACATAGCATTTGGAATCCATCTAGACAGCATAACACCTTAGCAAAATAGTTCAAAAAAACAGAATAGGATTACAAGCAGAAGCTCTGAATTTATAGACAAAGAATTTCATGGGACACACCCTCTGACACGGGCGTGTAGGGGGACGTGTCAACACTGTACAAAATGCGGCTGGCGAGATTTGACATCAAAGTTGACTTCGGCTGAAATCGTGGAGGTCACGCCCCAGGTCATGGGCGTGACGGTGGGCGTGTCGGGGAGGTGGATCTGGGCGCGGGTCGTGTCGAAAAGTCGTCGCGCGGGTCTTGTCGGCCAGGTGGAGGAGTCACGCCCCAGGTCATGGGCATGACACTGGGCGTGTCTGGTTGGTCGACGTTCGTCGAGCGAATTTCATCGAGCGAATTTCGTCGAGCTTTGTTTCATCAAAAATTGCTGATTTCACGGGATTTGAACTGTCATGCCCTGGTCATGGGCGTGACCAACAGTACACGGGCGTGTACTTGACTTTTTTGCAATTTTTCCTGAAAAATTCAGGAAACAAAAATAACTTAAGTTAGAATAATTTTTACGAAAAAGAAGTAATTTATTAAAGAAAAATATACAAAAATAACAAAAAAAACTAAAATAACTTATTTATTGTACATAAATATAGGTATATTTACAATTCATCAATACAACAATAGACAAGAAGTGCAACAAAAAAGACTAAAACATCATACACAAAAGAAGTGTGTCTTGTAGTCTGCAGAATAACCTTGCTTATAAAATTCCTCTACGAGCTTTCATGTTTTGAAAGCATTTCATTATCACCTCATTGTTGATAGTAGAAAATACATCTTTTTCAATATATGTCACTAAACATGCATTTATTCATTCATCCCCCATTTGATTACGTAGTGATGACTTGAAAATCTTCATTGCCGAAAAAGCTCTTTCTATAGTTGCAGTTGCAACAAGTAATAATAATGTGAGCTTCACAAGCAAAAACACAAATGGATAAAGAACATCCTTCTTCAATTCAACTAGTCGCATAGTTAATCCTCCAAGACCAATCGCCTCTGCAAAGTCATCGTTTGAGCGAATATCCAAAATATAATTTTCAAACTGATTATCGAGCTCCATTAATTCAACTAGAGAAAAGTCCATGGGATAATGGCCAGCAAATTGAATCAGTTTGTGCTTATCAAATGCAGAAAATCCATTACTTGGATCCAAACTTGTCATACATAAAAACAATTCAATATTCACTTCATCAAATCGATTATTTAACTCGACAAGTTATAGATCTATGAGCGCATAAAATAATTCCACACGATAAAGATGAAGGTTTGAAGTATCTTCAGATTTACGTCTTGATCTTCCATGTGCAACAAATTTATCTTTCATATTTGGAACAACAATTTCATGTTTGTTGCAGAAAAGAGTTACCTCGTGAAGTAAAGAATCACATCCATTGTCCCTCAATGTTTGTAACCATAGCTTGGAAATTTTGACAAGATTCATGGCATTTACAAGGTCTTGATCGCTCCTTTTTAATGTTTGTGATAAATCATTAGTGATCCCTAAGATAGTTCTCATTAAGTGTAGTTGGAATATAAATTCAAAACACTGCATAACATTCAATAATTCACTTGCTTCAACTTTTTTGCTCTGAAAGTGTGTCATCCTCTTCAGTAATCTCAAGCACATCAATAGCTGATGAGAATAAGCAAATTAAACTCAGAAGAGTTCTATAATGAGATTTCCATCATGTGTTTCCTACTCTTTTTCAAAGTTTTTTCTTGATTCAAACCTCTCCCTATTACAACTTCACCACAAGATATTTCTTCAACAACCTTTATAAATTGCTTCTCCCAGAGAATGTCTCTATGCTTGAAAGATGCCCCAATAATGTTTGTTATAATTGCGACCATGCTAAAAAAATAACAAATCTTTGTGTTTTTTTTTTGCGACCGCAACAAGTGTCAACTGAAGTTGATGAGCAAAGCAATGTACATAATAGACAGATTGATTTTCTTCCATAATTAATGATTTTAGACCATTGAATTCACCTTGCATATTACTAGCTCCATCATATCCTTGTCCCTGTAAGCTTGATAGACTCAACCCATTTTTAGCAAAAAAATGCTCAACCACTAGCTTAAGTGATGAAGCACTCGTATTTTCAACATGAATAATGCCCAGAAAGCGCTCAATTATCCTTCCATTCAGGTCAACATAACGTAGAGCTATAGCCATTTGTTCTTTAACAGAGGAATCACGAGCTTCATAAACTAAAATAGAAAACAACTCAGCTTGTACAATCTCTTTAATGATGATATTTGTAG
Organism: Platanthera guangdongensis; assembly: GCA_039583875.1. Lineage (NCBI taxonomy): Eukaryota > Viridiplantae > Streptophyta > Magnoliopsida > Asparagales > Orchidaceae > Platanthera > Platanthera guangdongensis. Next base: position 162,619,787 of record CM077163.1, on the reverse strand, counting down.
TCTTTATTGCTGCAGCTTGGACAATATCTCTTTGGATACTTGGTGCTACTAATTTAAGATTTTCGGGAGCATTCCGTAGTACACTTTTATTGATGTTTTCATTATGATCTGCAAGAAATTGAAGAAGTTCTAAAAAATTTCCTCGATTGTCTGATTCTTCAGATTCATCATAACCACAAAATGCTAATCCTTGCTTTAAAATAAATTTAATACAATCTAATGAAGCTTCCATGCGGGTGCGATAATCATTTTGAGCTTATTCAGATTGAGTATACAAAGCAACTTCAATGTGTTGTTTTTGGTTCATCAAGTAAAGACAAACCCTCAAGTATTTGTTTTGGATACTACTATGATTTCCAACATGAACATCCAACCTATATTTATGTTTCTAATTTGTGAAACCATTAATAACAAAAGCAAATCCTCCTCCTTGGTCACCATCCTCGGGCTTGAATAGATAACAACATAAGCAAAATGCAGCATCTTTTACTATGTTATACTCCAACCAGTAACTATATTCCTCAAACCAAGAACGAATAAATCTACGTGGATCATTTCCAATAAGTCTAATTGAGAAATTATGATTTTTGGTTGGAAAGCTTTTTTTATAGAAACCACCTTTGAACCTTCTCTCTATCATTTGGATCAAAATCATAAATATTCTTTCGTAATTCCGAGTCTGCAAGAAGCTCGTCTACATTGAGTTCTAATCATGGACAAACAGCTCTACTGGAAGAAACAACGGATTTTATGCTTACTTTTCTCTTAAAAAACTTTTTCATGAGGACCTAAAATAAAGTTTAAAGATCAGTCCTACCTAAATTGTCACTCTTCAAAGATCAGCCAACAAAAAGAGAAAACTATAATAGTAAAATGGATAAGGGCCAAGATCAAGTTTGTCTATGTTTTTGACAAAATAATATATAGATTTAAAATCTGTGAACGGTGAACACCAAATTGTTCAAAATTGAAAAAAAAATAATACAGTGATCCATGAACAACAAATAGTATAAAGATTTAAGATCAAGTTTTGATGGCCGAAATAAGGAATAAAAGAGTGATAATGTGATACCTGCTTGAAGCCTGTCGGCTCACGGCTGTCAGATTGTCGGAGAAGAAAGTCAGAAAGGAGATGTCGATCGAGTCACCAGTCGATGTGCCTGTTGGAGAATGAGAAGGTCATAGCTAAAAAAAAGGAGATGACGGTTAATATATACCTGTTAAATTTTCTCAACGTGGTCAGCAAGATAGCCCAAATACCAAATTAATATCTTCGGCACTACCCAGTTCTCACGTTGAACCAGCGGAAAACCAAGGAACAAAGGTTAATCCCAACACACAATGGAAGCACAAGCAGATCTTTTATTCATTCACTTCTTTACAACACGAGGCATACATAACGAGACATGATTTCGCTAGTATAACAACTATAAACAGAAAGCATCAAAAACCAAGCCGGGCAGACAACAACGGAGTCCGCCGAGACCGCCGAGGTCGCCGAGTCCGCTGAGATCGCCCGAACTTTAACTGCAATCTGCCGAATAGCCACAGAGTCCGCCGAAGCCGCGAGATCGCGCGGACACACCGTTATTCGTCTCCTGCTGAAGCTGAACTGAGGAACACCCCCAACTCGCCTGAAGCCGACGGACAGGTTATTGAAGCTGGCAAAGATGAAACATCGCTGACAAGCCGCATAACGACCTCCTCTGAATCCGCAGAGACCGCACACTTCCAAGTACTTGACCGAAGTCAAAGCCAAACTCCTGGCTCCTTGAAGCTACCCGCGTGACCTGCACACAACAAACGTCAGCACTGAATCAATCAGCACGAACAGACAAACTGAGACCGCAGCTCCTTGCCCAACCCAACTTACTGTTCACTCAAGTTACTGTAGACCTGCCAGGGGGGTCCTATTTATAGGCGAGGTGAGGAGTGTGGTAACCACCCTAGAGATAGAGACACCGCCACAGCCCGTGCGATAGCAAAACACCATCCGCCGAGTCCACAAGGACTTAGCCGGATACCAAGGAAAAACCGCCAGGAGCAAGACAACGTTGGCGAACCCTCATCAGTCCGCCTAAGCTATGCGGACAAGGTATCAGCCCGCAAAGCCTACCACTGCAGGACAACAACCCCCTTCAATGGCTGTCCGCACAACCCTGAGGTAGTCCGCAAGACTCAAGCCTCAATCCGCCACAAGTCCACGACCAAAGGCAGATAGCAAGTCCGCCTGGTCAACAGCGGACTTGGCGGATACAGCGGACACCATGGTCTTGGCACAGAGTGTGACCAAGTCCAAAACCATCAAAGTCCAGTGCGAGCATGTCGGACACAAACTCCCGTCCGCTAAACACCATAGCACAGACCGCCATCAGTCTGCAAGCTCCTCGCACTCCTGCCCAACGCAGCAACCATCTCTCGGACTCCAAAACTAGTCCGCCAACAACCTTTACAGCAAAGCACCTGCAGTACCACCAGAGCTCGACAAGGCCTCAGCCAAGCTCTAAGCCCAGTCCGCAACAGCCCATACCGCGGACACACCAGTCCGCAAGCTTCCCGCGGACATGAGCCAAACCGCCTATCAGCATAAGCTTGCAACCGTGACCACTGAGCAAAGCACCAGTCCGCATAGTCCGCGGACTTCACCCGTGCAACCCCCTCAGAAGACAGTAGGCTTTTCACTAGACCTTCCACCAGGCCGCACATCATAGTCCGCCCAGTCCGCCTAGTCCTCCAATGCTGTCCGCCCAGGCCGCCCGGCCTGTCCCGTCAACCACTTCCACTTCACAAATTTCAACGCTCCCCGTTGAAGTGGGAAGTGGTGACCAAGCCCAACAAGTTGCGCAAGCGTTCAAAGGGCCCCTTCGACAGTGGCTTCATGAAGATGTCAGCAAGATTATCTTCACTCCGAACATGTCCGACCAGCAGAGACCCCTCCAACACCTTCTCCCTGATGAAGTGGTGATCAATCTCTATATGCTTGCTCCTGGCGTGACACACTGGATTGTTTACCATCTTGAGAGCACTCTCATTGTCACCCCGGAGTAAAGTAGGCCCTTCCACTTCTTCATGAACATCCTCTATAAGCCTCCTCAACCAAACGGCTTCCCGAGCAGCCAAGGCCGAAGCCTTATACTCCGCCTCCGTGGTTGAAACCGACACCGAGTCCTGCTTCTTGCTACCCCACGAGATGCTAGCTGAACCGCAAGTGAACACATAACCTGAAGTAGACCTCTGATCATCCGAATCACCGCCATAGTCAGCATCCGTGTACCCGAGCAACGCAAACTCCGAGTCCCTTCTATAGAGGAGTCCCATATCAGAAGAAGCCTTGACATACTTCAGAATACTCTTCGCCGCCACTAAATGAGATTGCCTTGGTTCAGCCATATACCGACATACTCGGCCAACAACATAAGCAATGTCCGGCCTTGTAATCGTCAGGTAGATCAAGCTCCCAACAAGAGCCCTGAACACCAAGGGATCATGAAGAACCCTTCCCTCATCTCGTCGAAGCTTCAGCCCAGGTTCCAGTGGAGTAGAGCACTTCTTACTTTCGCCCATGCCGAACCGCTTCACAATGCGATCAGCATACCCTTTCTGGCAAATGAGAACCCCGTACTCCTTCCTCTCTACTTCAAGACCGAGAAAGTGATGCAACTCTCCCAAGTCTTTCATCTCGAAGCGTATAGCAAGCTCTGCCCTGAGCCTCGATACTTCCCCCTCCGAGTTCCCTGTGATGATCATGTCATCCACATACAGTAGGACCAAGACTTGTAGCTCCCCCTTCTTCTTGACGAACAAGCTTGAATCCGAGTTGGAAGCAAGGTATCCACAGAATTGCAAGTACTCTGCAATCTTCCCATACCACGCTCTAGGAGCTTGCTTCAACCTATAGAGAGCCTTCCTGAGTTTGCAGACATAGTCCGGATGCTTTTCAGAGACAAAACCAAGCGGCTGATCCATGAAGATGTCCTTGTCAATCTATCCGTAAAGAAAGGCATTCTTCACATCGAGTTGCCACAACCTCCATCCCTTGATAGCAGCCAAGGCGATCACCACTCTTACTGAAGTCATCTTCGCAACTGGACTGAATGTCTCCTCATAGTCTTCTCCATACTGATATGAGAATCCTTTAGCGACCAGGCGAGCCTTGAACCGATCAATGCTCCCATCAGCCTTCTTCTTCAACTTGTACACCCACTTGTAAGTAACCGGAGTAATGCCATCAACCTTGGGCACAAGGTCCCAGGTTTTATTCTTCTTCAGAGCATCAATCTCTTCTTTCATGGCACCTTCCCACTCCTTCACTCCAGTGGCCTCGTTGAAGTTTGCAGGCTCTCGCTCATCCAGAGGACCAGCAAAGAAACAGGAGACAAAGCTCACTGCATTCCCATCACAGTACCGAGCCGGTGGCTTAACCACCCTCTTCGATCTCCGAAGGATCGGCTCCTTGCTCACTGCTTCCGTTGCTTCTTCGGGCTCAACTCCTACCTGGGGCAAGCATTGAGCAGTGCTCCCCCTGCTTCTTGAGCCAGAAGGCTCAGCCTCGGAGTTAGAAGCAATAGGAGCTGCTGGTGAAACAACAAGCTCCTCTTACAAGCCTTCAGCAGCCGCCACCGGTGCTTCATCAACCTTGCTACTTCCGGTTAGCTCAACCGAGCCACCTCCATATGACGTCAGCTCGTCAAAGACAACATCTCTTGACACCACGAACTTCTTCGTCACAGGGTCCATGCATTTCCATCCCTTCTTCCGCTCATTGTAGCCAACAAAGACAAGCTTCCTTGCCTTCACATCCAGCTTAGTTCGTGAAGCATCCAGGACATGCACGTAGCAAGTTGAACCGAACACCCGAAGGTGTCCCACACTCGGCTTCTCCTTCAGCAACAACTCAATAGGAGTTTTCATGTTGATAGGGCTGAGTGGCATCCAGTTGATGACATAAGCAGCACAAGACATCCCTTCCGCCCACAAGGACCTTGGAACATCTTTTGCATGAAGCCAACATTTGCAGGTCTCCGTCAGATGACGGATCTTCCGCTCCGCTACCCCATTTTGTTGTGGAGTGTGAGCACAAATAAGCTCCCGTTGGATCCCGTGCTTCCTGCAGAAGTTAGAAAACTCGGAGGAGACAAACTCACCCCCATTATCCGTTCTAAGCTTCTTGATCCACAAGCCAAGCCGACCTTCTACCAACTCCTTGAACTCCACAAACAAATGGAAGGCTTCTGACTTCTCCTTTAAGAAGTACACCCAAGTATACCTTGAGTAGTCATCAACCAAGACAAGCATGTATCTGCTTCCACCAAGGCTGGCAGTAACCGTCGGTCCCATCAAGTCGCCATGAATGCACTCCAATGGTTTCTTGCTCCTTGTTTGTGATTTATCAAACGGAAGGCGATGTGCCTTACCGTATTGACAGCCCACGCAAACATGCCCATCACCAAAGGAGGATAACTTCGGCAACCCCTTCACCATACTTCTACTCGCCATCGCCTTCAGCTTGTCCATGCCAACATGCCCCAGCCTCTCATGCCATATAGCAGCACTATCATTGGCCCTCATCCTATCAACATAAGAATTGGTGTCAAGAACAAACAAGTTCTTCACCCTCCTCCCAAAATGAGCAACATCAGCCTTAACCGCTGATACGTTGCGAAGGAACCTCACGTCTGTTGGCCCAAACAGAACGTGATACCCAGCGTCCACCGCATTGGTCACCGAGAAGAGGTTTTTCTTCATGCCCGACACGTGATACACACTCCTTAACGTGAGTGGCCCCTGATCACTACCCAAAGACACGACCCCCTCTTTCTCTACTGCATAAACAGTATTATCAGCAGTGATAATAGCTTCATTACTTGAGTAAGCCTGCATGGAGGTGAACTTCGATTTGTCTCCGGTGAGGTGATGACCACACCCGGAGTCCACGATCCACTCGCCGTTGAAGTCCTCAGCAGACAAGGCCCGGACACAAGTGCCCGTCATAAAAGCTCTGCCCCATTCTGCTTCTTCACTTCTCGAGCAAGCTTCCTCCTTTCCCGCAGCATGCCCAGGCTGCAGTTTGACCTTGCAGTCCCGCTTGAAGTGCCCTTGCTGATGACACCGGTAGCACTTCAAGTTCTTCTTCCAGTCCTTAGGAGCATTGCTCCTCTCCGGCGGATATGAAGTTGAAGTCTCCTTCTCACCAGCGACCTGCACCTTCTTCTTCTTCTTCTTCCCTTCCCATCCTTTCTTCTTGTCTGAGAAGAGAGCTTCGATGCCTTCCTAGTTCAGGTTCACTCCAGCCATCTGCCTTGCTAAGCTCTCCTGCGATGCAAGCAGATTCTCCAGCTCCAGCAAAGACGGCTGAGTAGCCTACCCTTGAACAAATGTTACAAAGGCCACATATTCCTTCCGCAACCCGCGGATAATGTGCCTTTTCATCTTCGCCTCAGAGATAGGCTCATCAGGATCCAGTGCCGACAACTCAACACACAAGCTCTTCATCTTTAAGAAGTACTTGGAGATGGAAAGGTCTCCCTGAGTTGCCCCGGCCAACTCATTCTCCAGGAACTGAAGCCGCGCCACATTCTTCCTATTGAACAACTCTTCAATGGTTGTCCAAATATCAGCAGCCGACTCACATCCAACGATGTGATCAAACAGTTCCGGAGACACGGCTCTCTTCAGAATGAACTCCGCCTTAGCATTTGTTCTTCTCCAGAGCCTAACCTGCTCAGAAGTACCGAAAGCAGCAGTGACTTCCTGCCTGTCGTCACCACCGACGACTTCCCATAGATCCTCGCCAAGAAGATAACTCTTCATGCATGACTTCCACTTCTTGAAGTTAGTCGGCGTTAAGAGTTCAATGCGCAGACCTCTTGCAAAGCTCCCTTCCATTGCAACACCTGTTGGCAACCTTTCAGAAGCACCGAGCAACAAGACAGGTTGATCACCACTCAATCACTTCGTAACAACACTGGCTGACTTCCGCTCACGCAACTGAACCTCCCTCTGATACCATGTTAAATTTTCTCAACGTGGTCAGCAAGGTAGCCCAAACGCCAAATTATTATCTTCGGCACTACACAGTTCTCACGTTGAAACAGCGGAAAACCAAGGAACAAAGGTTAATCCCAACAAACAATGGAAGCACAAGCAGATCTTTTATTCATTCACTTCTTGACAACACGAGACATACATAGCGAGACATGATTTCGCTAGTATAACAGCTGTAAACAGAATGCACCAAAAACCAAGCCGGGCGGACAGCACCGGAGTCCGCCGAGACCGCCAAGGTCGCCGAGGTCGCCGAGTCCGCTGAGATTGCCCGAACTTAAGCTGCAATCCGCCGAATAGCCACGGAGTCCGCCAAAGCTGCGAGGCTGCGCGGACACACCGTTATTCGTCTCCTGCTGAAGCTGAACTGAGGAACACCCCCTACCCGCCTGAAACCGGTGGACAGGTTATTGAAGCTGGCAAAGTTGAAACAGAGCTGACAAGTCGCAGAGCGACCTCCTCCTGAATCCGCAGAGTCCGCACAACTTCCAAGTACTTGACCGAAGTCACAGCCAAACTCCTGGCTCCTTGAAGCTACCCGCGCGACCTGCACACATCAAACGTCAGCACTGAATCAATCCGCGCGGACAGACAAACTGAGACCGCAGCTCCTTGCCCAAACCAATTTACTGTTCACTCAAGTTACTGTAGACCTGCCAGGGGGTCCTATTTATAGGCGAGGTGAGGAGTGTGGTCACCGCCCTAGGGATAGCGACACCGCCCTAGCCCGCGCGATAGCAAAACACCGTCCGCCGAGTCCGCAAGGACTTAGCCGGATACCAAGGAAAACCGCCAGGAGCAAAGCAACATTGGCGAACCCTCTCCAGTCCGCCCAAGCGATGCGGACAAGGCATCAGCCCGCAAAGCTTCCGACCACTGCAGAACATCAACCCCCTTCAATGGCTGTCCGCACCAACCCGAGGCAGTCCGCAAGACTCAAGCCTCAATCCGCCACAAGTCCACGACCAAAGGCAGATAGCAACAGTCCGCCCGGTCACAGCGGACTTGGTGGATACGGCGGACACCATGGTCTTGGCACAGAGTGACCAAGTCCAAAACATCAAAGGCCAATGCGAGCATGGCGGACACAAACTCCCGTCCGCCAAACACCGTAGTACAGACCGCCAGCAGTCCGCAAACTCCTCGCACTCCTGCCCATCGCAGCAATCAACTCCCGGACTCCAAAACCAGTCCGCCAATGACCTCCACAGCAAAGCACCTGCTGTACCACCAGAGCTCGACAAGGCCTCAGCCAAGCTCTAAGCCCAGTCCGCAACAGCCCATACCGCGGACACACCAGTCCGCAAGCTTCCCGCGGACACGAGCTAAACCGCCAAACAGCACAAGGCTGCACCACGACCACTGAGCAATGCACCAGTCCGCAAGCCTCTATCCGCTCAGGCCGCTGCTTGGCTAAACTAAAGCCAACGTCCTATCCGCAGATACCAGGCCGCACAGTCTGCGGACTTCATGCAACAACCCGCTCAGAAGACAGCCGGCTTTCCACTAGACCTTCCACCTGGCCGCACATCATAGTCCGCCCAGTACGCCTAGTCCGCCAAAGCTGTCCCCCCAGGCCGCTCGGCCTGTCCCGTCAACCACTTCCACTTCACAAATTTCAACATGTATAACTAAGCTGACTGCAAACCTATTCGCCAACCTGCATGACCCTATACATGCATTAGCGGAGATATCTAATATAATAACTCTATGTGAATTAACATGCAATAATTGCACAAACCGTAAGAACTAGCAGTCATTCATCACAAGTAAAAATATCAAGCGAAATGCATTGATCACGCAAACATATAAGTTTAACCGGCACAACATCTAAAAATTAAATGAATAAACTAGCAAACCACATAAGACATAAAAAACAAGCATTTGACAAATAAAATTATCCAACACAATAATCCACATCCACATTTGTTAATATTATTATAAATCAAAATCAGTCACTGTGGATGCTGATCGCGATCAGTAGGATCCCTATCAAAGTGGGCAGCATGGTCCCTGACTTGAAGAAGGCCACCCTGCATCTGCCATATATGGTGGTGAATCGTGTTGAGAGCCCAGTGAATCTAGGAAGAACCCTGAACCACCTGATCTCAAGGCAAATGGTATGCTGGCACTTCCTAGTCATGTGGTCGTGTGGGTTGCTCAAGTGGTTGATCCACAGGATTAGAGGTCTGCCCCTGATCATAGGGTCTGGCCTTCACAACCTCTCAGTGCTAGTGACATCTAACCATCAACTCCTCTCCCCTTAATTGGCCAAATTTAAAAATTTGTTCTTATAGTATTTAGAATCATCCTCCAGCCTTCGAATGCGGTAACTCTAGTCCTTCTTCTCCCTCTCAAGAGAAGAAGCGAGAGTCACGATTGTTGAAATTTCACAAGGTGACTAGGAGATAGCTCTAATACCAAGTAAAAAACTTTTAGGGCTATCAAGCTAACAACTTGATCAAGCGGAAAGAGGGAACCAGGCGTAGGAACACTCCAACCCTAAACTTAGCTCAATAAACCAGGTGTAATAGAAGGCAACAACAAAGTCTTGTATTAACAACAATCTTCATTACAGGGCAAGATATACATGGAAAGACATTATTTCGTCAAGTAAAACAGGGAAGTAAAAAACAACAAACTAGACGGGAGGACAGAAGCTGAGACCGCCGAGTTCGCCGAGATCGCTGAGGTCGCCAAGCCACTGCTGCACCGAACTGATCTATAGAGTCCACGAAAACCGCGGACGACCCGTTTTTCTGCCGAACACCTTGTCCGCTCTCTGCAAGCCGCCTAACCACAGAGGTTGCCTAGCTACTAGAGTTCGCGAACAAGAGCTGCTGCCGAACGGAAAGAACAGATCGCCCAGACCGCCTAGACCGGCGGACATGTTATTAAACTGGAATTGCCGAAGGAGAGAAGACTGGCTAGCCGCAAAAGCAACCTGCTGCAAAACTGCCGATTGTTAACCGCAAACTCCACTGATCCCTGACCGCAGTCAGAACCAGAATCCAGATTCCTCAGTGCTAGCTGCACAACCTGCAAACAACAAACTAGTTAATCTTCTCAAACCGCGCAGATAAAAAATCTGAGGTCGTAGCAATTAACCCACGTACAACTTACTATTCATTCAGTTACTGTTGATGTGATAGGGGGTCCTATTTATAGGCGCAGAGAGAAGTGTGGTAACCGCCCTAGTGGATAGAATCACCACCCCAGCTCGCAGCTAGCACCTAGTAGTCCGCCAAGTCTGCATGGACAATGCCAGACACCACCCTAACCGCCTGGCACCAAGGCTAGATGCCAGTCCGCAACCCGGTGTACACCTCACCAGTCCGTACGTTGTAGCGGATACAACAACAACCCACACACACCGCGGACATTACAACAGCCCACAACAACAAGTTCACGACCAATAGGCACAAACCGTCTGGTCAACCAGCGGACATTGCAGACTCTACGATCAACCTGGACTTGTCACAGATCGTGACCAAGTCCATCAATCAGTGAACCACTAGCGCGAGCTCCGTGGACATGAACTATCAGTTTGCTCAGTCCGCTAAGACCGCCAAATCCAAGCCAGATCACCAAACCACGAACTCAGCGGTTACCTCCTAACCGCACCAACAAAGATCATGTGCACATGCCAATGCCCATCTCGCGAGGTCCAAGAACAGTACGCATCTGTAACACCCCAAAGCCAAGATTAGGTTCAGGATTGGGTGACACGGCCTGGGACACGGGCATGTCCCAGGGCGTGTCGTGCTCAGGTCGACGAACTGTGCTCGACAATCGTCGAGTGACAAGCAAGGGGAGTACACGACCTGTGACACAGGCGTGTTATAGGGCATGTCCTTTGCGGGATTCAGCCAGGGATGCGTGTGCTTGAGGACACGGGTGTGTCCTACGGTACACGGCCTGGGACATGGGCGTGTCCCATGGCCGTGTCCCGCTCGAGTGAGTTGATGTTATGCTGGGTGAAGTACACAGCTACTAGACATGGGCGTGTCGACCATGACACGGGCGTGTAGGGTGTGGCACAGGCGTGTGGCACGGTCGTGTACTGTTTTGATTTGAGTCAGTTATGTGCCGCTTAAGGGACACGGCCTGTGACACGGGCGTGTCACAGGGCGTGTCAGGCCGTGTTCAGTCTATTTTTGGGCAAATCAGAGCCGTTCGTTTCCCTATCCTGGATCCAATGGTCCAGGACCCTTCCCTGTGGATAAAAGGCTGAGAAATGAGGGATAAACTCCTTCATTTCATCCTTCTTCTTCTTCTCAAAGAGAAAAAGAGAGAGGGCAAGGGAAGGAAAGGAGGAAGGAGAAAGCTAGTTGATGGAGGAGCTGCGAAGTGCAAAAACAAGATCTGAGTTTGGATTCGTGAAGGCAAATCCACGACGGTAATTTCCATTCGGCTATTTCATGGCTCCAAAGCGATCTTCAAGGGTAACAATCTCCTTCTTGGACATCGAAGTCCTTTCTTTATGCATAAGCATGGAATCCTCCACCAAGAGGTGGATATCGTAAGTGATTCCTTGGTTGAGTCTGCATCTAGAGCTGGAAGTGTGTAGTAAGACATAGGCATGCTGTGTGAAGCCCATCTGGACGGGTAGTCTGGATTGGTGATGGTTATGGATAAACCGGAGAAGACTCCGTGGATTTGATGATTACGTAAGATTGATGAGTATAAACTTTGTTGTATGGATTTGTGAATGTATGGATTTATGGATGTTGATCTTGGATGCTTTGCGAAAGTTCCTAGTTGTGTTGAGAGGTCAATTGGTAGCAATGCTGGGGGAGCGCGAGATAAACCCAGCTTGCTACACCACTAGGGTGGGTTGATCTATTTTAGTTGAGGGGGTCGATTGGTGACAATTCCTAGGGAGCCGAGTTAAACCCGACTTGCTACTCTACTAGGGTGGGTCGATCTGGATTAGGATGGGAGGTCGATTGGTGGTAATGCCTAGGGAGCATAGATAAACCCGGCTTGATACACCACTAGGGTGGGTCGATCTGCTCATGTTTGCTATGAGGTTAATACCTCTGAGTGGGATGGACAGAATGTCGCCAGCCTGCAGGATTGGTGGACTAGGACCGGCCAACCAACCAGTTAAAAACCTCTGGGTGGCGGTGGATGACAGGTATATCTGGTACACCAATAAGGTGCCCTAAGTGCACGGAGCGTCGGGTGGATACCAGCATTTGTGACATGGTTGTGTTTGGTAGCTTGATGGATTGATAGATATTATGATGGTAATGCATACAGGGAAGGAACCACTGCCCCGAGTAAGGGGCATGGTCGTTATAATTGGTAAGCTAATGCTGACTGTTGCTTTGTTTACCGCTCTTGGGGTGGATGATTATTTGCAGGTGCTGGTGGATTGAATTGAATTGAGCGGAATAAAGGCTTGCTACGAAGGCCGTTGAAGGCCGTGCAAAGAATGTTTGGATTTCATGTGTGGACGGCCTGCGTGTCGATGTATGAAAATGTATATGTTTTTAAAAGAGAAACTTGTAAGGCCTTAAGGCCGTGAGCACGTGTGTGTGTGTTATAAACATTCCTGGTTTATATATAAATGTGGAGTTTATATATTTGTGGATATTTATTGTGCTGAGTTCATGTAACTAAAATACTGTGCTAGAATGCTTGAGTTAGGCTACGAGTAGAATGAGATTTTGATTTCCACACATGACTCTGCCATTTGTCTGTGAAATATGGCATGGGGCCCCGGCCGGACCCACTATTATATTCCATGGGACGAATGGAGGCGTTAGAAAGTGGTATCAGAGCCAGGTTTGAGATTTATGGGAGGGAGAACATAATTGAACTCAAGAATGTCCACTAGGAATGTTATACATGTGCGAGAGGAGCGTCATGATGTAGTCAATGTATATTTGCATTGAGGAAAGGGATGCTAAATGATGTTTTGTACATTGATAGGTGGCAAGGAGTGGTGCTGGGCAGTCTGAGCCTCAGTGGTCTGATGAGAGTGCAACACCCGTTGAAGCGCCTACACCTCCCTCGGCAGAGACCATATGTGTGGTGACCGAGACGATGCTCGCAATGTTACAGGCACAAACTACTGGGCAGGCAAAGCCTTCAGGGGTGACAGAACCGCCTAGTGTAAGGCAGGAGCGTGCTGAACCTGTGGTGAATGAGCAAGCAACATATGAGCAGTTAAAACTATTTATGGAGTTTCATCCACCTATGTTTGGTGGGGCGATTTCCCCAACGTAGGCGGAAGATTACCTTACAAGTTGCTCGTTACAAAATATACAATTTCATACATCGGCACACGGTCCAGCCACACATGAAACCCAAACATTCTTCGCACGACCTTCAATGGCCTTCGCAGCAAGACTTTATTCTGATCAATGCAATTCACTTAATCCCCCAGCACAGCAAATAGTCATCCACCCCAAGAGCGGTAAACAAAGCAACGGTCAGCATTAGCTGACCAATTATAACGACCCTACCCCTTACCCGAGGCAGTGGTTCCTTCTGAAAGTGAGCTGTTAGATCAGGAATAATCTAGAGGGGGTGGGGGGTGAATAGAGTATTCAGGGTTTATAAAATTTTCTTCTGATTTATTCTAGTGCAGGAACAAAATTAAAACAAGAATCCTAACAAACAGCCACAACACAAAAAACAAAAGAAAAGAGCAATCCAGACAACACAAGAATTTATAGTGGTTCCCCTAAACTTGGGTACATCCACTCTTCTACCACCCTGGTAGGAATCCACTTAGATTTTTTATCAGGTGCCTGACACCAATGAGCTTTTGATCAGGTGCTCAAAAACCAATCCTCAAGTCTTTTGATCAGGTGACTTGCAACCAAGAATAACTTTTGAAGGGAGTTATAACCCTTTATACAGTAGGGGGTGAGAGATGATTGTGACTTCTCTTTCTTAATATGCAACTGAGAAGACTGGTGGATATTTGATTTTAGCACAGGCTCCCCCTAAGATATAGAATGGTTCAGGTAGAGGAAGCCTTGCTGCAGGGTGATAGGCCTTCAGTAGTACATCCTTGATCAACAGCTGTTTAGGAACTTCTTTGACAGATAGTGATGTAGTTGTCCTTTGAAGTATCCTGGAGTGTTGAAGACACAAGACTCTTGATTTTGATTAGGTGTTCTTCTTCTTCAGATAGCTGATGATCTTCAGGAATATGGCTTCTTGTTATGTCAAAATTCTGTGTTGACAGAAAGCAGTGAATCTCTTGTTTCAGACTGACTATTTTTTGTATTTGTCGAATCTCTATATTGTGTATCTTGTTCTGTCTGTCTACAAAAAGAAGAGAGAAAATCTCTTTTATATTTCCTGTCAAAAATGGTCTTTCGAAATTTTGAAATCCTCTGCAATCAATGCTGACGGCCTTGAGAATAAACAACATTGAATTATTTCCCCAACTGTCTCATGGAAAAATAGCAGGCAATAATCCTGGAGAAGACCATGATCAATGCTCTGACTAACGGTTATATTCCAAAGAATATTTGAGTATTAATTACTCAGGAATTATTGCAGTGAGAAGGGGATAGAAGGATGGAAAATAGCTAAGTCTGGATTCGTCGAACTGATAACAGAAATCGTCGAGCTGAGTTCACAGTTCGTCGAGCTGAGTTGCTGAGTTTGTCGACCAGATAACTTCTGTTCGTCGAGCTGAGTTCCAAGATCGTCGAGCAGAGAGCAGAACTATATTCTCTAGAAACTTTGCCTTTTATGTGTATGAAGTTCGTCGAGCTGATATCTGGTTTCGTCGCTAAAGTTCAGCAAAATATTTCTGGACATAGAATAATTTCAGATGCTTTTGGATGAAGGTGTTGAAGTGAAGTATCCAGAATTCGTCGACCTAAGAATTGGTTTCGTCGAGCTGAGGACCACTTAACTACTGCTGGATAACTCTAGCTATTGTGGTCACAGTTCGTCAAGCTAAGAATCAAGTTCGTCGACCAAAGTCTGACTCTGGACTTAGAATAAAGAGATGTTTTCTGATCTTGAAGTGTTGAAGTATAATGTCCAAAGTTCGTCGACCTGAGTACCAAGTTCGTCGAGTTCAGCTCAGAGAATTTACTCTGATATCGTCGAGCTGAGCACGACTATCGTCGACCTGAGTTCGACGAACGTAGAACTCATTTTACTTGGTATTTAGAAAAACTCTAAGTCTTGAGTCTCTCACAGTCTTGTTGATAGATGGTCCATGTGATGCTGATTCTAAGGACTTGGCCTAGACTCTAGGACACAACCATGACCCTAGCTATACATTGTGGGTCATATGATCCTAACTTAGTGAACCTAGCCCAAATATTACTAAGGATCCAACAATCTCCCCATATTTAGGTGAGGTCACTAATTACAGACTCAAATTAAAATTGAAAATCACAAGGCAAGAAAGCATATATCTGGCAGAGATCAATAACACATGCAACAGATATATATATATATATATATATATATATATATATATATATATATATATATATATATATATATATATATATATATATATATATATATACATAAGCTTTGTTCAGAAATAGAAAGCAGTTATAAGAACATAACAGAAGTAAAGCAGTTCAGAATCACTTTTTTTGTTTCTTCTCTTTGGTCATTACTTCTTTACCTTTATCTCCAGGCTTGGTAAAGACAATTTCTCTGTTTGGATCTGAAGCTTGCACTTTTGTCATGGTCATATCAGCAGCCCCTATAATCTTCAAAGATGTGGCTCTTGGGACAACTGCTTCTGGGTGCAACTTCACGTAGTCATCAACATTGAAAAACTTGTTTGTTTTCTCAAACCTCTTAAGCTCTTCTTTCCTATACTTAGACATTGTGGAATACTCAGAAGGATCCTTTCCTTCAGCTTTGGCCTTGTTAACCTTAGAAAAGCCTACAAGTTCTTGGAACCTGGCCATTCTAGCTGTATTAGCTATTTCAGGATCTTCAAAATGAACAGGAGGAGAATTTGGTCTTTTAGGACTTTCAGCTTTCTGATTTGTAGGGAATGATGGTTGTTGTTGATGTTGTTGCTGTGGTTGATGTTGCTGCTATGGTTGATGCTGAAATTGATGTTGCTTGCCTGAAGAGTAATGCCTATGCTGGCTGCTTTCAGAAGAAGATCTCCCTTGATGTCTCTGATATGTTTGGAATTGGGTAGATCTTTGGGAAGTTGTGCCTGAAGCACCAGCAGCTGGAGGAGGAGGGGGAGGTGGATCTTTTCTGTATTTCTGAGATGGAGGAGGAGAGTATCTTCTGCTTCTCTTCCTCTCTTTCTATTCATTTTTAGATAACCACATCCAAGCTGGCATCCCTTTATATGGAGTTATCTTTTGGAGAATATAGTAGGGAGTGTCATTGGCTGGATTTGGCTTAGGAGCAGGAGATGGAGGAGCTTTTCTCTTTTTAGATACTGGCTTCTTCTTTTTCTTAGCATCCTCATAAGAATCCTCATCATCATCATCATCATCATCATCACTTCTATCCTGTGGATTATCATATAAAACATCTAGCTTTTTTAGTGTTTCATCAGATATAATGGGTTTCTCAACTTGGGATGGAGCTGGAGTAGATGCTGGAGCTGGAAGAGAAATTTTAAGAGGAGTTGTAGAAATAACTGGACTGTGCTTTCAGCAGCTGCCTTATTCTCTTCTTCAATGTTAGCCTTGATTAACTCATCCAGATCAGGCAAGGGTGAGTCATCCATTACAAAAGTTGGGATTGAAGGGGAAGAGACAATTGGGGAAACAACTTTAGGGAGAGGTGAAGTAGGAACCTCTTGAGAAGCAAAGTTGTCCTTAAGCTGCTTAGCCACTTTAGGGCTTATTGGAGAGGTGTATGGGATAAAAGCCAAAGATGGCTTAGTATACTCTGCTGAAAAGAATCTCAAGTATGCAGTATCAAAAATGCTTAACAAATTAACCAAATATACTGTGGAATTTTAAATGAAATCACCAGCAGTAATTAACTCTTCTGGGACTGCATCTTCCATATCCATGTCAGTCTCAATAAACTGAATTAAATCAATTAAATCTGTATCTGTAAGCTCTGTATCTACTGCTATTGCTATTGCCTCTGCATCTGCTGGAGATGCTGAAACTAAAACTGAGACTACTGCTACTTGAGCTGCTGCAGCTTCTTCATCAAGCATCTCCCCCTTCTTCGTTGCAGTACCAACTGGAGCCAGGCCCCTAAATGAAGAGGGGGCAGTAGAAAGGGCAAAGATTTGAGCAGATAGGGTAGAGATGGAAGTAGCAAGAGGTGTAATGGCCTCTGCTTTGATGGTTTTGAGGAGGGGTGTGATGAGAGCAAGGACAGAAGAGATGGTGGAGGGGTTCAATGTTGGAGTGGCAGATGGTGTTGAGGGGGAAACAGTTGGATGGATGGTAGATGTTGGTGAGGATGGAGGAGGGAAATCTTGCATGTGTACATCTTGTGTGGATGGATGTGGAGGAGGAGGAGAATTGGGAGGAGATGTCAGCAGATTGAATGATGGTATGGAGGACAAGTGTGGTGGAAGAGGAGATGAAGGTGGTGTTGGGGCTGGTATATCATTAGGGGAGTGGGGTGATTGAGGTGGAGTGAGTTGATGGTATTCCTGGGTGGGTGAGGAAGGGAAATCAGTGAGGTCTATTGGTGGAGAGGTGGCAGGTAAAGTAGCTGTAGTAGAAATATGATCAGAGGGTTGTGGTTGTTGATGTGGTTGAAGTCATTGTTGGAGTTGTGGATGTGGTTGAAGAGAGGGAGTATGAACTGTGGAGGGTGATTGTTGTTGAGTTGCTGGAAGGGATGGAGGTGTGGGGATGATCTCTTAAGCAGGGTGTGAAGTGGCTCTAACAGCCCTTGTGCTTTCAGAAGCTGGGGTGGAAGAGGTTGAAGCCTTGGATAGCTTGGATATAGTCCTCTCCCACCTGCCAAACAAGGCACAAGTGAGCCTCTTGCTGGCATTAATGAATATGGTCGGAGAGACCAGTGATTCAGCAGCCTTCTCCTTCAGGAAGATTCCTAGGATCCTTCCAAAACAGACTTCCTTCTTATTGTTCTTTTTCTTTATTAGATCAAATATAATCTGAGCCCATTCTAATTGTTTCTTATTTACCACTGCGCACATGACCAAAAATTGATGTCTGGTAATGTAGTCATGGGAAGTGTGTTTGCCTAGCAACACTTTCCCAACAATATCTGCCAGAAATTTATATTCTGCAGATAAATGTTTCTTCAATAGTTTATGAGAATTATTTCCAGCATAGCCCATCAAACTTAACATCATATCATATTCCTCAGAATCTATTTCCAGTTCTTCTTCTCCATTGTTCAATCCAAAAATTTCAGTTAATACTGCGGGAGAGAGAGTTATAGCGTTACTCACAATTGTTCTTGTCAGGGTATTCTCTTCTAATGTTGATAAAGTGTAGACCCATTCTCTAATCTCTGTTCCAGACAGTTTAATCCTGGTTGTCATTAGGTTCTTCAGTTTCTATTCTTCCTGAAGTTCCAGAATATGTAAAAAGATCGGATCTGAGTGCTGAAATAAGTCGAAGTCGACATCGAAGCCGGTGTCGAACTTCATTGCAGCTAGGGTTCCTGCTTGAATCGCCATGAAATCACCTACAAGAGATAAAAACAGCGATCAAGTGCAAAGGGAACGGAAAGTGCGGGACGGAGGTCAAAGAAAACCTAGTTATAAGATTTTCTGGAATATGAATCGACAAACTCCGTTCCACAAAAAATAAGAAATTCTTCGACCTGAGATCGACGAAATAATTTATAGTGAAATAATTCGTTGAGCTCAGCTGGAAAAGTTGAAGACATTTCGTCGAGCTTCGTTCGACGAAGGTTTTCTGAAGTGGATTCGTCGATCTCTGTTCGACGAAAACAACTTCACTCACAGAGAGTTCGTCGACCTTCGTTCGACAAATATCTCCCAAACTTTCCCTAGTTTATCGAGCTCCGTTCGATGAACTCTGGATAATTCATTGAGTGTAGATAGAAACTAAACTAAGTCTTCTCCATTGATCATTCCAAGCTGATTTATAAAGAATATGTGATTTCTCTCATCCAGAGGTTTGGTGAATATATCAGCTCTTTGTAAATCAGTGTAGATATAGATAAGATTAATTTTGTTTTTATCTACAAACTCTCTAATGAAGTGATGCCTAATGTCTATATGTTTAGTCCCACTGTGATGGACTGGATTTTGTGTTATTGTTATAGCACTTGTGTTATCACAAAAGAGAGTTGAATTATTTAAGGTGAGACCATAGTCTAGGAGTTGGTTTTGGATCCACAGCATCTGAGAACAACAACTGCCTACTGTAATATATTCTTCTTCAGCAGTTGAGGTGGATACAGAAGACTGTTTCTTGTAAAACCAAGATACCAACCTCATACCAAGGAACTGACAAGTCCCTAAGGTGTTTTTTCTATCAACCCTGCATCCAACAAAGTCAGCATCTGAAAATACAGTTAAATCAAATTCTGACTCAGCAGGATATCATAGGCCTAGACTAAGACAACCCTTTATATATCTCAAAATTCTTTTTAAGAAAATTAGATGAGATTCTTTAGGGTTCACTTGGAACCTGTTGGGTACATTGGAATAAATGTACCTGATTTGAAGAAGCCTCACCCTACTCAATGATATACATCAAAATGTATTTGATGTATTTTGAGTTACCTTGTGCAGGTTAAGTAATTGCAGGGAAAGCTTAAAAGATTCTAAGTCCATGTGTCGACACCCAGAAGAAAAGTGTCGACACTTAAGAAGACTTGTGTCGACACCCAGAGAAGCAGTGTCGACACTTGGAGTAATTGTGTTGACACCAGGGATGCAGAGTCGGCACCAGAAGGAAAGTGTCGACACATACAGGCTGTGTCGACACTCAATGAAGAAATGTCCAGAAAAGCTGTGTCGACACTTAGAAGCAGTGTCGACACCCAAAGGAACTTTGTCGACATCATAAAGTGTCGACACTACAAGTGTCGACACTAGGAGGCTGTGTCGACACTTAGCAAAAGTTCAACAAATTCTAAGTACAAGTATCAACACAAAGGAGAAGTGTCGACACTCAGCCAAAGTCTCAACACATGAAGAAAGTGTCGACACTAGGAGGCTGTGTTGACACTCAACAAATTCCAATGAAGTTTAAGTACAAGTGTCGACACTAAGAAAATGAGTCGACACCAGCAAAAGTATCAACACAGAAGGCATGTGTCGACACCAAGAAGATGTGTCGACACTTAACAAGTTCAACACAAGAAGATGTGTCGACACAAAGGAGTTGTGTCGACACTTACAAGAAATCAACTAAGTACTGAAGAATAAGAAGTTGTGTCGACACATAATATCAGTGTCGACACATGTTGAAGATGCAGTGTCGAGAAGTAATTTCTACAACACAAGGAGTTGTGTCGACACCATGAAGGCTAGTGTCGACACTTAGTCTACTTGTGTCGACACTTAGTCTATCAGTGTGGACACTTAAAGACTAACTGTCTCGACACTTTCAGACAGTTACAGATATTTCAAGAAGTGACTGGATGACATGACAGCTACCATTCCAGCCGGTCTACTGCAACTGTCAGTGATGTCAAAAAGCTGTTAGAAACCGGATCAGCTGGTCACCATGAAGGAAGCCTATATAAAGGCTTATTCTGTCAACATAAGAAGATTTAGATTGAGAAGAAGATCAAGCAATTCATTGAAGAATCAATTCAAGTGAAGATCTAAGTAGTTGGAGAGAGAGAGCTCCTTCCAAGAAGACAGCTGTTGAACCAGGCTGTGAAGAAGGTTTCAGATTGAGATCTGAAACTTAAGTTGCAGTGATTGAAGATCAGATGCATAGAGAATCAACCCTACTGTGTTCTACATTCAAGAAGCTTTGAAGGAAGCCAAGGGAGGTTGATCTCAACAGAGTTCTTCCAAGAATTCATCAAGAAACCGGTCAACTCTTCTCTCTTATTCTGAGTTGAGGTTATATACATTATATTCTTAATTTCTTGTAGGATCCTTAGGGATCTGAGTTGTAAGCCTGAAATTATAAAGGCTGAGTGGTAGGGCCTGTGTGCCTGAGTGTAGGAGATTCATTTCTCTGAGTGTAGGCCTTGTGGCTGAGTGTAGGTCTTTGTGAAGACTGAGTGGTAGGGCTGTTGAGCCTAAGTTGTAGGAGTGAGATCACTCTGAGCTGTAGGAACCTGGTTGGGGTTCTGGGTATAAGATCTGAGGATCTGAGGAATAGTAAAGGAGTTTGGCCTAATCTAGTACACTACTAGATAAGCGAAGTGGGAAAGTGGATGTACCCAAACCTTGGGGAACCACTATAAAACTGTGTGTACTCTGTGTGTGTGTGATTCTGTGATTGCTATGCTGAATTGATGTGAAGAAGTATTTATAATTGTGTGATATAATCTGCCTAAAAGTTTAAAAAGATAATGTCACCTATTCACCCCCCCTCTAGGTGATTAGGTACAATTTCTTTCAAGTGGTATCAAAGAGAGGTTACTCAAAAAAGACATAACTGTCTGAGTAGATCCTGTTGGCAGATTCAGTATAATCAAGTACAGAATCAAGAAAATCAAGAAAATGAGTTCAACAGAGAATCACAAAGAACTTGGATCCATGAAGTTGCCAATTTGCAGAAAGGAGATTTTTGGCATCTAGAAAGAAAGGGTGAGGCTATTTATGGAAGCCTCTGACCCTAGAATCTATATCACAGTCAAAGAAGGGTCATATGTGCCTATGAAAGTTTCAGTCCTGGATGCAAATCAGAGAACTCCTAAGGACTTTTCTGAAATGACCAAGGATGAGATTATTCTGGCCACCATGGACAAAAGGGCCCAGAATATAATAGTAAGTGCAATAGATGATGCTACATTTCAGAACTTGATACACTGTAAAACATCAAAGGAGATGTGGGATACTCTGATAGTGTACATGAAGGGTTCTGAAGAAGTTAGACAGGACAGAAAGTCATTATTAAACCAAGAGTATGAGAGCTTCAGACAAGGAAGGTCTGATAGCATAACTGAGTGCTACAAGAAATTCTATAGGATAGTTAATGAGCTAATTTCCTATGGAAGAGAATTCAGCAATTATGAGCTGAATGATAAGTTCTTGAGATCCCTAACTAAAGACTGGGATACCACTTTCTCTATGATGACCTTCTCAATTCCCTCAGGAGGGCTATACATTGATTGTATGTCTTGATGTACCATATCAAAGTCTGGTGGAGGGTATATTACTTGAGCCACTTCAGCTTGCTCCCCTCCAAGATATGCAGGATTAATTCCAGACTCTGCAATATTGTCATCATCACATAATGGAGGATATCCCAGGGTGGATCTGATGGAATTGGAAATCCACTTTGCATGATCAGAGCCTGCTTTGACTAACACCCTCTCCTCCTTTATGACTTCTCTTTCAATGTGATCTCTTAGATCATCTTTCTGAAATCTGATTTGTGCATTTAGGTAATTTACTCCATCTTTGTAAAAAGGTTTCAACATTTGGAGTTTTTCAGTTATTAACTTCTGGGAATCCTAAAGTGCAGTAGTAACAACAGTTATGCTCTCTTGCAATGCTTTGTCAAAGTCTTCTTTGGCAGTGGTCAGGGTTGCATTCTGGGCAGTTATTATATTCTTTATTTCAGTTACAATAGCATTGTGGGAAGCTGTCAAATTATCATTCATCCTTATCTGATTCTCCAGAACATAGCCTTGCTTCACTTCAATTTCATCCACTTGAGCTTTGATCTTCTCCTGATGAGTTGCAAGATAGACTACTGCATTTCCTCCTTTATGGAAGCAGTCAGTCATCTCTTTCTTGTTCAGATTCATTTCAAATCTGATTGACTTGATATCTTGGGCCAGATCAAATTGCAGAGACTTATGCCCTTCATCCATATAAGATTGCAAAGCCTGTCTTTGCTCATCCATCTTAATCTGCAATGCAACCATCAGAGAACTGAAATCAGTAGATGGTGCTGGCTGTGGTGTAGGCTGTGGTGCAATTGTTTGTAAAGCTTTCTTATAATTCTGGCTTCTTCTTTTGAAAACTTGAAATTTTCTTTTCTTGGCTCTTGCAGACTCTTCATCTTCAGAAGCAGATGTGCTTGCAATATCAACCCTGTCCTTAGGGCTTGAAGGTAAATCCTTGTCAGTCCTAGGAACCTGCTTAGCGTCCTTTGGAACTTCAGGTTCTTTCCTTGCAGTTTCTTCTATAATCTCCACATGCTCCCCCTCAATAGTTACTTTCTCCCCCTCAGCAGCAGCACTTTCTTTCTCAAAGTCTGTTCGGAGAAGGTTAGGGAATAGCTCTTCCAAGGTAAACTCTTGTGGGGAGTGTGCTGGAGAATCTCTTATCTCATCTACCACTTTAGCAGTAACAAATGTGTCCTCCATGACAACATCTTGGGGTTGACTAGGAATCTGAAGTTGCTGATTAATATCAGACAATCTATCAGTCATATCTTCATTGTCAATAGAGAAATCTAATTAGTTGATTTCAGTTATTACCTCAAGTATAGTGTGGGTAACTTGTTCACACTCTAGTGGAGTTGACTCATCCACCAGTAGAGGCTCCCCCTGGACTGATTCCAGGTGTACTGGGCTAGCTTGTGGTAGCACCCCCTGCCTTGGGGCATCTTCTTGTCTAGCTGGAGAATGTCCAGCATTTCCAGTTTCTTCTTCATCTGGTGTGAACACTACCTGCTCTTCTGATCTGCTTGATGATTCTTGAGCCACATGGGCTGTCTTTTTCTTCTTCTTCAGAGGTGTTACTTTCTCAGGAGTTGGCATTTCCTTGGTTAACACTCTATCCCACCTAGAGAAGATCCTCAAATCCATTCTCCTCATGTGGTTAATTTTGGATCCTGTAGCTTGGGTCATTACCTCTAGTATACTACCAGCTAGGTATAGACTTAGTATCCTACCCAAATTGGGCTTCTTCATACTCTCTTTTTTTTTTCAAACACAACTGCAGACCAATCAGTTTCTAGTTTGAAAATAATCCTTGTCATGAGGCTAAACATGTGAGCTGAGACTCTGTCATGGCCTCCAGGCTTGCTCAGGATAACTTTGCCAACAATTTCAGATAGAAATTTGCCTTGCAAATTGATTCCCTTCCTATTGAAAACAGATCCTATTTTCAGATTTGAATCCAAACCACACCATGTTAATGCTTCTCTAGTCTTAGTAGCAGAAACATCTTCTTCTTCCTTTGTCCTTGGTAGTTGTAGTATCTTTCTCAGACTTTTAGGTGAGACCTTCACCTTTTCCCCATGAACTCTTGACTTAATTTTGAGTCCTGAGTCATCTAATGTTGCTCTATTCAGAAACTCCAGGACCTCCTTCTTCCAAATCTTGATCGGCTCTGAAACAAGAAATTCTAACCCAGTCTCAGCTATTAGGGTTATCACGCTTTTGATCTCAGGTTCCGCATCATCAAAAGCATGCCGCACGAGTTCATAACCTTCATTCACATTCTCTTCGAGCTTGGGCGCCATTAGGGTTTGAAGAAATTTGAATCTAGAGAAGAGAGGTGTCGACACACAAGTTTGGTCTCGAAACTTTGGTGAGCGTGTCGACAGACAATGGCGAAAACCTATTTATACCTTTCTAGAATCGAAGATGAAAGGGCGCGTCAAAATACTCAAATTGTGTCGACACTGTTGATAAGTGTCGACACAGACTTATAATGTCTCGACAACTATCTGTCGACACAAGTATAGTCGACAGAATATATGTGTCGACACTTGTTTATGTGTCGACACCGCTTAGCTCGACACTTAGTCGAGACTTTACCAGACTAATGTTGAGTAAATCCTAAGTGTCGACACCACCTTGGATGTGTCGACACCTACTATTTATGTGTCGACACTAATTCTCTTAAGTGTCGACACAGACTGTTTAGATGTGTCGACACCATTTCTCTGAAATGTCGACACCACTTTTCTGTGTCGACACAGACAACTCTGTGTGTCGACACCATTTTACTTAGCCAATTTTTGAAAACTTAATCTAAGTTTATCATACCTAATTCAATTTTGAACCTATTGAATTTGGTTTCATCTAAGGGCTTAGTATACATGTCAGCTAGTTGATTATCTGTATTAATATAATCTAGGGAAATATCTCCTTTTTCCACATGTTCTCTTAGAAAATGGTATTTTATTTCTATGTGCTTAGTCCTACTATGGGAGACAGGATTATTTGCAATAGAAATAGCACTAGTAGAATCACAAAATAAAGGTGTTCTACTTACTTGAATACCATAATCTTCAAACTGATGTTGTATCCATAGAAGTTGAGCACAGCAACTTCCTGCAGCCACATACTCTGATTCTGCTGTGGAGATAGCCACACTTGTTTGTTTCTTGCTACTCCAAGATATCAGTCTTCCACATAGGAATTGACAGGTTCCAGTTGTACTTTTCCTATCTTCCTTGCAGCTTGCATAATCTGCATCTGAATAACCTGTCAGTTCAAAGTCTCCATTCCTAGGGTACCAAAGGCCTAGATAAGGAGTGCCCTTAAGATATCTCAGTATCCTTTTGACTGCTGTCAAATGAGACTCTTTAGGGCAAGCTTGGTACCTAGCACAGACACATGTAGCATACATGATATCTGGTCTACTTGCAGTCAAATATAGTAGGGAGCCAACTATCCCTCTATACAAAGTCTCATCTACAGGTTTCCCTGCATCATCTTTACTAAGAGACATACTTGACCCCATAGGAGTTTTCATGGTACTGGATGATTCCATACCATACTTCCTTATCAATTCTATAGTGAACTTAGACTGGCATATGGATAAATCATCCTCGGTCTGTCTAACTTGGAGACCCAAGAAGAACTTAAGTTCCCCCATACTGCTCATTTCAAATTGTCCTTGCATTAGTTTTGCAAACGTTTTGCAAAGACTACTTTCAGTAGACCCAAATATGATGTCATCTACATATATTTGGACTAGTATGATCTTGCCTCTGGATTCCCTAAGGAATAGGGTCTTGTCTATTTTCCCCCTTGTGAATTTATTCTCAATGAGGAAACTAGACAGGGTTTCATACCAAGCCCTAGGGACTTGTTTTAACCCATACAAAGCCTTCCTAAGTCTATAAACATAATTAGGTTTAGTTGAATCAACAAAACCTGATGGCTGTTCCACATAGACTTCTTCCTTCAGATTTCCATTTAGAAAAGCTGACTTGACATCCATTTGGTATACTTTAAACCCTTGATAGGTTGCATAGGCCAAAAATATCCTTATTGCCTCTAGTCTGGCTACTAGAGTAAAGGTTTGATCAAAGTCAATACCTTCTTCCTGCCTATATCCCTTAGCAACCAGTCTTGCTTTGTTCTTCACAATAACTCCATGTTCATCCATCTTGTTCCTAAAGATCCACTTGGTTCCAATTATGTTGTGGTCTTTTGGTTTAGGAATAAGCTCCCAGACTTTGCATCTCTTGAACTGATTCAGTTCCTCTTGCATAGCCTCAATACAATGAGGGTCTAGGATGGCTTCTTCAAATTTTTTTGGCTCTACCTGGGATAGAAAACTGGAGTAGAGTACTGAACTTAGATTTCTGCTCCTTGTTTGTACCCCTTGTCTGAGATCTCCAATGATTTGATTGGCTGGATGATCTTTCAAATGTCTAATTGCTGGAGGCATCCTGTTTTCTGGTTATACACCTTCAGCTTCTTCATTCAGCAGCTCCTCTTGGTCTTCTTCAGCAATTGGAGTATCTTGCACTCCCCCTGGACAGCAGCCACTAACTTCTACTTGCTGACTTGTATAAGGACTTTCTTCAATAGTGAGCTTGTCCATCTTCGCAGCCACACCTGTAGAGCTGCAAATACTTCTAGACAATTCATTGTTAATGAGTCTAGCTTCATCAAATACTACATGTACTGATTCTTCTACAACTTGAGTAGTCAAATTGTAGACCCTATAAGCCTTACTGTTGTTGCTGTACCCAACAAAGATCCCCTCTTGGGATTTGGCAGCAAACTTGGTTAAGTAAGACTTACCATTGTTAAGTATATAGCATTTACAACCAAAGATCCTGAAATAGGATAGGTTTGGTTTTCTGCCTTTCACAATCTCATAGGGGCTCTTATTGTGGCTCTTGGTGATAGTAGCCATATTATTTACATGGCATGCAGTGTTTACTACCTCAGCCCAGAAATATTCTGGGAGAGATGTGTCACTTAATAGGGTTCTACCAGACTCTATAAAGGTTCTATTTTTCCTCTCAGCAATGCCATTTTGCTGAGGTGTTCTTGGTGAAGAAAATTCCTGAAATATCCCAAATTCTTCACATAGCTTTGTCATACTGTCAGACTGGAATTCAGTACCATGGTCACTTCTTATTTTGACCACTGTACTGTCTAACTCATTCTGAATTTGTTTGACAAAACTATAAAAGATACTAGAAGTTTCAGATTTCTGTCTAAGGAAGAACACCCAGGAAAACTTTGAGTAGTCATCTATAACCACAAATGTGTAGACCTTCCTACCTAGGCTGTGAACTGGCATAGGACCAAAGAGATCCATATGCAAGAGGTATAAGCACCTCACAACATCTTTGTTTTCAATGCTATTAAAGGTGGATCTAGTCTGCTTGCCCTTTTGACAAGCTGAACATATCCCAACCTTTTTACACTTAACTTGAGGACCATTCCTCACTAACTCTTTGCTATAGAGTTGGCCAATTGTCTTGTAATTAAGATGGGCTAGCCTCTTGTGCCATTTGACACAATGAGAGACTTTATCATCAGCTACAAGACACACAGGAGAAACATTATTCTCACACATAATGTCTAGACAATAGACATTTCTCTTCCTATAACCAGTTAGAATGATCTCTTGATCATTTGATCTCCTGATATGACAACCATCTTTGACAAATGAGATGTCATATCCTAAATCACTTAGCTGAATTATACTAATAAGGTTGTGTTTCAAACCTTTAACATAAGCCACTTGAGTAATTGTTATAAGGTTGCTAGAAATATTACCAAAACCTTTGATGATTCCTTTTTCAGAACCACCAAAGGTGACTTTAGGACCATCCTTGATTGGTGTGTAGTCCTTTAGCAATCCCCTAGTTCCAGTCATGTGCTTGGAACATCCACTGTCCAAGTACCATATTAGGGCATGGTCACTTGGACTCACCTGCAAAACAGATTAGTTAACCTTAGAACCCAAAGAATTATTGGGTCCTTGGTGCTGGTTAGTTTGCCTCTTAACAAACCTACCTGTAGCTTTTCTAGCAGGCAGATTGCTACTCACCTTGGCACTTGAATTGTGCCAACAGTCCATGGCAAAGTGGCCTACCTTGCCACAACACCAGCACTCAAATCTGTTGTACCTTTGCTTAGGTACAACCCTGGCTGTTCTATCTACAGCAGGCTTGTTGAGTACTGGGGCTTTGCCCTTAGACTTGGACTTTACAGTCCTAACAGGTTGTGTAAACCCTAATCCACTTTTACCCTTTTGATGTACAAATTCATCTATCAAAGGTAAAATAGATTTTGGTTTAGAAAACCTCGCAACTATATCTCTCTCCTTCTGAAGACTAATCTCTTGATTTCTGATTTGATCATTCTTGAATGTTATAGTCCCCATCTGAATAATAGTTATGTTCTTCAGCCTGGCTATTTCATTTAATTTTTGATCAATCACCTTATCAAAATTTGTTGCAGCAACTTTAAGATTAGCAATCTCCTTAGCCTGACTCTTGGCCAAGGATTTGCTTTTCTTTAAAGCTTGCAACACTACTCTATATTCATCAATCAGTTGATGAATATATCCTTCAGAGTCAGATCCACTCTCATCACTTGATGCTAATGAATCTGATTCTAAACCAGCACTAGAAATTGAACTAATAGAACAATTTTGTACCTGACTTGGTCCAGGCTGATCCTGGATTTTGTCTCCTTCTGTCAAGGCCATCAGTCCCTAGCACTGATTGTCCTCATGCTCATATATAGAGTTCATTAACTGGATGAACTCCTCTTCCTGTTTTTCAGCAAACAGTCCAATGTAAGCTTCAGCTTCTGAATCTGATTCTAAAGATGACATATCAGACAGACTTTTGTCCTTCTTTGCAACAAAGAACCTTTCCTTTTTGTCCTTGATTAGAGTCTTCTTCTTCTCAGTAGACTCTTTCCTTTTCTCTGGACAGTCAGCAACAACATGTCCTTGTCTGTTACAACAATAACAGACTATCTTTGAAGATGTAGTTCTACTTGTCTTGGGCTTTCTCCTGTCATTCTTTGATGACTTTTGTGAAGTGGATGGCTTAGACCTCCACTGTTTCTTCTTTAGGAACTTCTGAAAATGTCTTGTGAAAGCTGCAAAGTCCTCATCACTCTCACTGCTTTCAGAATTCTTACTTTCTGACTCATCTGTCTCAGTCTCAGTAACTTTTGGGGGGAGGAGATGGAGACTTACTTTTATATTTCTTAGTGGCTTCTATCTTGAATGCCACAGCTCTTTCTTTATGCTCAATTCTTGTAGTCTTCTCTTCCTCTTTCCTAACCATTAGCTGCATTTCATAGGATAACAACTTTCCAAATAATGTTGGAGGAGGAATATCTGCTAACTTGGTCATTTCCCTTATGACACAAATCTTGGTATCTCAGTCTTTAGTTAGGGATCTCAAGAACTTATCATTCAGCTCATAATTGCTGAATTCTCCTCCATAGGACATTAGCTCATTAACTATCCTATAGAATTTCTTGTAGCACTCAGTTATGCTATCAGACCTTCCTTGTCTGAAGCTCTCATACTCTTGGTTTAATAATGACTTTTTGTCCTGTCTAACTTCTTCAGAACCCTCCATGTACACTATCAGAGTATCCCACATCTCCTTTGATGTTTTACAGTGTATCAAGTTCTGAAATGTAGCATCATCTATTGCACTTACTATTATATTCTGGGCCCTTTTGTCCATGGTGGCCAGAATAATCTCATCCTTGGTCATTTCAGAAAAGTCCTTAGGAGTTCTCTGATTTGCATCCAGGACTGAAACTTTCATAGGCACATATGACCCTTCTTTGACTGTGATATAGATTCTAGGGTCAGAGGCTTTCATAAATAGCCTCATCCTTTCTTTCCAGATGCCAAAAATCTCCTTTCTGCAAATTGGCAACTTCATGGATCCAAGTTCTTTGTGATTCTCTGTTGAACCCATTTTCTTGATTTTCTTGATTCTGTACTTGATTATACTGAATCTGCCAACATGATCTACTCAGATAGTTATGTCCTTTTTGAGTAACCTGGCTCTGATACCACTTGAAAGAAATTGTACCTAATCAACTAGAGGGGGGGGGGGGGGGTGAATAGGTGACCTTATCTTTTTAAACTTTTAGGCAGATTATATCACATAATTATAAATACTTCTTCACATCAATTCAGCACAGCAATCACAGAATCACACACACACATAGTACACACAGTTTTATAGTGGTTCCCCAGGATTTGGGTACATCCACTTTCCCCCTTCGCCTATCTAGTAGTGTACTAGATTCGGACAAACTCCTTCACTATTCCTCAGATTCTCAGATCTTACACTCAGAACCCCAACCAGGTTCCTACAGCTCAGAGTGATCCCAATCCTACAACTCAGGATCAACAGCCCTACCACTCAGTCTTCACAAAGACCTACACTCAGCCACAAGGCCTACACTCAGAGAAATGAATCTCCTACACTCAGGTACACAGGCCCTACCACTCAGTCTTTATAATTTCAGGCTTACAACTCAGATCCCTAAGGATCCTACAAGAAATTAAGAATACAATGTATATAACCTCAACTCAGAATAAGAGAGAAGAGTTGACAGGTTTTTTGATGAGTTCTTGGAAGAACTCTGCCGAGATCAACCTCCCTTGGCTTCCTTCAAAGCTTCTTGAATGTAGAACACAGTAGGGTTGATTCTCTATGTAGCTGATCTTCAATTACTGCAACTTAAGTTTCAGATCTCAATCTGAAACCTTCTTCATAGCCTGGTTCAACAGCTGTCTTCTTGGAAGGAGCTCTCTCTCTCCAACTACTTAGATCTTCACTTGAATTGATTCTTCAATGAATTGCTTGATCTTCTTCTCAATCTAAATCTTCTTCTGTTGACAGAATAAGCCTTTATATAGGCTTCATTCATGGTGACCGGCTGATCCGGTTTCTAACAGCTTTCTGACATCTCTGACAGTTGCAGTAGACTGGCTGGAATGGAAGCTGTCATGTCATCCAGTCACTTCTTGAAATATCTGTAACTGTCTGAAAGTGTCGAGACAGTCAGTCTTTAAGTGTCGACACTGATAGACTAAGTGTCGACACTGATAGAATAAGTGTCGACACTAGCCTTCATGGTGTCGACACAACTCCTTGTGTTGTAGAAATTACTTCTCGACACTGCATCTTCAACATGTGTCGACACTGATATTGTGTGTCGACACAACTCCTTGTTCTTCAGTACTTAGTTGATTTCTTGTAAGTGTCGACACAACTCCTTTGTGTCGACACATCTTCTTGTGTTGAACTTGTTAAGTGTCGACACATCTTCTTGGTGTCGACACATGCCTTCTGTGTTGATACTTTTGCTGAGTGTCGACTCATTTTCTTAGTGTCGACACTTGTACTTAGACTTCATTGGAATTTGCTGAGTGTCGATACAGCCTCCTAGTGTCGACACTTTCTTCATGTGTTGAGACTTTGGCTGAGTGTCGACACTTCTCCTTTGTGTCGACACTTGTACTTAGAATTTGTTGAACTTTTGCTAAGTGTCGACACAGCCTCCTAGTGTCGACACTTGTAGTGTCGACACTTTCTGATGTCGACACTTGTAGTGTCGACACTTTCTGATGTCGACAAAGTTCCTCTGGGTGTCGACACTGCTTCTAAGTGTCGACACAGATTTTCTGGACATTTCTTCATTGAGTGTCGACACAGCCTATATGTGTCGACACTTTCCTTCTGGTGTCGACTCTGCATCACTGGTGTCAACACAATTACTCCAAGTGTCAACACTGCTTCTCTGGGTGTCGACACAAGTCTTCTTAAGTGTCGACACTTTTCTTCTGGGTGTCGACACATGGACTTAGAATCTTTTAAGCTTTCCCTGCAATTACTTAACCTGCACAAGGTAACTCAAAATACCTCAAATACATTTT
Source organism: Platanthera guangdongensis (assembly GCA_039583875.1). Lineage (NCBI taxonomy): Eukaryota > Viridiplantae > Streptophyta > Magnoliopsida > Asparagales > Orchidaceae > Platanthera > Platanthera guangdongensis. Next base: position 162,587,578 of record CM077163.1, on the reverse strand, counting down.
GATGTATATCATTGAGTAGGGTGAGGCTTCTTCAAATCAGGTACATTTATTCCAATTTACCCAACAATCTCCACCTATTTGGAGAAGTCATAACCCTTAGTCAATGATATACACCATACATAACAAAATCACAGTATGATGTAAAGCAGGATTATATAACAGGGTAAGTACATAAACATGTATAAGCAAAACATGTATACACAAATATTACAGAACATTAATGTAATAGATTTAACATATATCACATTGTTCTTCAACATATTCATTATCCAAAAGTTTACAGACAGTTTAAAAATCAAATGATTACAACTGTAAACTAAAGGAAAATTCTATCCTATTGCTGCTCAGGCTCCTTGATAACTATGCCCTTTCCAGATTGTATCTTTGCTTGGACAGGAGCTTCAGTGTCTTCAGCAGCAACATGCTTTTTTCTTTTAAGATCCTTCTTTTTCTGCTCTTCAGCCTTGATCTTCAGCCTTTCAAAGTAATGATAAGGCTTTGGAAAGTACTTGCTAGGCTCCTGGGCAGTAGGAGGTAGCTTTCCCATCTTAGTCTTTCTTCTATATTGCACAATTGCCTCTTGCCTGGACTCATGCTTCCTCCACTCCAGTTCAGAATACCACTTGTTTCTATCCTGGATATTGTCTTTGGCAGCCTTCCATGCAGTCAAGATAATATTCCTGGAAGTGGGGCTCCATTGTTCAAAGTCAGGCCTAAGTTCAGCTTGCTCTCTGAATCTCTTCTTAGACAATTGAGTCTCTTTTTCCTTCAGCAAAGCTTCTTGTTCTTTCAGTATAGCCTCTGGCACTGGCTGAACCACTTTCTCTATGATGACCTTCTCAATTCCCTCAGGAGGGATATACATTGATTGTATGTCTTGATGTACCATATCAAAGTCTGGTGGAGGGTATATTACTTGAGCCACTTCAGCTTGCTCCCCTCCAAGATATGCAGGATTAATTCCAGACTCTGCAATATTGTCATCATCACATAATGGAGGATATCCAAGGGTGGCTCTGATGGAATTGGAAATCCACTTTGCATGATCAGAGCCTGCTTTGACTAATAGAACCTAGCACAAAGGTATGTGGCAAACATGATATCAGGTCTGCTTGTTGTTAGATATAGTAGGGAGCCAACAATGCCCCTATATAATTTCTGATCCACAGGTTTCCCATGTGCATCAGAGTCAATCACAACATTAGTAGCCATAGGTGTTTTCTTCGCTGAAGTATCAGCCATCCCAAACTTCTTTATAAGCTCTTTCGCATACTTAGCTTGAGAGATGAAGATGCCATCAGGCAAATGCTTCACTTGGAGATCAAGGAAGTAGGAAAGCTCACCCATGCTACTCATTTCAAATTTTGAATGCATGAGGTCAGAGAACCTCTTGCATAATTTGGAATCAGTAGACCCAAATATGATGTCATCCACATATATTTGCACTAACAATATTTGATCCTTATGATGTCTAGTGAAAAGTATTCTGTCTACTATGCCTCTAATGAATTTATGCTCTATCAAAAAGCTGGCTAGAGTCTCATACCAAGCTCTTGGAGCTTGCTTGAGACCATAAAGAGCTTTATGCAATTTGAAAACATGATAAGGGTGAGTTGGAGAGACAAAACCTGGAGGTTGTTCCACATAAACCTCTTCTTTAACTACTCCATTCAGGAATGCACTCTTCACATCCATCGGATATACCTTGAATCTCTTGTATGCTGCATAGGACAGGAATATTCTGATTGCCTCTAACCTTGCCACAGGTGCAAAAGTTTGGTCATAATCTATGCCTTCCTCTTGCCTGTATCCTTGAGCAACAAGCATAGCCTTGTTCCTCACTATTGTACCTTGGACATCCAATTTATTTCTGCATACCCATTTGGTTCCAATGACTGGATAGTCTTGGGGTCTTGGAACCAAATCCCAAACTCTCCATCTCTCAAATTTATTTAATTCCTCCTGCATTGTAATGATCCAGTGGGGATCTTGCTCAGTATCATGGATGGATAGAGGTTCAACCTGAGAGAGAAAATAGGCATGCATCAAATCTTGGTTGAGTTGATGCCTGGTCTGTACACCTGCTGATATGTTTCCAATCACTTGAGATCTTGGGTGATCCCTTAGTGTGATAAGGTCAGTGGGTGGAGTTGGTTCTGCAACAGTATTAGGAACTAATTCCTCTTATGGAATTATGTTTGTTGTTGGGGGAATATCAATCCCTTCAGTGCCTTCATATTCACTATCTTCATTGACTTGTGGAGAAGGATGTGTTGGAACCTCTTGGGTAAGGTTTAGTCCATCCAAATTCTCACACAAGTAAGGTACTTGCAAATTGCTTTTTGTAGAAATCTCTTTCCCCTTGCAAGACATGTTAGCTTCATCAAATGTAACATGGATAGACTCTTCAATTTTTAGAGATGATTTATTAAAAACCCTATAGGCTTTGCTTACTTGGGAATATCCTATAAAGATTCCCTCTTTAGCCTTGGCCTCAAACTTTCTAATATATCTTTTGTTGTTGTTGTGAATATAACATATACATCCAAATACTTTAAAATAATTTATTTTAGGTTTATTCCATTTAAGTAATTCATAGGGAGTCATATTCTTTAGTTTATGAATTAAAATCTTGTTCAGGATATAATTTGCAGTGCTCACAGCCTCTGCCCAAAAGGTTAGGGGCATGTAGGCATCTGCAAGCAATGTACCTGCAGCTTCAATGAGTGTCCTATTTTTCCTTTCAGCTATCCCATTTTGTTGAGGAGTTCTAGGAGCTGAGAAGCAATGTCTGATACCTTCCTTCTCACAGAACTCATGCATAAGAAGAGACTCAAACTCTGTGCCATGATCACTTATGATCAATGCAACATGAGTAGAGAACTCAATCTGTATGGTCCTGAGAAAATCTGTAAGAACCTTGAAGGTATCTGACTTAGATCTCAGAAAGGATACCCAAGTGAACCTTGAGAAGTCATCCACAATAACTAAGGTATAGGATTTCCCTCCTAGGCTTTGTACAACAATGGGTCCAAAGAGATCCATATGTAGAAAATATAAAATCCTAGGTGAATCACTTTTGTTAACAGATTTAAAACTAGATTTAGTTTTCTTGCCTAGTTGACAAGCCCTGCAAAGGCCTTCCTTCTTGTAGGGACCAGAAGGTAGACCTCTAACAAGGTTGTCTTTTGATAACCTAGAAATGTTTTTCAAGTTTACATAACCTTACCTTTTATGTCATAAATCATTCTGATTACTAGTTATATTAAGCAAGCAGATATCAGAAGTGGCAGAAAGAAAATTAACTAAGTATATGTTACCTTGTCTATTCCTAATTAAAATAGTTTAGTTTTCTTTATTAGAAATAATGCAAGAAGATGAGTTGAAGTGTACCTGATAACATTCATCACATAACTGGCTTATGGTGATGAGGTTATGCTTGAGTCCTCTGACATAAGAAACTTTCTTGAAAGTAACTGCTCCAATCTTCACTTCTCCAAAGCCTTCTGACTGGCCACATTTGGAATCCCCAAAGATTACCTTTGGCCCCAACTTGGACTTGTAGTTGTGTAAGATGTCCTTACTGCCAGTCATGTGTTTGGAGCACCCACTGTCTAGGTACCATGTTTGATTATTTGTTGGATAGCTCTTCACATGCAGTGAAATACAATTAATTGTTCTTAACCCAAGTTACCTTGGGTCCTTTGTTTTGCTGGTATGAGAATCTAGATATAACAGAAAATTCTGTTTGAGATTTGTATCCTAAAGGGTGATATCTTATAGGTGGTATAACCCAATCAGCTATAGGATTAAAAGGTTTCCTCGAATTATTCGAGTTGCTGTTGAAATTACAATTTTTGTTAAGTCTTTCTGGGTTTGACGAATTTTTGTGAGTTCCTCGATCAGAGTTCGACGAATTGGATTGAGATCATCGATCTCTGCCCAAAGAATGAACATATTCATTTTCTGTGCCCCACGTTCGTCGACATCTGCTCGACAAACCATACAGAGTTCGTCGATCGCAGTTAGACGAATAATTATAACTATAGTTTTCGTTCAGAGTTCGTCGATCTGAGTTCGACGAACTGGCTGCATTTCGTCGATCTAAGTTCGATGAATTCTGCTGAACCTTATTTTTACTTAGGGTTTTCTAATTTTTGGTTTTCAGACCTATTGATTTGGGAACATTTTTTATTGTTTGTTTATGGTTTATTTTCTCTTTCCCCTTAGCAGAAACAAATTTGATTGGAGTTGTCAGTATGTTTTTCTTGAGGATGGGGGGCAAACTTGATGAAGCACCCAAGCCTAGCTTGCCATTGAGTATGTCATCTACAGTGCTTGTGATGTCCATCAGCTTGAGGCTTCTTCCATTAAGAGTTTCCTCAAGTTGTTTAGCCTCACAAAGCTCAGTCTTTAACATTTTTATTTGTTCAGTAGCTAAGGTTAATACATCTTTTAACCTATTATTTTCAGAGTTGACATTCTCTAGGTTTCCTAATTTTTCCCTAAGAGTTTTAATCTCCTTTTCTGAGTTTATTAAGTCTATACACAATGTTTTAAATTCAAATTTAAAATAATCAGAACTGTAATCAAAAGAAGACAATACCTTGTCAACTTCAGAATCTGAAACTGCTTCATTACCTGAGTCCTCTTCTTCTGAATGGCTCCTGGAAGCATCAATTGCCATGAGGCAAACCTCCTTGGCCCTAGCCTCTTCCTCATCTTCACTGGAGCTAGAAGATGTTGATTCTTCTTCAGTCTTACTCCAGGTTTCAGCCACAAAACCCTTCTCCTTCTTCTTGTATTTGCTGGAAGAAGATCTGTTGTTGTGCTGTCTCCTGGTATCTTTCTCTCTTCTCTTTTCTTTATTCTGATTCTCTGGACACTCAGAGATGAAGTGTCCAGATTTCCTGCAACCAAAGCATACCACTTCTTTAGTTGGTGTTTTATCATACCTTGGTTTGTCATCCAGTCTGGATGACTTCCTCCTGAAATCTTTTCTTTCCAACTTGTAGAATCTTTTGGCAAAAAGACTCATAAGTTCTTCATTTGTTGAGGGAGTCTCTGTCTCTTCAGCTGCCTTGAAATCAATACTATGCTCTTTTCTTGTTGGAGGGGGTGTTCTCTGCTCAGCTGCCTCCCTGGATTTAATCAGTTGTTCATAGGACTTAAGTTTGCCTAATAGAGATTCAGTGGGTATCTAATTTAGGCTTCTGGCTTCTTTGATAGGCCAGATCCTTGAATCTCATGAGCTTGGGAAGCACATTAGGATCTTGTCATTCACCTCAGTGAGGGTGATGTCCTTGTCCAGAATTTTTAGCTCATCGATGATTGAGCTTAACCTACTATACATTTCAGCTACTGACTCAGCTTCCTCTTTCTCTAAATTCTCATATAAGGATATGAAGTTGGATCTCATATCCTTTCTTTCATCTGCTGATCCAGCCACCATTTGGTTTAGGGAATCCTAGATGACTTTGGCTGAAGTGCATTCAACAACCTTTTGGAAGATATCATCTGACATAGTCTGTGCCAGTATGTTCATTGCCTTGGCATCAGCAACCTTGCTCTTCTTCTGAGCCTCAGTCCACTCAGGTGGTGGAACTGCATTTGTGCTTGAGGATGCTGTAGATGTAGAAGCAGTGGCTTGAGGTGGACCTGTCAAGATGGAATTGTAGATATCTTCATCAATAGAGTTCATATACAATTTGATTCTTGCCTTCCAGATGGCAAACCTATTTAGGTTGCAAACTGGAGGTCTGGTGCTTGCATAGTCTTTGTTCTGTGTCATTGCTGTGTATATAATCTAAATAAAAAAAAAAGATAAAAGATGAAATCTGATCTAACACAGGATCTTTGGTTCAAGGGTTAGCTTGTGTACACCAAGGAATCCAAGCTTTGATACCAATTGAAAGTGAGCTATTAGATCAGGAATACTCTAGAGGGGGGGGGGGTGAATAGAGTATTCAGGGTTTATAAAATTTTCTTCTGATTTAATCTAGTGCAGGAACAAAATTAAAACAGCAATCCTAACAAACAGCCACAGCACAAAAAACAAAAGAAAAGAGCAATCCAGACAACACAAGAATTTATAGTGGTTCCCCTAAACTTGGGTACATCCACTCTTCGACCACCCTGGTAGGAATCCACTTAGATTTTTGATCAGGTGCCTGACACCAATGAGCTTTTGATCAGGTGCTCAAAAACTAATCCTCAAGTCTTTTGATCAGGTGACTTGCAACCAAGAATAACTTTTGAAGGGAGTTATAACCCTTTATACAGTAGGGGGTGAGAGATGATTGTGTCTTCTCTTTCTTAATATACAACTGAGAAGACTGGTGGATATTTAATTTTAGCACAGGCTCCCCCTGAGATATAGAATGGTTCAGGTAGAAGAAGCCTTGCTGCAGGGTGATAGGCCTTCAGTAGTGCAGCCTTGATCAGCAGCTGTTCAGGAACTTCTTTGACAGATAATGATGTAATTGTCCTTTGAAGTATCCTGGAGTGTTGAAGACAGAAAACTCTTGATTTTGATTAGGTATTCTTCTTCTTCAGATAACTGATGATCTTCAGGAATATGGCTTCTTGTTGTGTCAGAATTCTGTGTTGACAGACAGCAGTGAATCTCTTGTTGCAGACTAACTATTTTTTGTATCTGTCGTCTCTCTGTATTGTGTATCTTGTTCTATCTGTCTATAGGAAGAAAAAAGAAAATCTCTTTTATATTTCCTGTCAAAAATAATCTTTCGAAATTTTGAAATCCTCTACAATCAATGCTGACGGCCTTGAGAATAAACAACATTGAATTATTTTCGAGCCGTCCCATGGAAAAATTGCAAGCAATAATCCTGGAGAAGACCATGATCAATGCTCTGTCTAACGGTTATATTCCAGAGAATATTTGAGCATTAATTATTCAGGAATTATTGCAGTAAGAAGGGGACAGAAGGGTGGAAAATAACTAAGTCTGGATTCGTTGAACTGATAACAGAAATCGTCGAGCTGAGTTCACAGTTCGTCGAGCTGAGTTGCTGAGTTCGTCGACCAGATGACTTCTGTTCGTCGAGCTGAGTTCCAATATCGTCGAGCAGAGAGCAAAACTATATTCTCTAGAAACTTTGCCTTTTCTGTGTATGGAGTTCGTCGAGCTGATATTTGTTTTTGTCGACTGAAGTTCAGCAAAATATTTCTGGACGTAGAATAATTTCAGATGCTTCTGGATGAAGGTGTTGAAGTGAAGTATACAGAATTCGTCGACCTAAGAATTGGTTTTATCGAGCTGAGGACCGCTTAACTGTTGCTGGATAACTCTAGCTATTGTGGTCATAGTTCGTCGAGCTGAGAATCAAGTTCGTCGACCAAAGTCTGACTCTCGACTTAGAATAAAGAGATGTTTTTTGATCTTGAAGTGTTGAAGTATAGTGTCCAAAGTTCATCGACCTGAGTACCAAGTTCGTCGAGATCAACTCAGAGAATTTACTCTGAGATCGTCGAGCTGAGCACGACTATCGTCGACCTGAGTTCGACGAACGTCGAACTCATTTTACTTGATTTTTAGAAAAACTCTAAGTCTTGAGTCTCTGACAGTCTTGTTGATAGCTGATCCATGTGATGTTGATTCTAAGGACTTGGCCTAGACTCTAGGACACAACCATGACCCTGGCTATACATTGTGGGTCATATGATCCTAACTTAGTGAACCTAGCCCAAATCTTACTAGGGATCCAACACCTTCCCTATATGCATTACAATTATAATATCTAGCAGTCGCAACAAGTGCTCTCAAGCATAACAATATCACAAACGCCGGTCACAACCAGGCGCTCCGTGCACTCAGGGCACCTTATGGTGTACCAGACTCCGTGACAACACCACCGATCAGAGAATTATTAACTTGTTGGCTGGCCGGTCCTAGTCACCCCAACCCGCATACTGGGAGCATTCCGCCCAAACCACTCAGAGGTGATAATCTCACGACAAACTTCAGCATTAATAGATCGACCCACAACTGTGGTGCAGTAAGTAGGGTCTGCCTCACGTCCTACCAAACATTGCCACTAATCGACCTCCCAAAACAACCAGGGGTAGGTCAGCCTTTCCCGTGCTCAAACCATCAGTAGCACACCAGTAGACGCGGGTTGGCCTTCCCTCCTGATTAGCCGCAGCTTTTCGCTCTCCCAGAGAAATTAGCGCTCATAGCGCTCACACCACAAGGAGCTTACGTAAAGCATCCAAGATCCATACACCCATACATACATACAAAACATTCATACTTGAAAGAATTAGGGCCTAACCACCTAGAGGGAGGGCTGAATAGGTGTAATTCCTTTTTCTTTTTAAGGCAGCAAATCTATATAGTTATTTACTTAACAGCAGATAATTTTATAGCTAACATAGCACAGATTCACAGAATTACCACAATACAGATTGCACACAGATTTTTATAGTGGTTCGCCAAGGTATGGGTACATCCACTTTCCTCCTTCGCCTATCTAGCAGTGTACTAGATTCAGCCTAACTTCTGCACTTCACCTCAGATCCTCAGATCTTACAACTCAGAACCCAACAAGGCTCCTACAGCTCTTGCAATCTGCCCAACCTCAGCCTACACAAGGCCTACAACTCAGAGATATCAAACTCCTACAACTCAGGCTCACAGCCCTACCTCAGCCTTCAATAAGGCCTACCACTCAGAGAAAATATTCTCCTACACTCAGCCTTTATAAAATAGGCTTACAACTCAGATCTAGAATAGATCCTACAAAAAATAGTGTTTACAAAGTGTTTTACCACCACCCAAGTAGAGAGAGAAGGGATTGATGGTTTCTTGATCAGTTCTTGGAAGAAACTGATGGCAAAGCACAACCTCTCTTAGCTTTCTTCAAAGCTTCTTGAATCTGAACTCAGTAGGGTTGAACTCTTGAGAAGTTGATCTTCAATCAGCTTCTGACTTGTGATTCAGATCTCAATCTGAATTTTTCTTGGCAGCCTGGTTCAGCAACTACTCTTCTTAGATGGAGCTCTCTCTCTCTCCAACTTCTTAGATCTTCTGTCTAAGGTCTTCTTCTTTTTATATTGTTAGTTATCTGTGTATATTCTTCAATCTTCTTCTTAATTGTTGTCAATTTCTGTTGAAGGAGAAAGCCTTTATATAGTCTTCCTCCATGGTAACCGGCTTATCCGGTTTCCAACAAACTTCTGATAGCTTTGACAGTTGCAGTAGACCGGTTAGAAATGGTAGCTGTCAAGTCATCCAGTCACTTCTTGAAATACTGTATCTGTCTGAAAGTGTCGAGACTGATCTTTATCATGTGTCGACACAAGTGGACTAAGTGTCGATACAAGTGGACTAAGTGTCGACACAAGTCTTGGTGGTGTCCACACATCTCCTTTGTTGTTGTTAATACTTCTCGACACAGCCTTCTGTTGAATGTGTCGACACAAGCCTTTGTGGTGTCGACACAGTCACTTCTTTTCTTCATACAAATTTACTTTGTTGAAATTCTGCCATGTGTCGACACAAGTCCTGTGTGTCGACACATTTGATGTCGGCAAGATCTTCTATGTGTCGACACTGCCTCTGTGTGTCGACACAAATACTTCTTCTCTTTAACTTTGTTGAAACTCTGTTGTGTGTCGACACAAGTCCTGTGTGTAGACACAGTTGATGTCGACAAAGTCTTCTGTGTGTCGACACTGCCTCTGGGTGTCGACACAGTTGATGTCGACAATGCTTCTCTGTGTGTCGACACAGCCTCTTGGTGTCGACACAAATGCTTTTGGTGTCGACACAGCCATTCCAAGTGTCGACACAACTTTTCTCCAGTATCGACATAAGCCTTCATAAGTGTCGACACAACTTCTCTAGGTGTCGGCACATGGACTTAGAAATTTTTTTGCATTCCTGCATTTACTTAACCTGCACATATAAACTCAAAACACATCAAATACACCTTGATGCATATCATTGAGTAGGGTAAGGATTCTTCAAATCTGGTACACATTTTCCAATGTACCCAACAATCTCCCCCTATTTGGAGAAGTCATAACCCTTAGTCAATGATATACACCGTACATAACAAATACACATTATGATGTATAAAAATATTATATGGCAGGGTAACTACTTAAAACAAAACATATATAAGATACCATCACAGAATAATAAAGCTAACAGATTAAGCATTAAACATCGTTTTGTTCTAACTTCCAATAGTTTCTTTAACAAAAGTTTACATAGATTTTGACACAAAAGATTACAATGTTATAAAATCTAGTAAAACTAATCTAAGGCTGCTCTGGCTCCTTGAAGACAATTCCTTGGCATGATTTGATCTTGGCTTGAACTGGAGCATCAGTATCATCAGCTTGCTTCTTGCCCTTAAGATCTTTCTTCTCTTGCTCTTCAGCCCTTATTCTTTGCCTTTCAAAGTAATGAAAAGGCTTAGGGAAATATTTGCTAGGCTCCTGAGCATTAGGAGTTAGCTTCCCTAGTTTTGCCTTTCTTTTGTACTGAACTATAGCTTCTTGCCTGGCCTCATGCTTTTGCCATTCTTGTGTAGAGTACCATTTGTCCCTCTCTAGGGTATTGTCCTTCACAGCTTTCCAAGCAGTCAGGATGATATTCCTAGATGTTGGGCTCCACTGCTCAAAATCTGGCTTTAACTCTGCCTGTTCTCTGAATCTCTTCTTGGACAAAAGAGTTTCTTGCTCTTTGGTCAAAACTTCCTCAGGCACTGGCTTGTCTACTTTCTTAAAGATAATATTTTGAGCACCTTCTAGAGGGTTGTACATGGACTGTATCTCTTGATGAATCATCTCAAAATCTGCTGGAGGATAGATTACTTGAGACCCTTCAGCTTGCTCACCTCCAAAATCAGCAGGATATATTCCAAACTCAGCCACATTGTCATCATCACACAGGGGTGGATATCCAAGTGTGGCTCTGATGCTATTGGAAATCCATTTAGCATGATCAGATCCAGCTTTGACTAAAACTCTCTCACCCTTTATGACTTCTCTGGCCACATAATCTCTAAGGTCATCCTTTTGAAATCTGACCTGTTCATCAACACCATCCTTATAAAAAGATTTTAACTTTAATAGCTATGCAGAAATAGTCTTTTGTGAATCCTTAATAGCTGTTTGAATAGCAGCTAGTTCTGCCTGGAATTTCTTATCAAACTCTGCTTGGGCTTTAGCCTTTTCCTCAGTCTAGGCAGTTGCAGCATTCTTCATTTATGTAATAATCACATTATGTGATGCTGTAAGATTATCATTCATTCTAATCTGATTTTCTAAGACATAGCCCTGCTTCACTGCTATATCATTAACTTGAGTCTTGATTTTCTCTTGATGTGTTGCAAGAAAAACCACAGCATTTTCACCCTTGTGGAAACAATCAGTCATTTCTTTCTTATTTTGATTCACTTCAAATCTTATTGACTTTATATCTGTAGCCAAGGAGAGTTGTAAATCTTTGTGAGTCTCATCCATAAACTTCTCCATGACAATCCTTTGCTCATCCAACTTAATCTGCAAGGCCACCATCAATGATCTGTAATCAGCTGTTGGGGCAGGTAGTGGAGCAACAGTTTGTAATGCCTTTTTGTAGCTCTGACTTCTCCTTTTGAAGACCATTAGCTTTCTCTTCTTAGCTCTTAAAGCTTCTTCATCCTCAGATGCTGAGGTACTAACAATATCAACTATATCTTTAGGACTAGGAGGCAAGTCCTGTGCAGTTCTAGGTTGCTCCCCCTGAGTCCTTTGCTCCTCAGTTTCAGTTCTAATTTGCTCCTCCTCATTTCTTGTAGTCTCCCCATGAGACCTCACATGCTCCCCCTCAAGGTTAGCCTGCACTTCCTCAAGATTAACTTGCTCCCCCTCAAAATCTGCTTTCTCCCCCTGAGTCTCTTGCTCCATAGCAGTGAACAACTCATCTAGGGTAAATTCTTGTTGAGAAGGGACTGGAGATTCTCTTATCTCAGGAGCATCAGCAGCAACAGATGTATCTTCCAAGATAACATCTTGTGCTTGATTGTTTAGTTGTGTTGGCTGGTCAACATCAATCAAAGATTCAGTTAGCATTTCATCCTCAATATTGAAAATTGATTGATTTACTTCGCTGATTACCTCAAGATTTGTTTGTGTTTCCATTTCACTGTCCAAGTGAGTAGGCTCTTCCTCAACATGGGGCTCCCCCTGCACTTGTGCTTCATTTGCAAGGTCTTGTGCAGGAATTTCTTATGTTGTAGATTTCTCAGGAACCTCTTGCCTTTCCTCATTAGGCATGTCCTTAGTTAGGACCCTATCCCATCTTGAGATAATCCTAATGTCCATCCTCCTCATATGATTAATCTTAGAACCAGCTACTTGTTCCATTACTTCTGGAATAGTTCCAGCCAAGTACAGACTCATAATTCTACCCAGATTGGGCTTCCTAATACCTTCCTTAATCTTTTCAAAAATCATTGCTGACCAATCAGTGTTTAATGTGTAGATGATCCTTGTCATCAGGCTGAACATGTAGGCAGAAATCCTATCATGTCCCCCTGGCTTGCAGAGGATGACTTTGCCAACTATTTCTGAGAGAAATTTGCCTTGCTGATTCATTCCTTTTCTGTTCATTGCAGCTCCAATCTTCAAGGTGGGATCCAATCCACACCATTGAAGTGCTTCCCTAGTCTTTAATGAGGGTACTTCTTCCTCTTCTTGAGTTCTTGGTAGTTGAAGAGTTTTTCTCAAGCTCTTCAAAGTAAGTTTGACTTTAGCTCCTTGAACTATTGATTTGATCTTTAATCCAGTTGAATCTAAAGTTGCAGCGCCATAGAATTCTAGGATTTCCTTCTTCCAAATCTTTGTTGGTTCAGAAACTAGAAACTCCAACCCATTCTCAGCAATTAGGGTTACTACACCTTTAATTTCAGATTCTGCTCCATCAAATGTGTTGCGTACCAGCTCATATCCTTCATTGACATTGTCTTCAAGCTTGGGCGTCATTAGGGTTGAGAGAAATCTTGAATTTAGATGAGAGAATTTGTCGACACTAAGTTTTGGTCTCTAAACTATGGAGAGCGTGTCGACAGACAATGTTGTGGACCTATTTATACCTTTCTAAAAATGAAGGTGAAAAGGCATGTTATAATCCTCTAAATGTGTCGACACGGTTGAAAAGTGTCGACACAGACTTCTATGTCTCGACATAAGTGTTGACTTCTATGTGTCGACACTTATACATCTTCGCTTGACGATTAGTCGATACTCCACTCGATGAAATCTGTGTTGAACCTAAGTGTCGACACCACTTCTGGATGTGTCAACACCTACTCTGGATGTGTCAACACTACTAATCTGAAGTGTCGACACCAATTTTCTAGATGTGTCGACATCATTTCTTTGAAATGTCGACACCACTTCTATGTGTCGACATGGACAACTGCTTGTGTCGACACAATTTTACTTAGCCAATTTTGTTAAACTAATCTAAGTTCAACATTCCTAATTCAATTTAAAACTTATTGAATTTCATTTCATCTAGAGGCTTAGTAAACATATCTGCAATTTGATTATCTGTTTTGACAAATTCTAGTGAGATGTCCTCTTTCTCTACATGTTCTCTAAGAAAATGGTATCTAATTTCTATATGTTTAGTCCTACTATGTGAAACACGATTATTAGCAATAGAAATTGCACTTGTAGAATCACAAAACAAAGGCGTTCTACTTACCGGAAGACCATAGTCTTCTAGATGGTGCTGAATCCACAAAAGTTGTGCACAACAGCTTCCTACAGCAACATATTCTGACTCAGCTGTGGAGATTGCCACACTGGTCTGCTTTTTATTGCTCCAAGACACTAGTATTCCACCTAGAAATTAACAGGTACCTATAGTACTTTTTCTATCTTCCTTGCAACCTGAGGGCTGCTCCACATAGACTTCTTCCTTTAGATTTCCATTTAAGAATGCTTATTTTACATTCATTTGGAATACCTTAAAACCTTGATATGTTGCATAAGCAAGGAACATTCTAATTGCTTCTAGTCTTGCTACTGGGGCAAATGTTTGATCAAAATCAATACCCTCTTCCTACATGTATCCTTTGGCAACAAGTCTTGCTTTGTTCTTCACAATGATCTCATTTTCATCCAATTTGTTCCTAAAGAACCACTTTGTTCTAATGATGTTGTGGTATTTTAGTTTAGGAACTAACTTCCAGACCTTGCACCTTTTGAACTGATTCAGCTCCTCTTGCATGACATCAATCCAATGTGGGTCTAAAACAGCTTCTTCAAATTTCTTTGGTTCCACTTGAGATAGGAAGCTGGAGCAAAGAACTGTGTTCAGATTCCTGCTCCTTGTTTGTACTCCTTGTCTTGGATAACTAATTATCTGATTTGCTGGATGATCTTTTAAGTGTCTAATAGCTGGAGGTAGTCTATCTTCAGGTTGAACACCTCCAGTCTCTTCATTATGCTGCACCTCTTGATTTTCATCAGCATCTGGAGAGTCTTGTACTCCCCCTGGACAGCAGCCACCATTTTCCACTTCTTGATTTGCAGTTGAATCTTCTGTAATGGTAAGCTTGTCCATTCTCTCATTTATACCTGTAAAACTACAAGAACTACTTGGCAATTCACTGTTAATGAGTTTTGTTTCATCAAAGACTACATGTACAGACTCTTCTACAACTTGAGTAATCAAGTTGTAGACTCTATAAGCCTTACTATTATTGTTGTACCCAACAAATATCCCATCTTGGGATTTGGCAGCAAACTTAGTTAGATAAGACTTGTCATTGTTAAGTATATAACACTTGCAACCAAAGATCCTAAAATAGGATAAGTTTGGTTTTCTTCCATTCATAATCTCATAGGGAGTCTTTTTGTGGCTCTTGGTGATAGTAGCCCTATTGATCACATGACATGCAGTGTTTACTGCCTCAACCCAGAAATATTCTGCGAGAGAAGTGTCACTCAATAGAGTTCTACCAGCCTCAATTAGTGTTCTATTCTTCCTTTCAGCAATACCATTTTGCTGTGGTGTTCTAGGTGAAGAAAATTCTTGAAAAATCCCAAATTCTTCACACAGTCTTGTCATACTTTCAGACTGAAATTCAGTGCCATGGTCACTTCTGATTTTGACCACTGTACTGTCCAACTCATTCTGAATTTGTTTAACAAAACTATATAAGACACTTGTGGTTTCAGATTTTTATCTTAGAAAGAACACCCAGGAATATCTAGAATAGTCATCTACCACCACAAAAGTGTAGACCTTCCTACCTAGACTATGAACTGGCATAGGACTAAATAGATCCATATGCAAGAGGTAAAGACACCTCACTGAATCCTTATTTTCAAGGCTATGAAAGAAAGATTTGGTCTGCTTGCCTTTTTGACAAGCTGAGCATATCTCATCCTTTATACACTTAACTTGAGGACCATTCCTCACTAACTCTTTGCTAAAGAGTTGGCCAATAGTCTTGTAGTTAAGATGGGCCAGCCGCTTGTGCCATTTAACACAGTGAGAGACTCTCTCATCAGCTATAAGAAAAATAGGAGAAACATTGTTCTCACACTCAAAGTTAAGACAGTACACATTTCTTTTCCTATATCCTGTCAATATGACCTTTTGATCACTTGACATTTTGATATGACATCCATTCTTAATAAATGAAATGTCATATCCTAAATCACTCAGCTGACTTATGCTTATAAGGTTGTGTTTCAAACCTTTCACATAGGCCACTTGAGTGAGAGTAATCTGGTTACTAGAAATATTACCAAATCCTTTGATGATTCCTTTTTCAGAACCACCAAAGGTTACTTTAGGGCCATCCATGATAAGTGTGTAGTCCTTCAGCAACCCCCTTGTTCCAGTCATGTGCCTGGAACATCCACTGTCCAAGTACCATATAGGGGCATGGCCTCTTGGACTCACCTGTAATAAAGACTACTTAACCTTAGAACCCAAATGAGTTTTAGGTCCTTGGTTCATGTTAGCCTGAAATTTAACAAATCTAGATGTAGCTCTTCTAGCAGGAAGACTGCTACTCTCCTTGACACTGGAATTGTGCCAACAATCTAAGGCAAAGTGGCCTACCTTGCCACAACACCAACACTCAAACTTGTTGTACCTTTATTTAGGTACAACCCTAGCTGAATTGTCTACAGCAGGCTTCTTGTTTTGTGCTGGGGCTTTGCCTTTAGAATTGGACTTAGCAGCCCATGCAGTTTTCTTAATCCCTAACCCAGCCTTACCCTTTTGAGGCAAAACTCATCAATCAAGGGTAATACAGATTTTGGTTTTGAAAAACTATCTAATATCTCCTTTTCTTTCTGAAGTCTATTCTCTAGATTTTTAATCTGATCATTCTTAAATGTAATAGTACCCATCTGAATAACAGTAATGTTTTTCAGTCTGGCTATCTCATTTAACTTCTGATCCAACAACTTCTTTAAATCAGATGCAGCCATCTTAAGATCTGCAATTTCCTTAGCCAGAGTTTTGACCAGGTTTTTGCTTTTCTTTAGTGCCTGCAGCAAGTCTCCATATTCATATATCAGCTGATGAATATCACCTTCAGACTCAGACCCATCCACATCACTTGATGCAGATGTTGCTGACTCTGACTCAGTACTACAATCTGAATTTCTAATAATACATTGTACCTTAATAGGACCAGGCTGATCCTGACACTTGTCTTCTTCTGACACAGCCATCAGTCCCTTGCACTGATGGTCTTCTTGTTCATATATAGAGTTCAGCACCTGGAGAAACTCTTCTTCTTCATCTGCTGCATATAGAACAATGTAGGCCTCAACTTCAGATTCTGACTCTGAAGTAGATTGGTCTATCAAACTATTCTCCTTCTTAGCAACAAAAGATTTCTCCTTCTTGCTCTGGTGTTGACTCTTATTTTTATATGCTGTCTCTTTTCTTTTATCTGGACACTCAACCACAACATGTCCAGGCCTATTACAGCAGTAGCAAACTATCTTTGATGTTGTAGATTTGCTTGGCTTAGACCTGCTCCTGTCCTTCCTGGATGACTTCCTCTTTTGATAATACTCATCCTTAGGCTGAGATGTGGAAGGCTTAGACTTCCACTGCTTCTTCTTCAGGAATCTCTGAAACTGTCTTGTAAATGCTGCAAAATCTTCATCTGAGTCACTACTGTCTGAATTCTGGTTGTCTGAATTATCTGAAGCAGTTTCAGCAATAATCTTAGGAGGTGATGGAGACGTCCTCCTATTTTTCTTAGTGGCTTCAACCTTGAAGGCCACAGACTTTCCTCTATGCTCCCCTTTTACACTTTTCTCTTCCTCTTTCCTAGCCATCAGTTGCATCTCATATGACAGCAACTTTCCAAATAAGGTTGGAGGAGAGATATTTGCAAGTTTGGCCACTTTCCTAATGACACAAATCTTAGTGTCCCAATCCTTTGTCAAGGATCTTAGGAATTTTTCATTCAGTTTATAGGTACTGAAGATTCTTCCATAGGACATCAGCTCATTTACTATTCTATAAAACCTTTTATAACACTCAATTATACAGTCAGACTTTCCTTGTCTGAAACTCTCATATTCCTGGTTCAGCATAGATTTTCTATCTTGTCTGACTTCTTTAGAACCCTCCATGTTGACTATCAAAGTATCCCACATTTCCTTGGAGGTCTTGCAGTGAATCAAATTCTGGAAAGTTGCATCATCAATGGCACTTACTACGATGTTCTGGGCTCTTTTATCCATAGTTGCCAAGATGATCTCATCCTTGGTCATCTCTGAATAATCCTTGGGAATTCTTTGGTTTGCATCTAGAACTGAAATCTTCATTGGAATATAAGGACCTTCCTTTACTATAATGTAGATCCTTAGATCAGAAGCCTCCATAAACAGCCTGACCCTTTCTTTCCAGATGCCAAATATCTCCTTTCTGCATATGGGTAATTTCATAGAACCCAGTTCCTTATGATTTTCACCAGAACCCATTTTCTTGATCTTGAATCTGTCTTAAGGATCTTACTCAGACTGTTAAGTCCTTCTTTGAGTAACCTCCATCTGATACCACTTGAAAGAATTAGTGCCTAACCACCTAGAGGAGGGGGGGGGTGAATAGGTGTAATTCCTTTTTCTTTTTAAGGCAGCAAATCTATACAGTTATTTACTTAACAGCAGATAATTTTATAGCTAACACAGCACAGATTCACAGAATTACCACAACACAGATTGCACACAGATTTTTATAGTGGTTCCCCAAGGTCTGGGTACATCCACTTTCCCCCTTCGCCTATCTAGCAGTGTACTAGATTCAACCTAACTTCTGCACTTCACCTCAGATCCTCAGATCTTACAACTCAGAACCCAACAAGGCTCCTACAACTTAGTCAATTTGCCCTACCTCAGCCTACACAAGGCCTACAACTCAGAGATATCAAACTCCTACAACTCAGGCTCACAGCCCTACCTCAGCCTTCAATAAGGCCTACCACTCAGAGAAAATATTCTCCTACACTCAGCCTTTATAAAATAGGCTTACAACTCAGATCTAGAATAGATCCTACAGAAAATAGTGTTTACAAAGTGTTTTACCATCACCCAAGTAGAGAGAGAAGGGATTGATGGTTTCTTGATCAGTTCTTGGAAGAAACTGATGGCAGAGCACAACCTCTCTTAGCTTTCTTCAAAGCTTCTTGAATCTGAACTCAGTAGGGTTGAACCCTTGAGAAGTTGATCTTCAATCAGCTTCTGACTTGTGATTCAGATCTCAATCTGAATCTTTCTTGGCAGCCTGGTTCAGTAACTGCTCTTCTTAGATGGAGCTCTCTCTCCAACTTCTTAGATCTTCTATAGAAGGTCTTCTTCTTTTTGTGTTGTTAGTTATATGTGTATATTATTCAATCTTCTTCTTAATTGTTGTCAATTTCTGTTGAAGGAGAAAGCCTTTATATAGTCTTCCTCCATGGTAACCGGCTGATCCGGTTTCTAACAAGCTTCTGACAGCTTTGACAGTTGCAGTAGACCAGTTAGAAATGGCAGCTGTTAAGTCATCCAGTCACTTCTTGAAATACTGTCTCTGTCTGAAAGTGTCGAGACTGATCTTTATCATGTATCGACACAAGTGGACTAAGTGTCGACACAAGTGTACTAAGTGTCGACACAAGCCTTGGTGGTGTCGACACATCTCCTTTGTTGTTGTTAATACTTCTCGACACAACCTTCTGTTGAATATGTCGACACAAGCCTTTGTGGTGTCGACACAGTCACTTCTTTTCTTCATACAAATTAACTTTGTTGAAATTCTGCCATGTGTCGACACAAGTCCTGTGTGTCGACACATTTGATGTCGACAAGTTCTTCTGTGTGTCGACACTGCCTCTGTCTGTCGACACAAATACTTCTTATCTTTAACTTTGTTGAAACTCTATTGTGTGTCGACACAAGTCCTGCGTGTCGACACAGTTGATGTCGACAAAGTCTTTTGTATGTCGACACTTCCTCTGGGTGTCGACACAGTTGATGTCGA
Source organism: Platanthera guangdongensis (assembly GCA_039583875.1). Classification (NCBI taxonomy): domain Eukaryota; kingdom Viridiplantae; phylum Streptophyta; class Magnoliopsida; order Asparagales; family Orchidaceae; genus Platanthera; species Platanthera guangdongensis. Next base: position 162,568,053 of record CM077163.1, on the reverse strand, counting down.
CAATTCTTCTCTATGTGTCGACACAACCTCTTAGTGTCGACACAAATGCTTCTGGTGTCGACATAGCCTTTCCAAGTGTCGACACAATCTACTCCAAGTGTCGACACAACTTTTCTCCAGTGTCGACATAAGCCTTCATAAGTGTGGACACAGCTTCTCTAGGTGTCGACACATGGACTTAGAAATTTTTTTGCATTCCTGCATTTACTTAACGTGCACATATAAACTCAAAACACATCAAATACACCTTGATGCATATCATTGAGTAGGGTAAGGCTTCTTCAAATCTGGTACACATTTTCCAATGTACCCAACAATACTTACAAAGCATAGACAGTTATCAACTACACGGAGTCTTCTCCGGTTTACACATAATCATCACCAATCCAGACTAATCGTCTAGGTGGGCTTCACACAGCATGTCTATGCCGTACTCCACACTTCCGGTTCTAGATGCAGACTCAACCAAGGAATCACTTATGATGTCCACCTCTTGGTGGAGGATTCCATGCATATGCATAAAGAAAGGACTTCGATGTCCAAGAAGGAGATCGTTATCCTTGAAGATCGCTTTGGAGCAATGAACTCGCCAGATGGAAATCACCTTCTCGGTGTTGCCTCCACGAATCCGATCTCGGATCTTGGCTCCACACTCCGCAGCTCCTCCAGCAGCCGACTTTCTCCTCCCTTTTCCTCTTCCCTTGCTCTCCCTTTCTCTCTCTTTGAGAAGAAGAAGATAGAATGAAATGAAGGAATTAAACCCTCATTCTCGATTTATATCAGCAGGGAAGGGCCTGGACCCTTGGATCTAGGATAAGGAAAACGAACGGCTCTGATTTGCCCAGAAAAAGGCTGAACACGGCCTGACATGCCCTGTAACACGCTCGTGTCACAGGTCGTGTCCCTTAAGAGGCACACCACCGACTCAAATCCAACCAGTACACGGCTGTGTGACATGCCCGTGTCACACCTTACACGCCCGTGTCATGGCCGACACGCCCGTGTCGATCAGCCGTGTACTTCACACTGCCCATTATCAACTCTCCCGAGCGGGACACGGCCATGGGACACGCCCGTGTCCCAGGCCGTGTACCCCAAGACACACCCGTGTCCTCAAGCACATGCACTTTCCGGGCTGAATCCCGCAAAGGACACGCCCTGTGACACGCCTGTGTCATAGGCCGTATACCCCCTTTGCTTGCCGCTCGACGATTGTCGTAAGAGTAAAACGAATCTTGGTAGCAATTCGAACTGCGGAGGCACAGAAGGTGACTTTAGCCACATTTCTGTTGGAAGACGATGCGCGGCTTTGGTGGGATGAAGTGGAAGTGCATCACTTAGCAGGTCGAGGTTTAGAGGAGGTATCCATTGACGAGTTCTCTAGATTGTTTCTATCCAAGTATTTGGCAGTGTCGCAGCGGATTTCTATAGAGAACGAATTTCAATGTTTGGGGCAGGGTGAGACTGATATTGATACGTACCTATATGAATTTACCAGACTGGGGCGCTATGCGGGGTCTACTTTCGCTGAAGAGGCTCGGAAGACTAATCGATTTTATGAGGGACTGCGTGATGAGTTAAGGTTGGCACTTCCGAGTTCGGTGAACCAAGACTTCCAAGCGTTGGTAGATACAACCCGTGCGCTGAAGAAGTATTTGAAGCGGGTACAAGAGAAGAGGAGCCTGGCGGTGGCGAAGCCAGACTTTAAAGTTCCGCAGTCAGAACAGTCGGAGCGGAAGAGATGAGATAAGAAAAGGTTCAGGCCTGATGAATCAACTTCGTCGACTGTTTCTTCGGGGGCAACATATGGGCAAGGACGTGTTGATACATGTACATGTTTTAACTGCAGGAAGCAAGGACATAGAGCTAAATATTGTTGGAATGCCCATTTAAGGAGTGAGCAAAAGATATGTGCGTCTTATTAAGAAAAGGGAAAAGCAGTGGCCGAGTCATCTACATCCCGGACGCAACCTCGACTGCATAATTTGGAAGTGCACGAGCCACAAAGTTCAATTGGTGAAGTACAGCCTCGAATGTTTAAATTGATGCCAAATCAGGCGGCGGAGCGGAAGTAAACATAGAAAAGTGACCCGTATCACTTTGATGATGTGAATATTGTTGTATATAAGGCACAAATAAGGAAATGGTTGTGTCTATAGACGTTATATGTTGTGTTAATGTTGGTGCACACTTTGTGTTATTTCAGTGATCGATCAAGCATGTTATATATGTTGTTTTGGCTATGAAAATGTGGATGGATGTGCACCTATGAGAGATATGTCTGTGTGTATGTCCCGAATGTGATATTTGTTTTGTGTGATGCCTTGGGGCGAGACAAGCTGCGGCCTCTGAACTCTAACCCGACTCGCTTTATTCGAGTGCTCGGTTGCTGATGGTGCAACGAGAAGTGCTAGATGAGTGTTTATAGGTGAGCAAAATTTCGGGATGAAATTTTTTTGAAGGAGGGGAGGATTGTAACACCCCAAAGCCAAGATTGGGTTCAGGATTGGGTGACACGGCCTGGGGCACGGGCGTGTCGTGCTCGGGTCAACAAACTGCGCTCGATAATTGTCGAGTGGCAAGCAAGGGTAGTACACGGCCTGTGACACGGGCGTGTCACAGGGCGTGTACTTTGCGGGATTCAGCCAGGGATGCGTGTGCTTGAGGACACGGGTGTGTCCTGGGGTACACGGCCTAGGACACGGGCATGTCCCATGGCCGTGTATCGCTCGGGTTAGTTGATGTTGTGCTGGGTGAAGTGCACTGCTGTTAGACATGGACGTGTCGACCATGACACGAGCGTGTAGGCTGTGACACGGGCATGTCACACGGCCGTGTACTATTTGGATTTAAGTCGGTTGTGTGCCGCTTAAGGGACACGGCCTGTGATACGGGCATGTCACAGGGCGTGGCAGGCCGTGTTCAACCTATTTTTGGGCAAATCAGAGCCGTTCGTTTCCCTATCCTGGATCCAAGAGTCCATGGCCCTTCCTTATGGATAAAAGGCCAAGAAATGAGGGATAAACTCCTTCATTTCATCCTTCTTCTTCTTCTCAAAAAGAGAGAGAGAGGGCAAGGGAAGGAAAGAAGGAAGGAGAAAGCCAGCTGCTGGAGGAGCTGCGGAGTACGGAATCAAGATCTGAGTTTGGATTCGTAAAGGCAAAGCTGAGGCGGTGATTTCCATCCAGCTAATTTATGGATCCAAAGCGATCTTCAAGGGTAACGAACTCCTTCTTGGACATCGAAGTCCTTTCTTTATGCATATGCATGGAATCCTCCACCAAGAGGTGGATATTGTAAGTGATTCCTCGGTTGAGTCTGCATCTAGAGCCGTAAGTGTGTAGTACGACATAGGCATGTTGTGTGAAGCCCATATGGATGGCTAGTCTGGATTAGTGATGGTTATTGGTAAACCGGAGAAGACTCCGTGAATTTAATGATTACGTAAGATTGATGAGTATAGACTTTGTTGTATGGATATGTGAATGTATGGATGTATGGATGTTGATCTTGGATGCTTTGCGAAAGCTCCTGGTTGTGTTGAGAGGTCAATTGGTAGCAACGACGGGTGTTGCAGATTAGAGACCGGGCGGTCTGGCGGTCTGACTTTGGCGGGTTGCAGTTCGGGCGGTATATCGGTTTCTCTCCTACGGTTTGTTGCTGTCCTGTTGCTGTTGTTGCTCTGGCGGTTTGTCATTCTGTCCCTGGCGACTTGGAGACCGGGCGACCTGGAGGTCTAGTGTGGCGGCTAGGTATCTTCCTCTTGTGGTTGCCGGGCGGTTTGCCCATTCACCAAACCGCACGGCTTGGTGACTTGTTTTTATATTAAAGCGCTGGTACATGATATTTTTTAGTCCCATATTATTTATTTGTAATCTCTCTCATCTCCTCCATTCTATAAAATGAAGGCTATACCATGTAATTGTTACCTTTTTTGGAATACAAAAATTTCTGTTTGTCCATTTTTCGGACTTCCATTTTCTGTTCGCACATTGTATCAGAGCCCGCGATCTTGGCATCCTGATTCAGTGCATTTCTCTACCCGCGCGACCTGATTTCCTTCTTTCCTCTTGTTCGCGCGACCTCTCCTCCTTTTTGTCGCTGCTCTTTGTTCGCACAATCTGCTCTCCTTATTTGTTTGCGCGACCTTCTTCTTCTTAGCGGCCTTTTTTTCGCGTCTTCTCGGTCTTCTGTCCGCGCGGCCTGCTCTCTTCCCGTGCAGCTTCTTCCTTTTCTCTATTGTGGATTCTTCTTCTGTCCACTGCGGTCTTCTGTTTCCGCCACAACCTCTTTCTTCTCGTGCGGCCTTTCTCTATTCCCTCTACCCGCGCGGCTTCTTCCATGGCTCTTTCCAGCTCTTCTACCACCACCGCTACTCTCGTCACAACTCCACCTCCTCCTCTCATTCCCTCCGGGAATCTGGGCACCGTATCCAAGCTGGTTGGTTCAAACTATCTGGATTGGAGCGTATCCTTCACCTTCCTCCTCCGCTCACAACGCAAACATCACCACCTTACCGATGATCCTCCTACCACCTCTTCTGCTGAATTTGATGACTAGGATGCTAGTGATGCGCTTGTCCACACTTGGCACGCTAACAGTATTTCTGATGAACGTCTTCATGTTATCTGTCATGATGAGACGGTCAAGAAGGCATGGCTTCATCTTGTTGCTCTGTACTCAAAATGGGCTCAGACGTCCCGTATTTATACCTTGTATGCGGACCTCTTTGTTCGTCCATCTATGTCTCATACTGCCGCTTATCAATAAGTTCAAGCTCTTGGGGCTGACATCCTTCAACATCGCCCCTTCTCTGCGGATCTTGCCAAACAGCACAAGCACTTTCAAGAACTGTTTGTTGTGTGCTACCTCCTCCGGCTTCCTGATTCCTACGACATGATTCGCCAACAAATCTTAGGTGAAGCGGACTCTCCCAACTTGGATACAACGGCCGCGTGCATTGCCACTGTTACATCTCTTCTTCATCGTCTGCTTCTTTCTTCTCCTCCTCCAGAACAATATGCTCACTAGACTCAATGTAGTGGCTCTGGTAGTCGCAACCATCATTCCGGTGGTCGGAGTTCTTCCCGCTTCCTCTGCTCTCATTGTGGCCGCATCGGGCATCTTGTGGATCGATGCTGGATGAAGCATCCACATCTTCGCCCTTTTGGTGATGCTTCCACCTCCTCTTCAGAGCCATCCGCTTCGGTGGTCACTTCCTCAGGTAGTGCTCACGTGATTACTCAAGATAAATGGCTCATCGACTCTAGTGCAACTAATCACATGACAGGCAATCCGCAATGCTTTTCTCTTCTTGAAACGCATGATCGGTTGCCTCCGGTCCTTGTTGCAGATGGCTCTCCCTCCCCGGTTCATGGAACGGGAGTGGTTCATGTCACTCCGTCTCTTCACTTGGCCGACACTCTCTATGTGCCCAAGTTTCACTGCAATCTGTTGTCAGTTACATCTTTATGCAAGCAGCTTCAATGCTCTGTCACATTCACTCCCACTTCTTGCTCTTTTCAGGATCCGAGCTCCCAACGGACGATTGCTACTGGTACTGAGAGAGGTGGCCTCTACTTCCTCGACAACGTTTCTGCTCTCTCCGCCTTCTCCTCCTCTTCTACAGATCTCCTACAATGGCATCTCCTCCTTGGGCATCCCCCCACAGCTTCTTCATCAGCTGCTACCTCACCTCCCTCCAGACAGTTAACCTCTCAACTGTGATGCCTGTCTGCTTGACAAGCATCATCATTCCTCCTTCTCGCCAAAGCAAGGTCGTGGTTCTACCCGTCCATTTGATCTTGTTCACTCCGACATCTGGGGCCCTGCTCCTACCATCACAGTTGGTCGTGGTAGCTCTTATTTTGTAACTTTTATTGATGATTTCTCTCATTGTACTTGGGTGTATCTCTCACAAGAACGCTTTGAACTATTTGATGTATGACAATCTTTTTATAATTTAATCAAAACTCAGTTTGATGTTTCTATTAAAGTATTACGCTCTGATAATGCTAAAGAATACATTAGTCAAGCCTTCTCCTCCTTTTGTACGCAACATGGAATTCTTCATCAAACAAGTTGCTTTTACACCTCCCAACAAAATGGGGTGGCGGAACGCAAAAACCGTCACCTCCTTGATGTTGCTCGCACCATACTTACGCAAATGCATGTCCCCTGCTCCTACTAGGGTTATGTTGTTCTCATTTCTTGCTACCTCATCAATCGCATTCCCTCCACTGTTCTCCGCGGTAAAACGCCCTTCTCCATTCTCTATCCCGAAAAAGATCCCTTTCCTCTTCCTCTACGTATCTTTGGCTGCACGACATTTGTGCATGCTCCCTCCGCCACCCACGACAAACTCTCCCCTCGCTCCACGAAATGTGTCTTTCTGGGCTACTCTATCACTCAGAAAGGCTACTGTTGTTTTGACCCCATCCTTCGCAAACAATTCGTCTCCGCGGACGTTACCTTCTTCGAAAATGCTCCCTATTTCTCTAACGGCTCCTCTCCTCTTCCTGTGGACTCTAGTCTTCCTAATCTTCCCTCCAGCCCATCACCTCCTACTGAGGTCTTTCCTCCTCCTACCTCTCCATCCTCTGCTCCTCCCTCTCCACCTCCGCCATCTTCCTCCTCTTCATTGTCATTGCTCTCTCCTCTCGGGCCAGCTCTCTCCACCACGGATGCTCCGAATACTGAGGCGCCTGCTGACTTGGACCTCCCCATTACCCTTCGCAAAGGGGTTCAGGCTTGTACCCAACATCTGCTTGCTGCAATTATTTCATATGATCGTCTGATGCCTGCTCGCAGGGACTTCGCACAGGCTATATCTTCCACTTCCACCCCCCATTCCTATCAGGAGGCCCTTGCCATTCCGCATTAGAAGGCTTCCATGGATGACGAGATTGCTACTCTCACTGAATGAGGTACATGGACACTGGTTCCTTCTCCTGTTAGCATCGATGTTGTTGGTTGTTGCGGGGTTTTTGTGGTGAAATTTCTCCCCGATGGCAGTGTGGATCGTTACAAGGCTCGGCTTGTTGCAAAAGGCTTTAACCAAACTTATAGAGTTGGTTACTTTGACACCTTCTCTCTAGTTGCTCGTCTTAGCACTATTCGGGTCCTTCTTTCTGTGGTTGTCAACAGAGATTAGCCCATTTCACAACTGGATGTGAAAAATGACTTTCTTTATGGGGATCTTCAAGAGAATGTCTACATGGAGCAACCTCCGGGGTATGTTGCTCTGGGGAGACACAGGTTTGTCAGCTCAAGAATGCTATCTATGGCCTAAAATAAAGTCCTCGCGCTTGGTTTGACAAGTTTAGCGGGATTGTGGTGGCTGTTGGTTTTAAGAGGAGTTCTGCTAATCACTCTCTATTTACTCGTAAAACTTCTCTGGGCCTAATGGTGCTTGCAATATATATGGATGATATTCTTCTCACTGGAGATGACCAAGCTGGGATAATCTTGACCAAGAAGCATCTTCGGTGACACCTGGTTACAAAGGATATGGACTCTCCAAAATACTTTCTGGGGATAGAAATTTCTCGGAAGCCTACCTCTCTTGTCCTATCCCAACGAAAGTATGCTCTTGACTTGTTAAAAGAGGCTAGGTTGACTGGGGCTAAACTTGCCCGATGTCCCATGGCGACTGGATAAGATAAAACATGGACAGATGAATCTCCTCTTCTTTCTAATGTTACGAGGTATAGACGTCTGGTTGGTAAACTCATATATCTCACAGTGACCAGACCGGATATTGTCTATGCTGTTGGCAAGGTTAGCCAATTCATGCGAGCTCCTAAGGAGTGCCATTTACAGTCGGCTCTGAAGATATTGGAGTATATTAAATCAGCTCCCGGTAAAGGAATTCTCTTTCAGAAGAATGGCCATTTAAGGGTTGAGCCGTACTCTAATTCCTGTTATGCAGATGACAAAGGAGACTGCAAGTCTACTTCGGGTTTTTGCACCTTTGTGGGGGGGGGGGAACCTTGTAAGCTGGAAAAGCAAGAAACAGTCGGTAGTCTCCAGGTCCAGTGCAGAAGCATAATACCGAAGTATGGCATCGACCACGTGTGAGCTGAAGTGGTTACGAGCTCTTATGCTTGACTTAGGAGAGGTCCACGACCATCCTCTACCTATGTTTTGTGACAATAAAACTGTCATATACATCTCTAAAAATCCGGTCTTCCATGAGAGAACCAAGCACATAGAAGTTGACTGCCATTTCATTCGAGAGGAGATTCTGAAGGAACAAATTTGTACTCCGTTCGTCACCTCCGATAAAGAGTTGGCTGATATTTTCACCAAGCCAGTATCCGCCTCTTTTCATCACATTTGCGACAAGCTGGGCATGATCGATATATATGCTCCAGCTTGAGGGGGGAGTGTTGCAGATTAGAGACCGGGCGGTCTGACTCTGGCGGGTTGCAGTCTGGGCGGTCTGTCGGGTTCTTTCCTGTGGTTTGTTGTTGTCCTATTGTTGTTGTTGCTCAGGCGGTTTGTCATTCTATCCCTAGCGACTTGGAGACCAGGCGACCAGGCACTCTAGTGTGGCGGCTAGGTATCTTCCTCTTGTGGTTGTCGGGCGGTTTGCCCATTCACCAAACTGCATGGCTTGGAGACTTGTTTTTATGTTAAACCGCTTGTACATGATATTTTTTAGTCCCACATTATTTATTTGTAATCTCTCTCATCTCCTCCATTCTCTAAAAGGGAGGCTATACCATGTAATTGATACCTTTTTTGGAATACAAAAATTTCTGTTTGTCCATTTTCTGGACTTCCATTTTCTGTTTGCACACCGAGAGAGCGAGAGATAAATCCGGCTTGTTACACCACTAGGGTGGGTTGATCTGTATTAGTTGAGGGGTTGATTGGTGGCAATGCTTGGGGAGCCGAGTTAAACCCGGCTTGCTACTCCACTAGGGTAGGTCGATCTAGATTAGGATGGGAGGTCGATTGGTGGTAATGCTTGGGGAGCACAGATAAACACAGCTTGCTACACCACTAGGGTGGGTCGATCTGCTCATGTTTGTTGTGAGGTTAGTACCTCTGAGTGGGATGGACGGAATGTCGCCAGCCTGCGGGATTGGTGGACTAGGACCTGCCAACCAACAAGTTAAAAACCGCTGGGTCGGCGGTGGATGATGGGTATATCCGGTACACCAATAAGGTGCCCTGAGTGCACGGAGCGTCGGGTGGAGACCGGCGTTTGTGACATGGTTGTGTTTGGTAGCTTGATAGATTGATAGATATTATGATGGCAATGCATACTGGGAGGAACCACTGCCCCGGGTAAGGGGTATGGTCATTTTAATTGGTCAGCTAATGCTGACTGTTGCTTTGTTTACTGCTCTTGGGGTGGCTGATTATTTGCAGGTGCTGGTGGATTGAATTGAATTGAGCGGAATAAAGGCTTGCTGCGAAGGCCCTTGAAGGTCGTGCCAAGAATGTTTGGAATTTCATGTGTGGCCGGCCTGCGTGCCGATGTATGAAAATGTATATGTTTGTAAAAGAGCAACTTGTAAGCCCTTAAGGCCGTGAGCGCGCGTGTGTGTTGTAAACATTCCTGGTTTATATATAAATGTGGAGTTTATATATTAGTGGACATTTGCTGTGCTGAGTTCATGTAACTAAAATGCTGCGCTAGGATGCTTGAGTTAGGCTATGAGTAGAATGAGATTTTGATTTCTACACGTGACTCCGCCGTTTGTCTGTGAAATATGGCATGGGGCCCCGGCCGGACCCACTGTTATATTCCATGACACGAATGGAGGCGTTACAGCATCAAGCGGACTCTGCGAACTCAGAAAGAGTCCGCCCCACTCGAAGATACATCACCTATCTGCACGGTTACTTTAGGGAATAGCCCACTGCAAAACCAACAAGTCGAACAGGCTAGTCGCCATCACCAAGTCGCAGCATCAGACCGCTCAGGCCGCACCATCAGTCCGCAGGACTGTCCGCCCATGCCGCGCAGTCTGTCTGATCAACCCCCACTTTCACTTCACAATTTTCAACACTCCCCCTTGAAGTGAGAAGTTGTGACCAAGCCCAACAGTCCCTGTAACTGAGTAAATGACACCTTTGACAGCGGCTTCATGAAGATGTCCGCGATGTTGTCCTCACTCCGCACATGCTCCACCATAAGAGATCCCTCCAACACCTTCTCTCGAATGAAGTGGTGCTCAATCTCTATATGTTTGGTCCACGCGTGAAAAACTGGATTATAAACCAGTTTCAGGGCACTCTCATTGTCACCGTAATGCAGAGTTGGACCGCACACTTCTTCATAGATGTCCCCTACTAGTCTCCTAAGTCAGATGGCTTCCCGAGCTACCAAGGCTGAAGCCTTGTACTCTGCTTCTATAGTAGAGACGAACATCGAGTCTTGTTTCTTGCTACACCAAGAGTTACTTGTTGATCCATATGTGAAGACATAACCAGATGTTTACTTCCAGTTGTTTGAATCTCCCCCATAATCAGCATCCAGGTATCCCTGAAGAGTTAAACCTATGTCTCTCCCATAAAGGAGATCCATATCTGAAGTGGACTTCACATATTTCAGAATGTTCCTTGCCGCCATCAGATGAGGTTTTCTGGGTTCCGCCAAATACCGACTTACTCGGCCAAACGCATAAGCATTGTCTGGTCTTGTAATCATCAAGTAGATAAGACTCCCAACCAGAGCTCAGAACACCAAAGGATCTGGAAGAATCTGATGACTAGTTTTAGTCATCCTTTTTGGGGGTAATTTAGTTTTCAAAATGCCTAATTTTATTTATATTTTATGTTTGTTATTTCATGTTTTAATGTTTCTTTACAATATTTTAATTCCTAGTGTTATTAGAGTTTTGATATAAAATTCTATATAGTCTTACTATATGTGTTATGTTATTATATAGTATGTTATGTTATGATACGTTTTAATTTTAAGGTTGTAATATTTTTATATTATTGTGCTTAAAAATCTTGTTTTAACTTTAACTTTGTTATGTTATAAAATCTATATAGTGTTATGTTATGTTTTAACTTTGTTTCAACTTTGTTATGACTAATCCATGTCTTGTTTTGTTTTATTTATAGGTTAAAAGCCCACATGGTGCAGCCCGAGCCCCCTATGCAGCCCACTTCAAGCATGGTGCAGCCCGAGCCCCCTATGCAGCCCTCAAGCTCAAACCCGAGCCCCCTATGCAGCCCACTTCAAGCATGGTGCAGCCCGAGCCCCCTATGCAGCCCACTTCAAGCATGGTGCAGCCCGAGCCCCCTATGCAGCCCTCAAGCTCAAACCCGAGCCCCCTATGCAGCCCACTTCAAGCATGGTGCAGCCCGAGCCCCCTATACAGCCCATTTAAGCCCACATGGCCGTCCACCCCTCTCTCTTTCCTTTATTTCTCTTGCCACCTTTCAATCCATGCATGCATCATGATATTTTCTCTCCCTTTCATTTATTGCATGCATGAATCCCCTTGTTCATGCTTGGCCGGCCCCCCCCATTCCTTCCCCCTATTTTATTTCTTGTTTTTATTATTCTTCATTCAATCCATCTCTCTCTCCCTTTCTTTATTTCTTATTCATTCCCCCTTTGCTATTTTATATTTTCCAACTCATTCCCTTAAATTCCATGCATTGAACCCACCTCATTCTCTCCACCTCATTTAATGCAATGCATGCACCTTCTCCACCCTACATGGCCGGCCACCCCCCCTTGCCCCCTCTTCTTCTTTCCATTCTAGAACCTTCCCCCTCATCTATAAAAAGGCACCATGGTCTCATGCTTTGGGGAGTTGGATTTTGGAGAGCAAGTGAAGTTCTAGTTCAAGAGAGTGCTTTCTTTTTTGTTGCTTACATGTTGTTAAGTCTTTATTAGTGTAATCTTTGCTTTTGATAGTGTAATCTTTTCTCCGTATTATTTTGTACTTCTCCGTTTTTATTTATCAATGGAAATGAATTTCTCTTATCTCTCCGTGCTTTCTTTCTTAACTATGCGTAGCTAATCTTCTTTTAGCATTTGATCATGAGGATCCATGATTTGAAATGAGAATTATTTTTATTTCATAGTTTTATTTTTGCGTAATTCTACTCGGTCCTTCTTTGAATAATTTTTTGTGTCGACTCCGTATTTCCGGTATACGGTAGTAGGCTTATGATCTCATATTCGAGTAGCCGAGAGGCTCGTGGATGTGAAAGATCACTCAAATAAGGAAGGAGTTGAACGCAACCCTAGAGATAGGACGACGTAAATCCTCCGGATTGGAGTCAAATCCAATAGTGCGGATCATCTCGATAATGCAACTTTAGGCTTTTTCGGTTTGTAAAGAGATTTCGATCGAAGAGTCTATAAGTTAGGAGACCTAATGCTCTAGCGAGATTTTGTCTTATTTTCGGATCCGTCACGGCCGAGTTGGATTTGCAAATTTAAAACTATGTCCTTTTATTTTCTCATTTCATTTCATGGTGAATCAATGATCGAATGCTAGTTTTTTTTATATAAGTTTTCGTCTCGCAATTTTTCGTTCATTCTACTTTAAAAAAAAATTCTCAAATCCCTCCAGTCTTCCGGTAGGATAATAGTTAGAGCGTGAGTAGAAGTACTTGACAACCCCGTGTTTAAATACGACCTTGGTACTACAATTCGACAGGTACGCTTGCCTGTTCGGGTTTTGGCCCACCAAGTTTTTGGCGTCGTTGCCGGGGACTTTTCTTCGTCAATATTTTGAAAACGCTTACGCTATTACTTCTCCAAAAATCAAAAAAAAAAAATTTATATTTATATATTTAAATATTTATAATCAACCCACCTCATTTTAATTTCTACCCCACCTAAAATCTCTCGAAAAGGGTAAGGGGCTTTAAGCGCCACCATTTTACCTAGTACCGGGCGAACCCTTCACCGGGTAGTCCTCGGGAAGTTCGAGAGCCAAGCCGTCTAAAAAAAAAAATTTTTTTTTTCAAAAAAACAAAACTAAAAAAAAAAATTTCCTTTCTTTTCCTTTTTTTCTTTCTTTTCCAAGCTTTCGTTCTCATCTTCCCTCGTTTTCTTTATTAGTGCATGACCCGAGCGAATCCGTCGCTACTTGTTGATTTGGACCCAGAAATCGAACGCTCCTTTCGGAGACAACTACGATTCGGGGCTTCCACTTCTCAAACAGCGGTTGAGGATTCCTTCGGGGATTGTAAGTATTCTGATATGGGAGATCCCAACCCAGGAATGGCTCAGCAAAGGACTATGTCCGATTATGCTCGACCCAACCTGGAGGGGACTGAAACAAGTATTGTTCGACCTGCAATTGCGAACATTAACTTCGAGCTTAAGCCTAGCATCATACAAATGGTGCAGCAATATGTACAGTTCGACGGATTACAAGATGAAGATCCGAACTTGCATATTGCAAATTTTCTTGAAATCTGTGACACCTTTAAAATTAATGGTGTCTCAGATGATGCTATAAGGCTAAGACTCTTCCCCTTCTCCTTAAGAACTAAGGCCAAACAGTGGTTGAGTTCTCTTCCAAGAGGCTCAATCACTACTTGGAACATTTTAACTGAAAAATTTCTTGCTAGATATTTCCCTCCCGCCAAAACTGCTAAGTTAAGAAATGATATCACCTCTTATTCTCAAATTGCTTCTGAGACCCTCTATGACACTTGGGAGAGGTTCAAAGAACTTTTGAGAAGATGCCCTCATCATGCTCTGCCTGTATGGTTACAGGTTCAGACATTTTACAATGGGCTAAATCAAGAAACAAAGCAAATGATAGATGCCGCTTCCGCTGGTTCTTTAGACCGCAAAACTCCGGAAGCCGCTCTTGAGCTTATCGAGGACATGGCGATGAACACTTATCAGTGGAATTCGTCCAGGTCTCGCCCATCTAAACCTGCAGGTATCTATGAAGTGGATTCGGTTTCGCAACTGGCGCTACAAGTGGAAATGTTAAGCAAGAAGATTTCGGAGATGACTGCTTCCTCCGCCGCTAAGGTATATGAAAATGTGAATGTTGCTGCTGCCGAGCAGGTGGATTATCTGGGGAACATACCCAGGCCTGCTCAAAATAATTCTGCAAACAATTTTTCTGCTTTTCCGAATTTTTCTTCTCCGCCTGGTTTTTCTTCTTCTTCTAATTCTTATCACCCCGGATGGCGTAACCATCCAAATTTCTCGTGGAGTAATAACGCTAACGCCATATGCCCACCGCACGATTTTACACCACCACCACCTCCGCAACAAAATTTTCAAAAACATTCCCCTTTGGAAGAGATCCTCGCTAAATATATAAGCTCGAACGATGCCACTATTAGAAGTTTAACAGGATCAATGAAAAACTTAGAAAATCAAGTCGGCCAACTCGCTAAGGCCTTTTCCGAGAGACCATCTGGAACTCTTCCCTCGAACACTGAGCCTAACCCAAGGGAACACGCAAATGCAATTTCCCTTCGGAGCGGTAAAGTTGTTAACGAGCCCACCACAAGGGAAGAGCCAAAGGTGATTGTCCCTCCTGTTGTGGAAGCAATTACCCCTACGGAAAATGATAAAACAAATTTTGAAAATGAAAAATCTACTTTAGATAAAGAAAAAGATATTTCTATTTTTTCTCATGATGACGTTCAAAATGATGCTCCGCTTATCATAAAGGAATTTCCGCCACCCCCTTATCCGGCCCGACTTAGGAAAGAAAAACTAGATGATCAATACCAACGCTTTCTTGAAATGTTCAAACAAATTCATATTAATTTACCATTTCATGAAGCGATTAGTCAAATGCCTAAGTACGCCAAATATCTCAAAGATTTATTAACGAACAAAACGAAATTAGAAAATTTATCGCATGTAACGTTAAATGAAGAATGCTCGGCGGTCGTTAAAAACTCTACTCTTCCTAAAAAGATAAACGATCCGGGTAGTTTTTCCATTCCTTGCGTCTTTGGTGATCTTTTCGTTAAACACGCGTTAGCGGATCTAGGAGCGAGCATCAACTTGATGTCTTTTTCTTTATTTAAAAAGCTAGGTTTGGGCACTCTTAGCCCTACAAGAATGAGTATCCAGTTAGCCGATAGGTCTATCAAGTATCCACTAGGTATCGTTGAGGACGTGCTAGTAAAGGTCGACAAATTCATCTTCCCGGTGGATTTTGTCATTCTTGATATTGAAGAGGACGTCGAGGTTCCTCTTATCCTTGGACGACCATTTCTAGCCACCTCTCGAGCGGTTATAGACGTTAGTAACGGAAAATTGTTTTTGCGTGTGGGAGATGATGAGGTCACATTTTCAATTAATCAATCAATGAAAAATTCCTTACAAAATGATGACTCATGCCTCTTTATTGATGTTTTAAATGAAGCTTCTTCCCTTTCCCTTTCCAACATCTCTTCAAATGAATTTTCCTCTTCTTTTTCTGAAAATTCTTCACATGATTTTGAAAACACGGTTATGTCCGCAAAAACAAATTTTGAAAATGATTTTGTCTTTGGTAGAAGCAAGTATGAACGTCTTATTTTTGACAAAGAAAAGAATTTGAAAAACTCTTATAATGAGCCACCCCATCTTGATTTAAAACCACTCCCTGATCATCTAAAATATGCCTTTCTTGAAAAAAATTCTAGGTTGCCCGTTATAATCTCGGCCTATTTATCTCAATCCGAAAACGATCAGTTGATCGAAGTACTACAAAAGCATCGCCGAGCTATAGCGTGGCAAATTTGTGATATTCCTGGCATAAGCCCCTCCTTCTGCACACACAAAATATTTTTTGACAATAATCCTAAGGGTGTAGTTCAACCACAACGTCGTCTTAATCCAAATATGAAAGAGGTTGTGAAGGAAGAGGTGCTTAAGTTATTAGATGCGGGGATAATTTATCCGATTTCCGATAGTCAGTGGGTGAGTCCGGTACAGGTTGTTCCTAAGAAGGGAGGGATTACGGTAGTACCAAATGAAAATAACGACTTAATTCCAACTAGGACGATAACGGGATGGAGGATGTGCATCGATTACCGTAAGCTAAACGATGCCACTCGAAAAGATCACTTCCCCCTCCCCTTTATCGATCAAATTCTAGAACGGTTGTCCGGGCACAATTTTTATTGCTTCCTCGACGGTCTCTCGGGATACTTTCAAATCCCTATCGCACCCGAGGACCAAGAGAAGACGACATTCACCTGCCCCTTCGGAACTTTTGCTTATCGTAGAATGCCTTTCGGATTATGCAACGCACCTGCCACCTTTCAGCGGTGTATGCTTGCTATTTTTGATAAATATGTAGAGAATATTATGGAAATCTTTATGGACGATTTTTCTGTTTTTGGCGACTCCTTTAATTTATGTTTAGAAAATTTGGAAAAAGTTTTACAACGCTGCGAAGAAACGAATCTAGTTTTAAATTGGGAGAAGTGCCACTTTATGGTACGTGAAGGCTTAGTCCTTGGCCACAACATTTCCGCTAGGGGAATTGAAGTGGACAAGGCAAAAATTGAAGTAATTGAAAAGTTACCGCCGCCCACAAATATTAAAGCGATTAGAAGTTTTTTAGGGCATGCGGGTTTTTATCGACGATTCATTAAAAACTTTTCAAAAATTACTAAGCCTCTCACCCACCTTCTCGAAAAAGACACTCCTTTCGTTTTTGATGAATCATGTCTCGCGGCATTTGAATTAATTAAATCTAAACTTATAAATGCTCCTATTTTGATCGCCCCAGTTTGGGATTTACCTTTCGAAATCATGTGTGATGCGAGTAATCATGCGGTAGGTGCGGTTTTAGGTCAACGAATCGCTAAGAACTTTCATCCGATTTTCTACGCTAGTAAAACTCTCACTTCTGCGCAAGAAAACTACACCACAACGGAGAAAGAGCTCTTAGCGGTTATTTTTGCTTTTGATAAATTCCGACCGTATGTTACTCTTTCTAAGGTTATTGTTTTCACGGATCATTCCGCTCTGAAGTACCTCCTTTCTAAACCGGATGCCAAGCCGCGTCTTATCCGTTGGATCCTCTTACTTCAAGAATTCGACTTGGAGATTCGGGATAAGAAAGGAGCGGAAAACTTAGCAGCTGATCATCTCTCTCGTCTTGAAAATCCCAATCTAGATCTTTTAAATGAAACTTTTATTAATGATTCTTTTCCGGATGAGCGTCTTTTTACTATTTCTTCATCTCCTACCCCCTGGTTTGCCGATCTGGCCAATTATCTTGTGGCCCGGGTCCTTCCAAAAGAATACTCCACTCACCAAAAGAAGAAATTCTTTTCGGAGTTGAAGTATTATTTTTGGGAAGACCCATTTCTATTTCGCATTTGTGCGGACCAGGTGGTAAGGAGATGTGTCTCACGGGAAGAGGGTCACCAAATTTTAAAACATGTTCATGAAGGTCCGACTGGCGGGCACTATCAAGCTAACCGCACCGCACACAAAGTGCTTAGTGCTGGCTTCTATTGGCCAAGCATCTTTAAAGATGCACAAATCTTTGTGGGCGGGTGCGATCGATGCCAGCGGACTGGAAATCTCTCAAATAAAAATGAAATGGAACAAAACTACTTTCTCGAATGCGAAGTTTTTGATCTATGGGGCATAGACTTTGTCGGCCCATTTCCCTCCAGCTTAGGAAATAAATATATTCTAGTCGCAGTCGATTATGTTTCTAGGTGGGCAGAGGCCCAAGCTCTACCAAATAATGATGCTCGCGTTGTTGTCAATTTTTTAAAAAAATTATTTTCTCGCTTTGGCTTTCCTCGAGCGATCGTTAGTGATAGGGGAAGTCATTTTTGCAACGCTCAACTCACTAAGGCTTTAGCCAAATATGGCGTTACGCATAAATTATCCACCGCTTATCACCCCCAAACTAACGGTCAGGTCGAAGTAGTCAATCGCGAACTTAAACGAATTTTGGAAAAAAACGTTTCTACTTCTCGTAAGGATTGGTCTTTAAAATTGGACGATGCTCTGTGGGCCTATCGGACAGCGTACAAGACCGCCATCGGTTGTACTCCTTTCCGATTAGTCTATGGAAAATCGTGTCATCTTCCGGTAGAAGTAGAACACCGTGCGTACTGGGCGTTAAAGTTTTTTAATTTCGATCCGCACTCGGTCGGCGAGCATAGAAAAAACCAACTAAATGAGCTTGACGAGTGGCGAGCGTACGCATATGAAAATAATAAACTTTATAAAGAACGCACGAAATTGTATCACGATAAGAACCTCCGCCACCCTAAAACTTTTAAACCAGGCGATCAAGTTCTTCTTTTTAATTCGCGTTTACGACTCTTCCCGGGAAAGCTTAAATCTAGATGGTCTGGACCGTTCACGGTCAAGGATGTTTTTCCTTACGGCACTGTGCTACTTTCACACCCCGATAAGGGGGACTTTAAAGTTAATGGTCATAGACTTAAACTCTATTTCTCTAATGATTCTGTGACTCCTGCCAAGGAGAATCTTCTTTTTGATTCTTAGTTCTCTTATTTTCTGATGGACATTTTCGTTTTGGACTTATTATTATTATTCTGAAACACTTTTATTCGGACTTTAAATGATTGTAATAAAAACCATTATCGGGCATCTGCCCATGGACTCTATCTATTTTTTTGCTTTTATTTTGCTCTTCCTACCGGAGGCCAATCAAGTCCATGTTCGTGGTCGCCGCTCCGCCGTTGCTGATACCAGATGGATCAAGTCATACCTGCTGACGATCAAATACTCTAAAAAGCAAGCATGGGGGAGCGACATCCGCCTTCATCTCACGAACCCGGGGAAGTCCTGTTCTTAATTATTTACTTTTCCTGCATTTTTCTTTTTTTCTTATCCTCAGTCCCCTTCTCTTTTTCTTTATGTTTTCTTCATTGAGGGCAATGAAGGATTTAAGCATGGGGGGGTCTAGTTTCTTTTGGTCTTTTCTTTTTGTTCTTTCAAAAAAAAAATCTGTTTTATATTAGTATAGTATTTTATGTTATCAAAATCTAAAATCCAAAAAAAATAATAAAATATAAAACCCAAAAAATTAGAAAAAACAAAAATCAAAAAAATTGTGCTAAAATCTATTTGAAAAACAAAACCTAAAATTATTTTCTATCTTTATTTTTATGTTTCTTCTAGTGATGTGTAGGCCCGTGCGGTTCCTTAGTTCTATTTAGATTTCTTTGAATTGGTTTTCTAAATTTATCAGTTTAACATAGCTTAGTTTACTAGTTTCTTTTTCTTAAATATAGGCATCCGATTGTTACGTTTTAAGTTAGCAATTTGTAGTTATGTCTTTTTATTCGGTTAGTTGCTTACGAATGGTTGCTAGGTATCATTAGCTCTTTTTCATTTGCGAGGTAGTCTTTCTTGGTGTCTAGAACTTGTACCAAGCTACTCTCGAAGCATTTGCGCCGTTTTTACGTTCTTTAGAAATGATTTAGGCCACCATTTGAATAGTTTGAGCTTTTCTTGCCCACCAAAAACAAAACCCTTGCAAAACAATTTTGGGCCTTTTCCTTTTTTCCTTGTTTTAGCTCCACATTTCATTTCATTATATTCACCAAAGCCAAATATCTTTCCTATTTTTGCACTATAAAATTGAGCTTAAAAATTATTTTTGTGGGAAGGGTATTATCTTTGAAATGAATAGGAAATTCTCAAGCTTATTTTTGGAGCTTTCTTATCAAATGTTATTCAAAAGAAAAAAATTGAGAAAAAAAAATATATATCATTACAAAATCAAAAAAAAAACAATGAATGCAAAAAGTTTATGTTTGGCCAAGTTTATAAAAGAGAAAAATTTATCATGGCCTTGTTGTTGTAGTTTCATATTGGAGAAACGACATACTTGTTATTTCTCATCTCTTTTATGCTATTATTTATTTTTGAGCTCACCTTGGTTTAGTGCCTAAAACTTTCATGTTTATCTTTGATTCCACTTCCTAATCATTTACCTAAGCCAAGTTTTAATGCCTAGTAGAAGTCCTAATGATCTTAGAACTTAATTTCGCGTAGTGGAGAAAGTGTGAACGTACAAGCCTATGGCCACCATCATTGATGGATTTCTTTGGAGGTTATCTTGGAGTGTCTTAGGGTTAATGTTTATCTAGCAACCTAGTAGTTTGTTAATGCGCCGTTTATTTAGAACCTCTACTTTTTGTTATCCTTATTTTCATTTATTCTGGATGCCTTGTTTTTAAGATTTAGAAATGTGTAGACTTTTCTTATGTTCTAATGATATTTTTAGGTCTCCACTTTCAAGTTTTCTACTGTGCACTTCTCGCCCCACTAGTTGTTAACATAGGGATTAGGATAGTTTAATTTTTCATGTTTTGCTTTTCTTAATTATGAAACCTAAATTAGCTTTGTTTATTTTCTATTTCCTTCCCTAGTTTTCATCTTTATTTGCTTGAGGGCAAGCAAATGTCTAAGCATGGGGGAATTTGATGACTAGTTTTAGTCATCCTTTTTGGGGGTAATTTAGTTTTCAAAATGCCTAATTTTATTTATATTTTATGTTTGTTATTTCATGTTTTAATGTTTCTTTACAATATTTTAATTCCTAGTGTTATTAGAGTTTTGATATAAAATTCTATATAGTCTTACTATATGTGTTATGTTATTATATAGTATGTTATGTTATGATACGTTTTAATTTTAAGGTTGTAATATTTTTATATTATTGTGTTTAAAAATCTTGTTTTAACTTTAACTTTGTTATGTTATAAAATCTATATAGTGTTATGTTATGTTTTAACTTTGTTTCAACTTTGTTATGACTAATCCATGTCTTGTTTTGTTTTATTTATAGGTTCAAAGCCCACATGGTGCAGCCCGAGCCCCCTATGCATCCCACTTCAAGCATGGTGCAGCCCGAGCCCCCTATGCAGCCCTCAAGCTCAAACCCGAGCCCCCTATGCAACCCACTTCAAGCATGGTGCAGCCCGAGCCCCCTATGCAGCCCACTTCAAGCATGGTGCAGCCCGAGCCCCCTATGCAGCCCTCAAGCTCAAACCAGAGCCCCCTATGCAGCCCACTTCAAGCATGGTGCAGCCCGAGCCCCCTATACAGCCCATTTAAGCCCACATGGCCGGCCACCCCTCTCTCTTTCCTTTATTTCTCTTGCCACCTTTCAATCCATGCATGCATCATGATATTTTCTCTCCCTTTCATTTATTGCATGCATGAATCCCCCTTGTTCATGCTTGGCCGCCCCCCCCCATTCCTTCCCCCTATTTTATTTCTTATTTTTATTATTCTTCATTCAATCCATCTCTCTCTCCCTTTCTTTATTTCTTATTCATTCCCCCTTTGCTATTTTATATTTTCCAACTCATTCCCTTAAATTCCATGCATTGAACCCACCTCATTCTCTCCACCTCATTTAATGCAATGCATGCACCTTCTCCACCCTACATGGCCGGCCACCCCCCCTTGCCCCCTCTTCTTCTTTCCATTCTAGAACCTTCCCCCTCATCTATAAAAAGGCACCATGGTCTCATGCTTTGGGGAGTTGGATTTTGGAGAGCAAGTGAAGTTCTAGTTCAAGAGAGTGCTTTCTTTTTTGTTGCTTACATGTTGTTAAGTCTTTATTAGTGTAATCTTTGCTTTTGATAGTGTAATCTTTTCTCCGTATTATTTTGTACTTCTCCGTTTTTATTTATCAATGGAAATGAATTTCTCTTATCTCTCCGTGCTTTCTTTCTTAACTATGCGTAGCTAATCTTCTTTTAGCATTTGATCATGAGGATCCATGATTTGAAATGAGAATTATTTTTATTTCATAGTTTTATTTTTGCGTAATTCTACTCGGTCCTTCTTTGAATAATTTTTTGTGTCGACTCCGTATTTCCGGTATACGGTAGTAGGCTTATGATCTCATATTCGAGTAGCCGAGAGGCTCGTGGATGTGAAAGATTACTCAAAGAAGGAAGGAGTTGAACGCAACCCTAGAGATAGGACGACGTAAATCCTCCGGATTGGAGTCAAATCCAATAGTGCGGATCATCTCGATAATGCAACTTTAGGCTTTTTCGGTTTGTAAAGAGATTTCGATCGAAGAGTCTATAAGTTAGGAGACCTAATGCTCTAGCGAGATTTTGTCTTATTTTCGGATCCGTCACGGCCGAGTTGGATTTGCAAATTTAAAACTATGTCCTTTTATTTTCTCATTTCATTTCATGGTGAATCAATGATCGAATGCTAGTTTTTTTTATATAAGTTTTCGTCTCGCAATTTTTCGTTCATTCTACTTTTAAAAAAAAAATTCTCAAATCCCTCCAGTCTTCCGGTAGGATAATAGTTAGAGCGTGAGTAGAAGTACTTGACAACCCCGTGTTTAAATACGACCTTGGTACTACAATTCGACAGGTACACTTGCCTGTTCGGGTTTTGGCCCACCAGAATCCTCCCCTCATCTCGCCGAAGTTTAATGCAAGAATCAAAAAGAGTAGAACTACTCTTCCCCTCCTGCATGATGAATCGCTGAACGATCTGTTCCGCATAGCCCTCTTGGGACACGAGTATTTCGCTCTATTTCCTTTCCACCTCGAGTCTAAGGAAGTGGTGGAGCTCACCCAAGTCCTTCATCTCGAATCTTATAGCTAGCTCTGCCCTGAGCCTAGCTACCCCCTCCTTGGAGTTACCTGTGATGATCATGTCATCCACATACAATAGCACCAAGACCAGAAGCTCCCCCTTTTTCTTGATGAACAAGCTCGAGTCTGAATTAGAAGCAAGATAACCGCAGTACTGGAGGTATTCTGCGATCTTCTCATACCAGGCTCGAGGAGTCTGCTTCAAACCATAGAGGACTTTCTGGAGCTTGCAGACGTAATCTGGATGTTCTTCAGATATGTATCTCAGTGGCTGATCCATGAAGATGTCTTTGTCAATTTTCAGGTAAAGAAAAGCATTATTTATGTCTAGCTGCCACATCTTCCATCCCTAGCATACCACCAAGGCCATCACCACCCGAACTGAAGTCATCTTTTCCATGAGACTAAACTTCTCTTCATAGTCTTCATCATACTGTTGTGAAAAACCTCGAGCTACAAGACGAGTCTTATACCGCTCGATGCTCCCATCCGCCTTCTTCTTCATCTTATATACTCGATTGCAAGTCACAGGAGTAACACCATCAAACTTGGGCACAAGGTCGCAGGTCTCATTCTTCTTGAGGGCAGTCATCTCCTCATCCATGATATCTTCTCACTCCTTGACTCCAGTGGATTCATTAAAGCTAAAAGCTCCCGCTCATCCAGGGGCCTGCGAAGAAATAAGAGACAAAACTCACCGTGCTTCCTTCGTTATAACGAGCTGGTGGCTTGATGGTCCTCTTCGATCTTCGAAGTATCTACTCATTGCTTACCACCCCCGCCGCTTCTTCAGAATCAGCTCCATTCTCGAGAAAACATAGAGCATCGATCCCCCTGCTTCCTGAACAAGAAGCCTCTTACCTAGAGCTTGAAACACCTGGAGCTACTGGTGACACAGGCAGCTCCACCTGAAGATCTTCAACAGCCTCCTTCTGCCCTTCATCAGACCTGATCTATTGCAGCTCAAAAGAGCCACCTCCATACGACGTCAGTTCATCAAAGACAACGTCTCTTGATACAACAAACTTCCTTATCGCAGGATCCATACACTTCCATCCCTTCTTTCGCTCATCATAGCCCACAAAGACAAGCTTCCTTGCATTTGCATCAAGCTTGGTCCTCAGAGAATCTGAGATGTGTACATAGCGGGTTGATCAGAACACCCAAAGGTGTTCAACACCGGGCTTCTCCTTGAACATCATCTCAACCGGAGACTTCATGTTGATCGGACTCAAAGACATCTGATTGATGACATAGGTTGCACAGACTATTCCTTCCGCCCAAAAGGACCTGGGAATGCCCTTTGCTTGAAGCCAACATTTGTAGGTTTTCGTCAAATGACGGATCTTCCTCTTCGCTACTCCATTTTGTTGTGGAGTATAAGCACAAGTGAGCTTTCTTTGGATCCCGTGCTTCCTGCAGAACTTATAGAACTCGGATGAAACAAACTCACATCTATTGTCCGATCTGAACTTCTTGATCTGCAGGCCAAGCCGGCCATCCACCAGCTCTTTGAACTCCACAAACAATCGGAATGCATCTGACTTCTCCTTCATGAAATACACTCAAGTGTATCTTCAATAGTCATCAATCAGCACTAGCATGTATCTACTACCTCCAAGACTAGCGGTGATAGTTGCCCCCATCAGATCACCATGCATACACTCCAATGGTACCTTGCTCCTTGTTTGTGACTTGTCAAACTGAAGGCGATGGGCTTTTCTATACTGAAACCCCGTGCAAACATGGACATTGTTGACAGATGACAACCTAGGCAAGCCTCTCACAAGACTTTTATCTGCCATAACTTTTGAAAGGGGAAACTAGATCTGATATACTCTAGAGGGGGGTGAATAGAGTATATGGTGCTTTTTGAAACACAAAGCAAAACTTTTGCAAAGCTTTACAACAATTGTTGTAATGAGTGTAAGCAGGGAAGCAGAAATAAAACTAACCACAAAACTAAGCTATGCAGAAACTAAGCACAAGAAAATCTAGGCCAGAAACAAAAAGAAAACATGCAGAACCAGATGACACAAGGAATTATAGTGGTTCCCCAAACTTGGGTACATCCACTCTTCTACCACCCTAGGTAGGAATCCACTGCAGGATGAGTTGATCAGGTGTCCTGGGCACCAATGAGCTTTTGATAAGGTGCTCAAAAACCAAATCAGATTTTTTGATCAGGTGTCTTGCCACCAATGAGCTTTTGACAAGGTGCTCAAAAACCAGATTCAAACTTTTGAAGGGAGTTTGAAAAACCCTTTACAGAGTGGGGGTGAGAGAGTGATGGCAGTCTTCTCTTTTTCAATCAACTGAGAGGACTAAGTGGATTGATGTCAAAGCTCCCCCTGAATCCTTGATCTTCAGGAAGATGAGCTTTGCTGAGGGTGATAGGCCTTCAAAGATAGATCTCCAGCAAAAGATGATTTCAGCAAGTTGAAATGTTGAGTGTCTGGAGTCTTGAAATGATGTTGGCCTTGAACACTTTGAGAGCTGAAGAGATCTGAAGATGTTTGAAAGCTTGATCTCTCTGATGAGTGTTCTTCTGAATTCTTGTTGACAGAATATTTTGAAAAACAGTCTCTGTATATGAGTTGTGTCCTATTCTTGTCAATCTCTCTTTTTGTTCTTGTCTTTTCTCTATTCTCTATCTTGATTCAAAAGCATTCTGTCTTTTATTCTCTGTGCCAGAATAGAATATCACTCTGTCAAAGATAGCCGTTGGTCTGCATTGATTACAGCCTTAATTGCATAATTTGTTCTGAAGGAAAGTCCACTGAATTGTTCCTTGAAAAATCCCTTGAAACTTGCTCCAGAAGTAAATGAAAATGGCTGGCAGATCTTCTGAATTAAATGCAGAATAACTTCTATCTGATTTGAATTTGAATTCTGAAAGATAACTGAAATCGTCGAACTAAGCTCTGCTATCGTCGAGCTGAGCTCAGCGAACTGGAAAATGCAAGCAGCAAAGAAATCGTTGATCTGAGCACAAAGATCGTCGAACTGAGCTCAGAGATAAGGATCCAGTGCAGAGTCAAAATCGTCGACCTGAGCTCAGCGATCGTTGAATGGAGTTCGATGATATTGCGAAGTTGAGCTCAGCGATCGTCGAATGGAGTTCGACGATATTATGAGGTTTGAGCTCAGCGATCGTCGAATGGAGCTCGACGATCTGTAGAAGTTGAGCTAGACGATCGTCGACCGGAGTTCGACGAAACGTCGTGCTGAGCTCGACGATTTGGACTTGGTCTCCAGAAAAACTTTGGTCTGCAGAGCAGCTTCCAATCCTAGACTTCTAACCCTTAGACTCAATTCTAATTGACCTGTTAAGCTATACAGAAGGTCAAAACACAGATTCCTAGAGACATAGTGATCCTGACCCAAATTAGTAATAGGGTGTTCCAACAATCTCCCCCTATTTGGGTTAGGAAAACTATTTACATATTTAGGAAAATCAAACAACATCATACAGTCAGAAAAACATAAAAACAACAGCAGCTAGACATTACAGAACCATCACAGAGATATATATATATAATATCCAGTAAGCAGTCAGAAAAACCAAGAATTGTCACCTTACAGAGTTACTCTTTCTCTTTGCCTTTTACCATTTTGATTTCTCTGTTAGGATTTAAAGCTTCTTTGTTGGATCTTGTATCATCAGCTGCTCCCAAATATGTTTGCTTTGATGTCCTGGGAACCACTGCAGCTGGATGCAACTCCATGTACCTGTCTGCATCAAAAAATTTACTGGAGGCATATCTTTCTAGTTCTTTCTGTCTTTGTTCTGACATTGTAGATATATTAGAGGTGTCTAGGCCTTGCTCTCTGGCTTTCTTTATTTGATCTAATGCAGCCAACTCTTTCATTCTAGCAGTCCAAGCAACAGGATTCTTCTCAGGGTCCTCAAATGGAACAGGTGGCTCATACCTGTTGGAAGAAGTATCTTGAGGAGTCCTGGCAGTCACAGTTTCTTTGAGCTTATAGGGGAATGGACCAGAAGATGTATCAGAAGAAATATGTCCTCCCCTAGAGTAAGGATGCTGCCTGGAGTGCCCTTTGGAGTAAACCTGAGTCTCTCTTTGATTTCCCCTATATCCTCCCCTTCTAGAGTAAGAGCCCCTAAACTGGCTTTCCCTTTGATATGTTCTAGCATGGGGTTGGTAGGGAGCCTGGCTTCTAGCTGGGCCTGAACTTGCAGAGCTGCCACCTGCACCTGCATCAGGTGGAGGTGGTGGAGGAGGATGAGGGTGCTTGAACTGAGTGGAACCTTTCTCATACATCCTTTTCTTCTTCATAGCCTTTAGCTGATTCTTAGAGAACTGCATCCAATGCTCAGTAATTGGGCAGTTGTGCAGAATATAGTAAGGAACATCATTATCATCTCTAACTTTGGCAGGTGGAACCCTCTTCATTGCCTTACTTCTTGCCTTCCTTTTCCTTGCAATGGTGGCAGAAGAATCATCAGAAGCAGTGTTGTAGTCATCAGATTCAGAGCTTTGAGCATCATATGAAGCATCAATCCTTTTCATCAGATCTTCTTTCAGTTGAACAGCAGCTGATGGGGCAGAAGCAGAAGCAGAAGGAGCAACAGAGACAGATACATCAGCAGATATAACAACAGGTACTGGAGCAGCAGTAGAAGCAACAGTGGTTATTTCAGGAATTATGGCAGCAGCAGGTTCAGAAACAACAACAACATCTACAGCAGGCTCAAAAACAACAGCCTCTGTCATCAGAGAATCCTGGGAAAAGGGCTCATCAGCAACAATTTGATTTTCAGCAGCAGTTGGAACATTTTCTTCTTCAGCAGCAAAAACAATTTCAGAAGTAGATACAGCCTTGTCTTCATCAGCAGCAGTAGCAGTCATCACTGAGAGTATAAAGGAGGAAAGAATGTTGGGGTCACAGCTGGAGAAAGGCACCATTGCCTTAGACAGATCTTCTGAGGGCTGGACAGCAGAGGCTTCTGGAAGGTAGCTGTAGTATGCAGTATCAAATGCAGATAGCAAAGACCTTAGGTCTATTGCTAAGACTGGAGTAGGCACAGAAACTGGAGCAGAAGATACAAGCACTGCAGCAGGAGCAGAGGCAGCAGCAACAGCAGCATGAAGGCTGGCTTCATAGGGCATCTCCCCCTGCCTGGATGCAGATACCTCTGTATCAAGGCAAACTGCTAGTGGGGCTGCTGGAGGAAGGAGAGAAGAAAGCCTGGCAGAGAGGGCTGCCACTGACAAGTGTAGAGGAGCCAAAGAGGTCTCCAAGAGAAGGGAGAGCCTGGGGGCAATGAGCTCATACAGCTTGTCAGCAAGGGCTGAAAGATCTACTTGCTCAAGAAGAGGAGCAGAGGTAGAGGGTACAGGGATGGCTGAAGAAGCTGGAGGGGGAGGGCTGAATGGTGGAAGGAATGGCTCAGGAGAGGGGATTGTGGAAATGGAGGACAATGGGATGGATATGGAGGGAGTGAAAGTGGGTTGGTCAATAATGTGGTGGAGAAGGTCTTGGAAAGATGTTGAAGAGGATGGTAATTCTGGAGGAGAGGAGGGGGAATCAGCCATGTAGGATGCATCCAGAAGTGTGAAGGATGGTATGGATGGGGATGAGGTGACATCTGGTGGTGGATAGGAGAATAGGGGATGGAAGTGGTCTGCTGGTGGAGATGAAATGGTTGCTGGAGATGGAATAGAGGTTGGAGATGGGCTGGAAATTGTAATGGTGGATGGAGCTGGAGTGGTGGATGGAATAGGTAGGGTTGTACTTGGAGGAGGAGGAGAAGCAGCACTAGCAGCAGGCAGGTCTTCTGCAGGTGCAGAGACCTGGGGGGGAGTGACTCTGTGAGTCCTGGTGCCTGAAGGGGCAGTTGAAGAGGGCCTGCTGGACTTGCTAATTTGCCTATCCCATTTCCCAAATAGGGCACAGGTGAGTCTCTTGGAGGCATTCATGTGCACTCCAGAGGAGACCAGCAGAGTAGGGCACTTTGCCTGAAGGAAGACTCCCAGAATTCTTCCAAAATTCACAAAGGTTTTGTTTATCTTTTTCTTGATCAGGTCAAAAAAGACCTCTCCCCAGTTCAAGCTTTTCCTATCTACCAGAGCTCCCATGAGGCAGAGCTGATGTCTGGAGATGGTGTCATGTGCAGAATGTTTGGCCAACAGGACCTTGCCTACAACATCTGCCAGAAACCTGTATTCAACTGACAGGTTCCTCTTAAACAATTTGCTAGGGTTTCCCTCAGGATGACCCATCCTGGCAAGTATATCAGTAAACTCTTCTCCAGATAGTTCAGCAGAGTCATCTCCATTTCTTAAACCAAAAACCTCTGTTAAGACTATTGGGGTCAGAGGTACCTGGGTGCCACCAATAGATCCAACTATGGTGTCGTTGTCAAGGTTGTGTGCAGTATATATCCATTCTTTGATTTCATCTGAGGCAAGTTTGATTCTTGTGGTCATGAGGGCAGACAATTGCTGATCTTTGAATAAACTCAGGATGTCCTGGAAGACTTGATCAGTGGTGTTGAAGGAGTCCAGATCAATGTCAAATCCTGCATCAAATTTCATTGCGGCGAGGACAGCGACTGAGACGGCCATGGTACCTGCAAAAACTTAACAAACAAAACGACCAAGGTAGAACTGTTTGGAGGGAAGAAAATTTCTGCAGAGAAATTGAAAGCGCAAGAGAGAACGACGGCGAAAAACGAGTTTTATATTAGGGTTCGACGCAGAATTGGAAAGATCGTTGAACTCAGTTCGACGATCGAGGCTTCTAAAGGAATCTGAAGAGACTCCAACATCGTCGATCTCCGTTCGACGATCTGGAAAGGCGTCGAGCTCCGTTCGACGATCGTTCAGTGAACAAAATCGTCGAGCGCCGTTCGACGATCGTTGACCAGAAGAGATAGTTCATACTATCTGATGGGCGCTGAACTCAGTTCGACGATTCTGGAAATCGTCGAACTCCGTTCGACGATCTTTGGGAAAATCGTCGAGCGCAGTTCAGAGATCAGAAAATTCTAGACATTAAGGAAAGTCAGAATTTTGCCTAGTCTTGGTCAATTTTTAGCTTTCAAAATCTTGGATATTATTTGAGACTTCCTCCATCTAGCATTCCTAACTGATTTAGGAAGAAGGTGTGTTTCTTTTCATCCAAAGGCTTGGTGAAAATATCTCCCCTTTGTAAATCAGTTGGGATATATTGCAGTTCAATTTTATTCTTTTCAACATTGTCCCTTAAGAAGTGATGCCTAATCTCTATGTGTTTTGTCCTACTATGGAGGACTGGATTTTGAGCTATGGAGATAGCACTTGTATTGTCACAAAAGATTTTTGACTTCTCTAAGTTGTAACCATAGTCTAGGAGTTGATTTTGAATCCACAGTATTTGTGAACAACAACTGCCTGCAGCCATATATTCAGCTTCAGCAGTTGAAGTTGACACAGATGTTTGTTTCTTGCAAAACCAAGAGACAAGTCTATCACCAAGGAACTGACAAGTTCCACTGGTGCTTTTCCTGTCAATTCTGCATCCAGCATAATCAGCATCAGAGAATCCAGTTAACTCAAATGCTGAATCTTTTGGATACCAGAGACCTAGATTTGGACAACTTTTAACATACCTAAGAATCCTCTTTACTAATGTGAGGTGTGACTCTCTAGGGCTAACTTGGAATCTAGCACATATACATGTAGCAAACATTATATCTGGTCTACTAGCTGTAAGATACAGTAAAGAGCCAATCATTGCTCTATATGTTGTCTGATCAACAGGTTTCTCATGTTCATCAGCATCTAATACAGCATTGGTAGGCATGGGTGTTTTCATACAAGATGCCTCAGACATGCCAAATTTCTTAACCAGCTCATTAGCATATTTGGTTTGAGAAATAAAGATGCCTTCAGCATGTTGTTTGACTTGCAATCCTAGGAAGAAGGATAGCTCACCCATGCTACTCATCTCAAACTTAGAATGCATTAGGTTAGAAAACCTTCTGCACAATTTTGAGTCAGTAGAACCAAAAATGATATCGTCTACATAGATTTGTACTAGTAGGGTATGGGACTTATGGGTTCTAATGAAAAGAGTTTGGCCTACTCTACCCCTTATAAAACCATTTTCCAAGAGAAAGCATGCTAAGGTCTCATACCATGCTCTAGGAGCTTGCTTGAGACCATATAATGCTTTATTTAATCTAAAAACAAAATCAGGATGAGTTGGAGAGATAAAACCTGGAGGTTGTCTGACGTAGACTTCCTCTTTGATGTCTCCATTTAAGAAGGCACTCTTGACATCCATCTGATAAACCTTGAAGCCTTTGTGAGCTGCATAAGCTAAAAATATCCTGATGGCTTCTAATCTTGCAACAGGTGCAAAGGTCTGGTCGTAGTCAATTCCTTCTTCTTGAGAATATCCTTGGGCAACTAACCTTGCCTTGTTCCTTATTATTACTCCTTGATCATCCAGTTTGTTTCTGAATACCCATTTTGTTCCAACAATGGAATGATCCTTAGGCTTTGGCACTAGTTCCCATACTTTGTTCCTCTCAAATTGATGCAACTCCTCTTGCATGGCAATGATCCAGTGTGGATCTTGCTCTGCATCTTGAATGGACTGAGGTTTAATTTGAGAAAGGAAGCAGGTGTGCAACAGGTTTTGGTTGACCTGATTTCTGGTTTGCACACCAGCTGAGATTTCTCCAATTATCTGGGAAATTGGATGGTCTCTTGATGTTACTAAATCAACAGGAGGTGTTGATTGTTCACCAACCTGTGTTGTTGTTTCCTCTTGTGGTACAACAACTGGCTCTTCAGGTTGTGCTTCAGTATGTTGAGCATTGCTTTCATCTTCACTGCTTTCATCCTCTTGAGCAACATGTAGCTTGTTCATATCTTCAACTAGAGAGTGTTCCTGCAAAGGTTCTATGGTAGAAGAAATCTTCTCCTTGAAAGACATGTTAGTTTCATCAAAAGAAACATGAACAGATTCCTCAATTTTCAATGATGATTTATTATAGACCCTATAGGCCTTGCTGATCATGGAGTATCCCAGAAACAGTCCTTCATCAGCTTTGGCTTGAAATTTTGCTAGATATTTCTTATCATTATTGTGAATGTAGCAAATGCAACCAAAAATTTTGAAATAGTCAACTTTAGGTTTCTTCCCTTTGAGTAATTCATAGGGAGTCTTTCCCTTCAGTTTATGTATCAGACTTCTGTTCAGCACATAGTTGGACGTGTTCACTGCCTCTGCCCACAAGGATAGAGGTAGATGAGCATCTGACAACAATGTAGTGGCAGATTCAATAAGGGTTCTATTTTTCCTTTCAGCTACCCCATTTTGTTGAGGAGTTCTAGGAGCTGAGAAAGTATGCCTGATCCCTTCACTCTGACAGAACTCTTGCATAAGAAGAGAATCAAACTCTGTCCCATGATCACTTCTGATCAGGGCAATGTGAGTATTGAACTCAATCTTTATACATTTGAGAAACTCTGTCAGACACTTAAAGTTATCAGACTTCTTCCTTAGAAAGAACACCCAAGTGAATCTAGAGAAGTCATCTACAATCACTAAAGTGTAGGATTTCCCTCCTAGGCTTTGTACTGTGATGGGTCCAAATAGATCCATGTGTAACAGATACAATATCCTAGGTGAATCACTCTTATTAAGTGACTTAAAACTGTTCTTAGTTTGCTTGCCTAATTGACAAGCCTTGCAGAGTCCTTCCTTCTTGTAGGGACCAGAAGGTAGTCCTCTAACAAGGTTATCCTTGGAGAGCCTAGCAATAGTTCTAAGGTTTAGGTGTCCTAATCTCTTATGCCATAAAACATTTGGTCTACAAACTGAATTGAATAAACAGATATCTATAGTAGTTGAAAGAAAATCTACTAGGTAGATGTTACCTTTCCTTTTACCTGTCAACACAGTTGTGTTGTCCTCTGACTTGATTTTGCATAAGGTTTTGCTGAAGGTCACCTGGTAGCCTTCATCACATAGCTGGCTGATGCTGATTAGGTTGTGCTTCAGTCCTTCCACATATGCTACCTTCTTGAAGGTTACAGAACCAATCTGGACTGCTCCATATCCCTTAGTTTGTCCAAAGTTGGAGTCACCAAAGATAACTTTGGGTCCAAGCTTCGCTCTAAAGGAATTTAGGTTG
Source organism: Platanthera guangdongensis (assembly GCA_039583875.1). Classification (NCBI taxonomy): domain Eukaryota; kingdom Viridiplantae; phylum Streptophyta; class Magnoliopsida; order Asparagales; family Orchidaceae; genus Platanthera; species Platanthera guangdongensis. The sequence continues at coordinate 162,535,352 of CM077163.1, read as the reverse complement.
TCCTTGTTCCCTGTCATGTGCTTAGAGCACCCACTATCCAAATACCATTGCTGGTTAGATGTTGGATAGGTCTTCACCTGCACATAAAGCAATTCACTTGTTTTTGACCCAGTTTACCTTGGGCCTAGGTTGATAACCTTTAAATTCAGAAATGAAAGATATCCCTGGCTGACTCTTATATCCTTCAGGATGATATCTCCTTGGAGGTATAATCCATTCAGTATAAGGGTTAAAGGTTTGGGATGAAGAACCCTTAGGATTCAATTTTGACTTGCCCTTGTGATAATTTCCAGAGCTCTGACCTCTGTTCGACGATCTTGGAGCTGCGTTCGACGATCGTGGGTCAGATCGTCGAGCTCCGTTCGACTATCGACTATGGCTGAGGTCAGGTATATGGGATCGTCGACCAGCGTTCGACGATCTTGGCTGAGATCGTCGATCTGCGTTCGACGATTTGTCCTGAGATCGTCGAGCTGCGTTCGGCGATCGTCGATCTTCATTCGGCGATCGTCGATCTCCGTTCGACGATTTGTGCTGGACTTTAGTTTTCTGAGGCAGATCAGAATTTTTCCTGGCAACCTCTACAACTCCCTTTCCCTTGTCAGAAATGAACTTGATAGGGGTTGTTAGAACAATAGGTTGGCTGGATGAGGCACCCAAGCCCAGTGTACTGTTGAATCTTGAGTTCACTGTGCTTGTGATGTCCATCAGCTTGATGCTTCTCCCATTGAGAGATTCTTCAAGCTTCTTGGCCTCAGAGAGCTCACTCTTCAGTGAAGCTATCTGTTCCCTATAGTTCTCCAACTCCTTAGAGAGTTTGAGGTTTTCTGTTTTTAAAACATTTTGTTCAGATAATTGATTTCTGAGAGAGATGATATCTTTCTCATACTTTAGCAGGTCTAAACATAGTGCTTTAAATTCAAATTTAAAATCTTCTGAAGTAAAATCAAAAGAGCTGATTACCTGATCTTCTTCAGGTTGAGTCTCTGAGTCTGACTCTGACTCCTCTTCCTCTGAGTTGTGTTGTGAGGCATTGATTGCCATCATGCAGAACTCCTTTTCCTCTGCATCATCCTCATCATCACTTGAGCTGGAAGAGGCTTCTGACTCCTCTTCAGTCTCACTCCAGGATTCAGCAACAAATCCTTTCCTTGTGTGCTTATTTCTGCTGGAGGAAGGTTTGCTATTTCCATTCCTTTTGGAGTCCTTCTCCTTTCTTCTTTCTTTTCTGTCCCTTCTGTCCTTGTTCTTGTTCTCTGGACAGTCAAGAACTATATGCCCTGGTTTCCTGCAACCAAAGCAAATGATGTCTTTGTTATTGCCAATGGACTTGTCATACCTTGGCTTATCCTGCTCCTTGTATGATCTTCTTCTGAAGTCCTTTCTGGCCATCTTATAGAATCTTTTGGCCAACAAGCTGAGAAGTTCATCATTGGCTGTTCCTTTTTCTTCAGGCAGATCCTCAGTTGCCTTGAATGTTATAGTCTTCTCCTTTCTTGTGGCTGGTGAAGCAGCCTTCTGTTCTTCCTCTCTGTTCTTGATGAGTAGCTCATAAGATTTGAGCTTACCCAACAAGGCTTCAGTGGTGATCTCATTCAGACTTCTGGCATCTTTAATTGGCCAGATTCTTGAATCCCAAGTGCTGGGGAAGCACATTAGGATCTTGTCATTAAGTTCTGTCAGTGAGATCTCTTTGTCTAATGTCCTCAGTTCACTGACAATTAGACTCAGTCTGTTGTACATGTCTCCCACTGACTCAGTTTCTCCCTTCTTGAAGTTCTCATATTGGGAGATGAGATGGGATCTTCTGTCCTTTCTCTCATCAGCTGATCCTGAAACTATTTCTGAGAGCTTGTCCCAGATCTCCTTGGCTGAATTACATTCAGCTACCTTCTGAAAAATGTCATCTGACATTGTCTGAGCTAGAATGTTCATTGCCTTGGCATCAACTACTTTCCACTTTTTGATGTCAGCATCTGTTCCTGATGGAGGTGGAACAGCATTTGTGCTTGTGCTCTCTGGAGGTCTTGGACACACTGTCAAAACAGAATTAAAAATATCTTCGTCAATAGAATTCATGTAGAGTCTAATCCTTGCTTTCCAAAGTGCAAACTTTGACAGATTGCACACTGGAGGTCTGGTGCTAGCATAGTTTTTGTTTTGGGCCATGATTTGTGCAAACTAAATCTAATAATAAAATATAAAAGAAGGATCTAGTTTGGGATCTTTGGGGTTCAGGTGTTAGCCTGTACAACCAAACAGATATGGTATGTTTAACCAACCTGGCTCTGATACCAATTGAAAGGGGAAACTAGATCTGATATACTCTAGAGGGGGGTGAATAGAGTATATGGTGCTTTTTGAAACACAAAGCAAAACTTTTGCAAAGCTTTACAACAATTGTTATAATGAGTGTAAGCAGGGAAGCAGAAATAAAACTAACCACAAAACTAAGCTATGCAGAAACTAAGCACAAGAAAATCTAGGCCAGAAACAAAAAGAAAACATGCAGAACCAGATGACACAAGGAATTATAGTGGTTCCCCAAACTTGGGTACATCCACTCTTCTACCACCCTAGGTAGGAATCCACTGCAGGATGAGTTGATCAGGTGTCCTGGGCACCAATGAGCTTTTGATAAGGTGCTCAAAAACCAAATCAGATTTTTTGATCAGGTGTCTTGCCACCAATGAGCTTTTGACAAGGTGCTCAAAAACCAGATTCAAACTTTTGAAGGGAGTTTGAAAAACCCTTTACAGAGTGGGGGTGAGAGAGTGATGGCAGTCTTCTCTTTTTCAATCAACTGAGAGGACTAAGTGGATTGATGTCAAAGCTCCCCCTGAATCCTTGATCTTCAGGAAGATGAGCTTTACTTAGGGTGATAGGCCTTCAAAGATAGATCTCCAGCAAAAGATGATTTCAGCAAGCTGAAATGTTGAGTGTCTGGAGTCTTGAAATGATGTTGGCCTTAAACACTTTGAGAGCTGAAGAGATCTGAAGATGTTTGAAAGCTTGATCTCTCTGATGAGTGTTCTTCTGAATTCTTGTTGACAGAATATTTTGAAAAACAGTCTCTGTATATGAGTTGTGTCCTATTCTTGTCAATCTCTCTTTTTGTTCTTGTCTTTTCTCTATTCTCTGTCTTGATTCAAAAGCATTCTGTCTTTTATTCTCTGTGCCAGAATAGAATATCACTCTGTCAAAGATAGCCGTTGGTCTGCATTGATTACAGCCTTAATTGCATAATTTGTTCTGAAGGAAAGTCCACTGAATTGTTCCTTGAAAAATCCCTTGAAACTTGCTCCAGAAGTAAATGAAAATGGCTGGCAGATCTTCTGAATTAAATGCAGAATAACTTCTATCTGATTTGAATTTGAATTCTGAAAGATAACTGAAATCGTCGAACTGAGCTCTGCTATCGTCGAGCTGAGCTCAGCGAACTGGAAAATGCAAGCAGCAAAGAAATCGTCGATCTGAGCTCAAAGATCGTCGAACTGAGCTCAGAGATAAGGATCTAGTGCAGAGTCAAAATCGTCGACCTGAGCTCAGCGATCGTTGAATGGAGTTCGACGATATTGCGAAGTTGAGCTCAGCGATCGTCGAATGGAGTTCGACGATATTATGAGGTTTGAGCTCAGCGATCGTCGAATGGAGCTCGACGATCTGTAGAAGTTGAGCTAGACGATCGTCGACCGGAGTTCGACGAAACATCGTGCTGAGCTCGACGATTTGGACTTGGTCTCAAGAAAAACTTTGGTCTGCAGAGCAGCTTCCAATCCTAGACTTCTAACCCTTAGACTCAATTCTAATTGACCTGTTAAGCTATACAGAAGGTCAAAACACAGATTCCTAGAGACATAGTGATCCTGACCCAAATTAGTAATAGGGTGTTCCAACAACTTTCAACTTGTCCATCCTGACATGTCTTACTCTTTCATGTCATATAGCAGCGCTATCGTTGGCCCTCATCCGATCAACATAAGAGCTTGTTGATAAAACAAACAAGTCTCTAACTCTTCTCCCCACATGAGCAACATCAGCCTTTACCGTTGATACGTTCCAGAGAAACTTCACGTCTGTTGGGCCAAACAGAACGTGATAGCCTGCGTCAACCACATTTGTCACCGAGAAGAGGTTCTTCTTAATACTAGGTACGTCATACACACTCCTTAACATGAGTGGACCCTGAGCACTGTCCAAAGACACTACACCCTCCTTCTCTACATTATGAATAGAATCATCAGCGGTTATAATAGCTTCATTACTTGAGAATGTTTGCAGCGATGAGAACTTCGACTCGTCTCTAGTGAGATGATGATCACACCACGAGTCAATTATCTAGTCATCTTGGTAGTCAACAGTGGAAAGAGCACGAACACACGTGCCCATCAGAAAAGCTCCTCCCCACCTAGCCTCCTCAACACTGGAACCAGCTCCCTCCTTATCTGCAATATGCCCAGGCTGCAGCTTGACCTTGCAGTCACGTTTGAAGTAACCTGGCTGATTAAACCTGTAGCACTTCAACTCCTTATTTCAGTTCATCTTAGCAGTAGTGCTCCTCTCTTGCAGATAGGAAGTTGAAGACCCATCCTCAGCAACAGTCTTCTTCTTCTTATCTCATCTCTTCTTCTTCTTAACAGTGAAGAGAGCCTCACTACCTCCTTCAGAGATAGTGACCCCGACAATCTGTCTAGCCAGGCTCTCCTGCGACACCAGCAAGTTCTCCAGCCCCAGCAAGGATTGCTGAGTCGCCCAACCTTGAACAGAAGTTACGAAGGCCACAAATTCCTTTCGCAAACCGCAGATTATGCGCCTCTTCAACTTAGCTTCAAAAATGGGCTCATCAGGATCCAACGCTGTGATCTCGGCGCACATGTACTTCATCTTACGAAATACCTTTGAAACGGGCAGATCTCCTTGAGTTTCTCTAGCCAACTCATTCTCTAAGAACTGTAGTCGCGCTACATTCTTCCTGTTGAACAATCCATCAATGGACGTCCAAATATCAGCAGCAGACTCACATCCTAAGATGTGATCAAAGAGTTCAGGTGAGATAGCCCGTTTGAGAGCAAACTCTGCTTTTGCATTGGTCTTCCTCCAAGCTCTCACATGTTCAACAATAAAAGTTACAGCAGTAACTTCTTGCTTGCCGTCACCACCGACGAATTCCCACAACTCCTCACCCAGAAGATAGCTCTCCATACACGACTTCTACTTTTTAAAGTTATTCGTTGTAAGAAGCTCAATACCAAGATCCATTGCATAACCACCATCCATTGCAAACAATCACTGATCTATTAGCTTCCAGAAGCGTCGAGCACAACTGAGGTTGATCACTGCTCAAACCTCAGTTCCCTCTGATGCCATGTTGAAATTTCACAAGATGACCAGGAGATAGTTCTGATACTAAGTAAAAAACTTTCAGAGATATCAAGCTGACAACTTGATCAAGCGAAAAGCGGGATCCAGACGGAGGAACACTCCAACCGTAAACTGAGCTCAATAAACCATATACAATAGAAGACAACAACAAAGTCTTGTATTAACAACAATCTTCATTACAGGGCAAGACATACATGGCGAGACATGATTTCGCCAAGTAAAACGGGGAAGTAGAAAACAACAAACAAGCCGGGATCAAAGAAGCTGATACCGTCGAGTCCGCCGAGATCGCTGAGGTTGCTAAGACACTGCTGCACTGACCTGATCTACGGAGTCCGCAAAAACCGTGGACAACCCGTTATTCTACCGAACACCTTGTCCGCTCTCTGAAAGCAGCCTAACCGCCGAGTTTGCCTAGCTGACAGAGTCTGCGAACAAGAGCCGCTGCCAAACTGAAAGAATAGACTGCCCAAACCACCTAGACCGACGGACAGGTTATTGAACTGGAATTGCTGAAGGAGAGAAGACTGGCAAGCTGCAAAAGCGACCTGCTGCAAAACTGTCGGTTGTTAACCGCAAACTCCAATGATCCCTGACCGCAGTCAGAAGCAGAATTCTGGATTCTCAGTGCTAGCTGCACAACCTGCAAACAACAAATCAGTTAACCTTCTCAAGCCGCGGAGACAAAAAATCTGAGGCCGCCGCAATTAACTCACGCTCAGCTTACTGTTCATTCAGTTACTGTTGATGTAACAGGGGGTCATATTTATAGGTGCGAAGAGGAATATGGTCACCGCCCTAGTGGATAGAATCGCCACCCCAGCTCGCAGCTAGCACCAAGCTGTCTGCCAAGTCCGCATGGACAAGGCCAGACACCAGCCTATCTGCCAAGCACCAAGGATAGAAGCCAGCCTGCAACCCGGCGGACACCGCACCAGTCCGCACGCTGCAGCGGACACAGTAATAGCCCGCACACCCCGCGGACACCGCACCAGCCCGTAACAATAAGTCCACGACCAATAGGCACAAACCGCTCGGTCAACCAGTGGACATTGCAGACTCTGCGATCAACCTGGATTTGTCACAGATCGTGACCAAGTTCAGCAATCAGTGAACATCTGGCACGAGCTTCACGGACATGAACTATCAATCCGCTCAGTCCGCTCAGACCGCCAGATCCAAGCCAGTTCGCCAAACCACGAACTCAGCAGTTACCTCCTAACCGCACCAACATAGATCAAGGGAAAAGGGCAACGCCGATCTCGTGTGCTCCAAGAACAGTCCGCATGGAGCGGACTCCGCGAACTCAGAAAGTGTCCGCCCCTCCCGCGGCTACACCACCTATTCGCACGGTTACTTCAGAGAACAACCAACTACAAAACCAACAAATCGAACTGGCTGGTCGCCATCACCAGGCCGCAACATCAGACTTCTCAGGCCACACCATCAGTCCGCAGGACTTTCCGCCTAGGCCGCGCGGTCTGCCTAATCAACCCCAACTTTCACTTCACAATTTTCAACAACTATCTGTCCTGGAGGGCTCTTTACCTCTCCATTCGCTCTTTCCTTTATTTTTCCAGGATGGTCACCCTCTCCAAAAGAGCATCTTCTCTTTCTCGTGCCTCATGATGCTCCTTCATCAATATCTCTTTTAGAGCTTCTAGTAGTCCAGGGGCATCAACTATGTTCACCAGGCTGACCGATGGCGGCCGCGACAAAAACACGTATTACCCCAGAGAAACTACTGATCCACCTGCACCTGTGGTAAGGAAGATAAAAATGTAGTTAGAATTTAACTTTATAACAAAATATTTCAGCTATATAGTACTTTAAAGAGCAAGAATGCTAGAGCCCAAAGATTTCTTTCTCCCAATCATAGTTGTGACCAGGAGGCTATCAAAATCAAGACACCTTAACTGCTAGGGTCAATTCTCGTAAGTTATTCATCCTAAGATTTTAAAACTCATTTTTCCTTGATCTCAACTTCTTTGTGGATAAAAAGATATTATTTATAGGGAGGTCACTTTTCCGTGGAGGAGACTTATATGGAGGTGAAAGCTTGATAACCCTGAGTATTGGTTTAAGTATACCCGACCACAAGAGGTTTGCGACAACTTGCAGATTCGTCGTTGCTTGCCTATCTGCCTCAGCCTGATCTTTAGCCATCTTATCGGCGACAATCTTCTCCCTCAACTTTTTCTTCTCTCCTCCCTCAGAGGATACCAAAGTCTGCGACTCTCCAAACATCACCCCAATACCTGAAGGTTAGGACCATCATTCGTAGGATTTTCCTGGACAATCGGGAGAGCCCCTTTCACGATGGTCCTATCCCTCTCTACGAGTTCTTCAAAGTATTTCAAAATTTCATTGGTGGACGTGCTAACCGCAAAGGGCACCACCTCACCACCTAAATTAATTGCGGGTGGTAATATTGGTACACCATAAATGGCTATTTATAACCCATGACTATTTGTACACCTCAAAAATATATTTGTACACCCACTCGCTATTTATACCACAAGTTTAAAATTTTAAACGGTAACATACGATGCCTAATTAAAACACTAAGAATCACATGTTGTGCAATAAATGTAATATATTGATTGTCATCATTTAGCTTTCATTGTTGCTCAAAATATGTCGCTACAAAATTACATTGGTGCAACAAGTACAAAAAATTAAAATTCATCAATTAGCCATCACTCAAAATGTGTTGCGACACAAAGTTAGTTTCCGAGCACCTTCTCACCGGCCGTTCTTCTTCGCCGACGGCGAACTACTTCCGTGATTTTCAGATCTGCTTTCCCACTCGCTATAACAGGGCACGTACTCAACTGCAGGGCAATACTTCCGGCAGGCGAAAAACAGGGCGCACTCCTCCGGCGACCTCTGCCCGGCGCAACCTTGAATGCAGTTCTTCCTAACATCCAAAATCCCCCGCCGGAGCAAGTCCAGGCAACCATTGCCCAGCGAGGTGAAGTAATTCTCAGAGAGTGAGAGGTTTAACAGCCGAGCTCTGTTTGCCAGCTGGCACACCTCCGCCGGCACCTCCCCGTACAGTAAATTACCGGTGAAGTGCAGCTGTTCCAGTTTCGATAAACAACCCAAGGATTGATGTATCGGGCATGTAATCTTATTAAATCTGACGTCAAAAACTGTAGCCTTTTGCAGCCGGCCGATTCCGGCGGGAAGGCAGCCAGAGAGGCTATTTTTGAGGAAGAGAACTTGGATGAGGGTGCCCCCTGTTTCACTGATAGAGCTGGGAATCATCCCTGTGAAATCGTTGTTGGCGAGCGTGAGATAGGGGCGGTGGTGTGGCCGACGGCGGATAGGAGCGGCTACGAGAAACGGTTGTTGTTGAGGAAGAGGACTTCGACGGGGAGAGAGAAAACGTAAGGTGGCACAACGCCGGCTGTTGAAACTGAAAAACAGTCTCTTGTGAAGTTCACCCTTGGGGAAGGGGTGATCGCGCGCCTACTTCACTCCTGCAAGCAAAACAATAAAAGAAACAAGGGGAATCGACCCAAGGGCTCGGCGGGGAGGACCCACCACACACCCGGAAGATCTGAGAGCGCTTCCCCTCCTTAGCAGAGGCCGAGCTAAGGTACCCTCAGAAAGCTCTTGAAAACTGGAGCAGGAGAGCACAGGAAGCATGCCTTCTAGGGTACCCCTTGGGTCCTATTTATAGTGTTCAGAATCTGAACTGCCAATAACCAAACTGAACTGACCCGAAGTTACTAAAAAACCTTTGGTCGGGTCTGCCAACAGCCAAACTCTGCTCTTTTGAAGGTCTATGGGCAGACCAGCGGGGGAAAACAGTAAAAAGTACCTCATATATCTGGGCGAGCTGGGGAGCCTGGCCACCTCGGCAGATCCTGCTCGCCTGCTGGTGCCGAGCTCCGTTGCGAGAGCGCGAGCTGGGATGGCGAGCTCGCCCATCCGTCGGTCTCCAATAGTCGACCTCAGCTTGACGATTCTTGTACTAGCTCGGCGAATGCCGAGCTCGCGATTGACGAATGCCGCTTTCCCGTTCGACGAATGTCAAGCTCGGGCTCGGCTTCCCTACTGCCGAGCTCGCCCATTAGTTTTAGCCCGATCGGTCTGGTTCCTGGCGACCTTATTCGCCAAACACGGGGTTGTACATAATACCCACTCTTTTTGAGCTTGACAAAGCTCGGAAAGAAACATCCAACCCCAAGTGTTCGACGAGCGCGGGGTAGACTGGAGGGAATCTTCTGGTGGGGTCCACCTGCGTCTATATATATGCACCTGCGTACCTGCTTGACGCTTGCCATTCCCTTTGCTCTGGCCCTGCCAAGATGTCGATCCCCAAGGAGATCCAAGAGCGCCTTGACCGAGCTCGCTAGGCCTCTACAGCTCGCGTAACCGCCCTGACGGCGGTCCCAGCCACTGTGCCGCAGGGTGGCTCTGCCGAGCCTAGCTCCAAGAAGATGAAACCGTTCCCTCAGGCGGCCGAGCCCATCTACGACGACCTGAGGACCGCCTTGGAGCACGGGACCGGCTCCTCCACTCTGCCTGCCTCTAAAAAGGGGAGGAATATTGTCGAGATCTGCGACAGCCCAGATAGCCGCCCTGATGGTGTAGAAGACTCCACGCAGCGAGACGCCACCCCGCGGGCCAGGACCCCTTTTTTGGACTCGCGGTTCATGACTCCGGAAAACCTCCACCGGGAGACGTCCCCTCCCTTTGGGACCATGGGGTTGAGCTCGCAAAGGCCGAGCTTGCCGGTGCGCGCCCCCTCTCCTCGGCAAGATGTCGTGGCCGCGGTGGAGGGTCTGGAAACCATCCCTACCCTGGGATTCGAGCTTATCCCATCGGCGATTCGCATCCCAGGTCGCGGGAAGGATCTGAGGTTCATTCCTCCCTGCATCTCCTTCGATCCGCTGAGCTCGTCAGGTCAACTTTGCTTGGATTCCTGTCTCATGCGCATTTCCTGCATTCCTCTTTTTGCTGATGTTTGTTTCCACAGTTCCCCCCAGCCAATCTGCGGTCGAGGAATCTTCGCGGGCAGCCCATTACTCTCCCCTCCCCTCCCCAAGCTCGCTGGACTCTTACCTGGGCCCCAAAGTGGATCAAGGCGAGCTGACGAGGAGAGAGGTTAAGCTTCTCAAGAAGCTGGTGTGCGGGCTGCACGAGGTGCAGGGGGTCAACGAGACGCTACAACACGACTACGCGTGTCTCGCTGACGAGGTGCGAAACGGCCAGGCTGGCGAGCTGATGTCCCATTCCCGGCTTCTGGACGGGATAGATGATGGCCTCTCAGTGGCACAGAGGAATTAGGGGAGGATCCGCGAGCTACTCTGCTCGCGACACTCTGGGGGGCGGGAGCCGCGAGACCAGGGTAGATAAGAGGGAGACTCCTTTGTCGAGCCGACCGGTACTCGCCTCCTGGTGTTCCCCCTACTCGCGCGCCCTTCCTTTTTATTCCTGCACTTGGTCTTTGTAATAAGCAACTTTATAATATTCTTGGACATGCGGTATTCAAATAATATATTGCTATGTTTGACTTAGCCTTGGTTGGGACTCGCCGGAAGTCGGCGAGCTGGGGTGGCGAGTTGGGGGTGGCGAGCTGGGGCGGCGAGCTGAGCCGATTGGATGGCCTGACCCCAGATTTCTTTTTCTATAAATAGCCCCCCCCCCCCCCACCACCACCACCAACCCCCGTACTGCTGCCTTTATTGCTTTCTCTTTCTCTCCGCGCTTCTCTCCTTTTCTACTCGCACCCCGTCTTCTTTCGCGAGCATGGGCAAGACCAACCCCGACGCAGATGGCCGCAGCAAGTGCGCCAGCACTTCACCGATTACTGCTTCTTCAAGGGGCATACCGGCGAGGCGGAGATCGCGGAGTTCGTGGTTGAGCATGTGCCGCCGGGCTTCGAGGCGCGCCGGCCGAGGTAAGGGGAGGCCATCGATACCTTCTACGACGATGAGCTTGTCTTCCCCATTTCTCTCTTTGAGGTGGGGTTGCGCCTCCCCCTTTGGCCGGAGGTCCCGCAAATTCTGAAGTACTATGGCGCGGTACCTGCACATCTAAACTCCAACGCCATTGCCATGATGGTGGCGTTCGTAAGCTACCTCCGGCGAGAGAGGATAGAGTTCAACCTGACAGTGTTCAGGAAACTCTTCTCTTATAAGGTGACGCCGGATGGGGTCGCATACTTCGGCGGATCGCTGATCAAAGTTCACGAGATCGCGAACAAGCACCATAACTGGATGACCAGGATCGCCTTTATCAAGGGCGATCTCGGCAACATCCCGTACTCGCCGCAGCACAAAGGCTAGGAGGTCTACCGCCCGCTTGCCGTGTCCGACAACGATGCCGAGCTCCACAAATACTTCCTCCATAAAGACTTCAAGGTATCCTACCTGCGGAGGGTCCTTGATGCGCTTCTCCCTTCCTACCCGGTGAAGGTATTGTTTCCCCCACTTTTGCCAAGCTCGCCACATTATTATTGAAGATCTAACTTTTTCAAAGTTCTTTTTGCAGGGGAGCGGTTAATCCCTATGAATCTACCGTTCGCGAACTCGGGGTTGTACCCGGACCCCCTTGCCCGCGAGAAGGCGCCGTCAGCGGCCTGCCGAGATGAAGCTGCCTTCTCCCAACCTCTTCCAGCAATAGGCGGTCTGAGGGTGCGGGATCGAACCCGCCACATCGCCAGCCATTACCAAAAAAGATGAAGAAGGTCGTGCTCGCTCCGCGGGGGAACAACATCAACAACATCAATCCAACCCCAAATATATGAGCTCGCCCGAGACCATCCCCGACGCGTCGCCGGAGAGCCCGCTGAAGGAGATCACCAGCAAAGGTAGGAAGGGCAGCGAGGCTCCTGCTTCCGCGGAGGCGATCTCCCCACCTCCTTCGGAGAAGAGGGAGGCTCGCGGGCGCGGGGTGCCGAAACAACATCCCCTCTTCAACTTCGAGGGGCGGTGGAAGGACTCGACGGGTGAGCCCATGGTGCAGTGGGATGAGCTAGCCCATGGGGTCTCCATCTCCACCCTGCATCCCTCCTGGCATGACCGCGAGCCCACCACCGGCCACGCTTACGCCCTCGGCTTTGGCCTCTATGGCTGCGAGGATGCCGAGGCCTGCAAGAATATGACCCTGCGGCAGCTCGGCCATGAGGGTCTGCAGGCCCATCTGCGGGCCATGGAGCTCCACCACATGCTGACCCGTCGTAGCTTAGCCCTTAGCAATCAACTCCAAAAAGCCGAGCAGGCTCGTGATGTCGGCAAGGACAAGGTCGTCGACCAGGCAAGGTGGCTCGGCATCGCCGAGGGTCTCCTCGCCCAGGCCGCCGGCGGATTGGTGAGTATTGGGCTTCACCTCTCTTTTACTTTGAAAAACTTTTGTGCCGACACTAATGAACTTTTCTTTTGTCAGGACGCCAAGGCTCCCGGGGAGCTGCGGGCTCGCAATGCCGAGTAGGAGGAGGATATTGGCCAGCTGCGTGCTCGGCTTGCCGAGCTGGAGGGGGCGAATGCGGGGCTGAAGGAGGAGAACAAGAACCTCAGCCGCGATGTCCGCTGCCAAGCGGAGATTTTCTTCCCGGCCGGCGACACTGATCCTACCCTCCCCTATAAGTGGATGAGGATCTTTGGCGAGGCCGACCTCGCCGAGAGGTTGCGGATCAACTCCATCCAGGCCGCCGAGTGCACCCTCCAGATGATGAAGGACACCGGGGTGCTGGTGGAGGGGTGTGAGGAGATCTCCGCTAAGGACTTTATGTCGAGCTTGTTCCCGGCGACGCAGCCCAGCGAGAAGGAAGATAGCCTGGACGCGATGTTTGGGAAGAGCTTCCAAGATCAGCCGGGCGAAGGGGAGGACCAGTTCGGGGGGGGGGGGGGGGTGACGCCTAAATGTGTATGCTTTTCTTTTGTTTCCTCGCCGAGGAGAGCTCCACCTGTAAATATCATTGTTTAATGAAAAAGATTTTTGATCATACCCGAGCCATTTTTCCATCTCTTTTTGCTGTGTTTTGTATATCCGTGAGCCCTTCCCCAGGCGACCTCTCCTAGACAGGTACCGCGAGTAGGGTAGTCGTTAGGACTCGCCCACGAGAGAGTACCTTGAGTGCTCGTCAATTCCCAGGACTCGTTGTAGCTCGCTCGCGAGCTGTCCTTGGCCTTCTTAATCAAAAAAAATCGAACTCACTAAATTTGTCCAAGTAAAATAAAGCGGGGGCGGGGCGTCTCAGCGGGATCCGCCTCCCCTTGGCGAGGTCCAAGGGTCTGGCTTGCTAATTCTCAGGATTCGCCCAAGCTCGCTCGCGAGCTGTCCGTCATATTATCGATGTGAGACCAAATTCTCTAAATCTTCCTGAGTAAAACCTAGTGGGGGGACGAGGTGGCCCGGTGGGACCCGCCTCCTCTTAGCATGGTCCAACGCCCTAGTTTGCCAATCTTCTGCCGAGTCCGAACTGAAGTAGTGAGCTTGAACTCACCCATGCCGAGTTCTCCTTTCTTGGAAGGGCCAAGTTTTTCAGGCACTATCTGGGGGGCAGGACTTCCATGGGAGACCTTCAGCCCGTCAGGCTTGGTGAGAGCCTGTCAGCGGGATCTGTTCGAGGCCCAAGGATGGCACCGAGTGACTTCCAGCCCTGCCAGCTAGGGGAGAGCCTGACAGCGGGATATACTCGGGGTCAACTACTAACACCATCAAGTGACTTCCAGCCCTGCCAGCTAGGTGAGAGCCTGACAGCGGGATCTTCTCGGGGTCCAGTACTAACACCATCGAGTGACTTCCAGCCCTGCCAGCTAGGTGAGAGCCTGACAGCGGGATCTGCTCGAGGCCCAAGGATGACACCGAGTGACTTCCAGCCCTGCCAGCTAGGTTAGAGCCTCACAGCGGGATCTGATCGGGGTCCAGTAATAACACCATCGAGTGACTTCCAGCCCTGCCAGCTAGGTGAGAGCCTGACAGCGAGATCTGCTCGAGGCCCAAGGATGACACCGAGTGACTTCCAGCCCTGCCAGCTAGGTGAGAGCCTGACAGCGGGATCTGCTCGGGGTCCACTACTAACACCATCGAGTGACTTCCAGCCCTGCCAGCTAGGTGAGAGACTGATAGCGGGATCTGCTCGAGGCCCGAGGATGACACCGAGTGACTTCCAGCCCGGCCAGCTAGGTGAGAGCCTGACAGCGGGATCTGCTCGGGGTCCAGTACTAACACCATCGAGTGACTTCCAGCCCTGCCAGCTAGGTGAGAGCCTGACAGCGGGATCTACTCGAGGCCCAATGATGACACCGAGTAACTTTCAGCCCTGCCAGCTAGGTGAGAGCCTGACAGCGGGATCTGCTCGGGGTCCAGTACTAACGCCATCGAGTGACTTCCAGCCCTACCAGCTAGGTGAGAGCCTGACAACGGGATCTGCTCGAGACCCAAGGATGATACCGAGTGACTTCCAGCCCTGCCATCTAGGTGAGAGCCTGATAGCGGGATCTGCTCGGGGAAGGGGTGATCGCGCGCCTACTTCACTCCTGCAAGCAAAACAACAAAAGAAACAAGGGGAACCGACCCAAGGGCTCGGCGGGGAGGACCCACCACACAACCGGATGATCTGAGAGCTCTTCCCCTCCTTAGCTAGAGGTCGAGCTAAGGTACCCTCAGAAAGCACTTGAAAACTGGAGCAGGAGAGCACAGGAAGAATGCCTTCTGGGGTACCCCTTGAGTCCTATTTATAGTGTTCAGAATCTGAACTGCCAATAACCAAACTGAACTGACCTAAAGTTACCAAAAAACCCTTGGTCAGGTCTGCCAAGAGCCAAACTCCGCTGTTTTGAAAGGCTATGGGCAGACCAGTGGGGGCAAAACAGTAAAAAGTACCTCATATATCTGGGCGAGCTGGGGAGCCTGGCCACCTCGACAGATCTTGCTCGCCTGCTGGTACCGAGCTCCGTTGCAAGAGCGCGAGCTAGGACGGCAAGCTCGCCCATCCGTCGGTCTCCAATAGTCGACCTCAGCTCGACGATTCTTGGACTAGCTCGGCGAATGCTGATCTCGCGGTCGACGAATGCCGCTTTCCCGTTCGACGAATGCCGAACTCGGGCTCCGTTTCCCTACTGCCGAGCTCGCCCATTAGTTTCAACCCGATCGGTCTGGTTCCTGGCAACCTTATTCGTCGGACACAGGGTTGTACATAATCCCCACTCTTTTTGAGCTTGGCAAAGCTCGGAAAGAAACATCCAACCCCAAGTATTCGACGAGCGCGGGGTGGACTGGAGGGAATATTCGGGTAGTGTCCACCTACGTCTATATATATGCACATGCGTACCTGCCTGACGCTTGCCATTCCCTTTGCTTTGGCCCTGCCAAGATGCGGATCCCCAAGGAGATCCAACAGCGCCTTGACCGAGCTCGTCAGTCATCTGCAGCTCGCGTAGCCACATTGACGGTGGTCCCAGCCACTGTGCCGTAGGGTGGCTCTGCCGAGCCTAGCTCCAAGAAGATTAAACCGTTCCCTCATGCGGCCGAGCCCATCTACGACGACCTGAGGACTGCCTTGGAGCACGGGACCGGCTCCTCCACTCTGCCTGCCTCTGAAAAGGGTAGGAATATTGTTGAGATCTGCGACGGCCTAGATAGCCGCCCTGATGGTGTAGAAGACGTCGTGCCGCGAGACTCCACCCCGCGAGCCAGGACCTCTTTTGGGGACTAGCGGTTCATGACTCCGAAAAAATGCCACCAGGAGCTGTCCCCTCCCTTTGGGACCTTGGGGTTGAGCTCGCAAAGGCCGACCTCGCCGGTGAGCGCCCCCTCTCCTCGGCAAGCTATCGTGGCCGCGGGGGCGGGTTTGGAAACCATCCCTACCCCGGGATTCGAGCTTCTCCCATCGGGGATTCGCGGCCCAGGTCGCGGGAAGGATCTGAGGTTCATTCCTCCCCGCATCTCCTTCGAGACGCCGAGCTCGTCAGGTCAACTTTGCTTGGATTCCTGTCTCACGCGCTTTTCCTGCATTCCTCTTTTTGCTGATGTTTGTTTCCACAGTTCCCCCCAGCAAATCCGCTGCAGAGGAATCTTCGCGGGCAGCCCACTACTCTCCCCTCCCCTCCCCAAGCTCGCTGGACTCTTACCTGGGCCCCGAAGTGGATCAAGGCGAGCTGACGAGGAGAGATGAAAGTGCAGATTAGATTTGAAATACTCTAGAGGGGGGGGGGGGTGAATAGAGTATTGTGCTCACTAAAAATGTTTTACAACTATTGTTGTAATCCTAAGGTGAACAGTTTAGCAAATAAAGAAATACACACAACAACCTAAGCAATCACAGAACACAGTCAAAACAAAAGAAAAATGGCAACCAGACTATTGGGTACATTGGAATATATGTACCAGATTTGAAGAAGCCTCACCCTACTCAATGATATACATCAAGGTGTATTTGATGTGCTTTGAGTTTATTTGTGCAGGTTAAGTAACTACAGGATTGCAGGAAAAGTTTCTAAGTCCATGTGTCGATACCTAGAAGAAAAGTGTCGACACTTAAGAAGGCTTGTGTCGACACCAAAAGAAAAGTGTCGACACTTGGAGTAATTATGTCGACACCAGGAAGGTAAAGTCAACACCAGAAGAAAAGTGTCGACACATATAGGCTGTGTCAACACACTGTGAAGAATTGTCAACATATATTCTGTCGACACTTAGAGGCAGTGTCGACACCAAGAGAAACTTTGTCGACATCAAAAGTTTCGACACCAAGAGGCTATGTCGACACTCAGCAAACTTCAACAAAGTTAAAGTACATGTGTCGACACAAAGGAGATGTGTCGACACTCAGCAAAGTTTCAACACATGAAGGCATGTGTCAACACAAAGAAAATGTGTCGACACTTGGCAAGTTTCAACACAAGAAGATGTGTCGACATAAAGGAGTTGTGTCAACACACAGCAGAAATCAACTAAGTATTGAAGAAGAAGTACTTGTGTCGACACACACAATCAGTGTCGACACATTCTACAGAAGGCTTGTGTCGACACACAGAATCAGTGTCGACACATTCTGAAGAAGCAGTGTCGAGAAGCTATTACAACAACACAAGCAGTTGTGTCGACACCATCAAGGCTAGTGTCGACACTTAGTCTACTTGTGTCGACACTTATTCTATTTGTGTCGACACTTCATGACTATCTGTCTCGACACTTTCAGACAGTGACAGAGATTTCAAGAAGTGACTGGATGATTTGACAGCTGCCATTTCAACCGGTCAACTGCAACTGTCAGAGCTGTCAGAAGGTTGTTAGAAACCGGATCAGCCGGTTACCGTGGAGGAAGACTATTTAAAGACCTTTCTCCTTCGACAGAAATAATGATCAATGAATTGAAAAACAACACAAAAAAAGAAGAAGACCTTCAAGAGAAGATCTAAGAAGTTGTAGAGAGAGAGCTCCTTCTACGAAGAACAGCTGTTGAACCAGGCTGAAAAGTAAGACTCATATTGAGATCTGATTCTCAAGACAGAAGTTGATAGAAGATCATCTTCAAAGGAGACTCAACACTACTGTGTTCTAATTCAAGAAGCTTTGAAGAAAGCCAAGGGAGGTTGATCTCTGCAAAGTTCTTTCAAGAACTCATCAAGAAGTCAGTCAACTCATCTCTCTCTTTCAGAGTTGTGGTTAAACACTTTATAAACTTTATTTTCTGTAGTATCCTAAGGGATCTGAGCTGTAAGCCTATTTTATAAAGGTTGAGGTAGGGCTATTGTGCCTGAGTGTAGGAGATTCTATTCTCTGAGTGTAGGCCTTGATTGAAGGCTGAGGTAGGGCTGTTTAGCCTGAGTGTAGGTCTTGGTGAAGACTGAGTGGTAAGGCTTTGTGCCTGAGTTATAGGAGTGGGGACACTCTGAGTTGTAGGAACCTGTTTGGGGTTCTGAGTTATAAGATCTGAGGATCTGAGAAGAAGTGGAGAAGTTAGGCCGAATCTAGTACACTACTAGATCGGAGAAGGGGGAAAGTGGATGTACCCAGACCTTGGGGAACCACTATAAATCCTGTGTGCACTCTGTGTATGTTTGATTGTATGGTTGCTGTGTTGTGATAATTGTAGAATTGCATTTACTGTACAGTATTTCTTTCTTTAAAGTTAAAAAGATAAAAGTCACCTATTCACCCCCCTCTAGGTGGTTAGGCACTAGTTCTTTCAAGTGGTATCAGAGCCAGGTTGCTCAAAAAGGACATAACAGTCTGAGTAAGATCCTGTAGGCAGAATCAGAATAAACAAGAATCAAGAAAATGGATTCTAGTGAGAATCATAAAGAGCTGGGGTCCATGAAATTGCCAATCTGTAGAAAAGAGATTTTTGGCATATGGAAAGAGAGGTTTAGACTTTTTATGGAAGCCTCTGACCCAAGAATATACATTACAGTCAAAGAATGGCCATATGTGCCAATGAAAATATCTATTCTAGATGCAAATCAGAGAACTCCCAAAGACTATTCAGAAATGACTAAAGATGAAATTATTCTGGCCACTATGGACAAGAGGGCCCAGAATATTATTGTTAATGCCATTGATGATGCAACATTTCAGAACTTAATACATTGTAAAACCTCTAAAGAAATGTGGGACAAATTAATAGTTTACATGGAGGGATCAGAAGAAGTAAGACAAGACAGGAAGTCTTTGTTAAATCAGGAATATGAAAGCTTCAGACAAGGAAAGTCTGATAGCATTACTGAATGTTACAAGAAGTTCTATAGGATTGTCAATGAATTGATGTCCTATGGAAGAGAATTCAGCAACTATGAGCTGAATGATAAGTTCTTAAGATCCCTGACTAAAGACTGGGACACCAAGATTTATACCATTAGGGAAGTGGCCAAACTAGCTGACATACCTCCTCCAACTTTGTTTGGAAAACTGTTATCTTATGAGATGCAGTTATTGACAAGAAAGGAGGAAGAGAAGACTATTAGAGTGGAGCATAAGAAAAGAGCTGTGGCCTTCAAGACTGAAGCCACTAGGAAATATAGAAGCAGGTCTCCATCTCCACCTTAAATAGTTGCTGAGGCTGAGACAGATAATTCAGAAAGCAAGAATTCAGATAGCAGTGAAAGTGATGAAGACTTTGCTGCTTTTACAAGACATTTTCAAAAGTTTCTGAAGAAGAAGCAGTGGAGGTCTAAGTCATCCACTTCACAGACAAAAGATGACTACTATCAGAAAAGGAAGTCATCAAGGAATGATAGAAGAAAGTCCAAGCCAAGTAAAACTACATCCTCAAAGATTGTATGCTATTGTTGCAATAGACAAGGACATGTAATGGCTGACTGTCCTGAAAAGAGGAAGGAGTCAACTGACAGAAAGAAGACACAGTTTAAGGGCAAAAAAGAAAAGTCCTTTGTTGCCAAGAAAGACAAAAGTTTGACTGATCAGTCATCTTCAGAAACAGATTCAGAAACAGATTCAGAAGCAGAAGCCTATATTGGTTTATTTGCTGAAGAGGAAGAAGTTGAGCTCTTGCAGCTAATGAACTCAATTTATGAGCATGAGGATATTCAGTGCAAGGGAATGATGGCCTTATCTGAAGGAGACAAAATCCAGGATCAGCCTGGATCAAGTAAGGTACAAAGTTGTTCTTTTAGTTTAATTTCTAGTACTGAGTCAGAATCAGATACATCTGCATCAAGTGATGCGGGTGGGTCTGAATCTGAAGGAGATATTCATCAGTTAATTGATGAATATAGGGACTTGTTGCAGGCCTTGAAGAAAAGCAAAACCTTAGCCAAAACTCAGGCAAAGAAGATTGTTAGTCTTAAATTGGCTGTTGCTGATTCAGACAAGTTATTTGATCAGAAACTGAATGAAATAGTCAGGCTGAAGAACATTACAGTTATTCAGATGGGTACTATTACATTTAAGAATGATCAAATTAGAAATATGGAGGCTAGACTTCAGAAGGAGAGAGAGATTGTAGCAAGTTTTTCTAAGCCAAAATCTATTTTACCTTTGATAGATGAGTTTGTACCTCATAAGGGTAAAACTGGATTGGGGTTTACAAAACCTGTCAGGACAGTTAAGTCCAAATCTAAGGGCAAAGCCCCAGCACTAAACAAGAAGGCTGCAGTAGATAATCCAGCCAGGGTTGTACCCAAACAAAGGTACAACAGGTTTGAGTGCTGGTGTTGTGGCAAGATATGCCACTTTGCCATAGATTGTTGGCACAATTCAAGTGTCAAGGAGAGTAGCAAACTACCTGCTAGAAGAGCTACAGGTAGTTTTGTTAAAAGTCAAACTAACCTGCACCAAGGACCCAAGAATTATTTGGGTTCTAAGGTTAAGTAATCTGTTTTGCAGGTGAGTCCAAGTGGTCATGCCCCTATATGGTACTTGGACAGTGGATGTTCCAGGCACATGACTGGAACTAGGGGATTGCTAAAGGACTATACACCAATCAAGGATGACCCTAAAGTTACCTTTGGTGGTTCAGAAAAAGGAATCATCAAAGGCTTTGGTAACATTTCTAGTAACCAAATTATAATTACTCAAGTGCCTTATGTAAAGGGTTTGAAACATAACCTCATTAGCATAAGTCAGCTGAGTGATTTAGGATATAACATCTCATTTGTCAAGGATGGTTGTCATATCAAAAGGTCAAGTGGTCAAAAGATCATTCTGATAGGATATAGGAAGAGGAATGTCTAACATTGTGTTAAATGGCACAAGAGGCTGGCTCATCTTAACTATAAGACAATTGGCTAACTCTTTAGCAAAGAGTTAGTGAGGAATGGTCCTCAAGTTAAGTGTATAAAGGATGGGATATGCTCAGCTTGTCAAAAAGGCAAGCAGACCAAATCCACCTTTCATAGCCTTGAGAACAAAGATGCTGTGAGGTGTCTATACCTCTTGCATATGGATCTTTTTGGTCTTATGCCAGTTCACAGCCTAGGTAGGAAGGTCTACACATTTGTGGTTGTAGATGACTATTCAAGATTTTCCTGGGTGTTCTTCGTTTGACAAAAATCTGAAACCCCAAGTATCTTATATAGTTTTGTTAAACAAATTCAGAATGAATTGGACAGTACAGTGGTCAAAATCAGAAGTGACCATGGTACTGAATTTCAGTCTGAAAGTATGACAAAACTGTGTGAAGAATTTGGAATTTTTCAGGAATTTTCCTCACCAAGAACACCTCAGCAAAATGGTATTCGGAAAGGAAAAATAGAACCTTGATAGAGGCTGGTAGAACCCTATTGAATGACACATCTCTCCCAGAATATTTCTGGGCTGAGGCAGTATACACTGCTTGTCATGTGATCAATAGGGCTACTATCACCAAGAGCCACAAGAAGACCCCCTATGAGATTATGAAGGGAAGAAAACCAAATTTATCCTATTTCAGGATATTTGGTTGCAAGTGTTATATCCTTAACAATGGTAAGTCTTATCTAACCAAGTTTGCTGCCAAATCCCAAGAGGGGATCTTTGTTGGGTACAGCAATAATAGTAAGGCTTATAGGGTCTACAACTTGATTACTCAAATTGTAGAAGAGTCTGTTCATGTAGTTTTTGATGAAGCTAGACTTATTAACAATGAATTGCCAAGAAGTGTTTGTAGCTCTACAGGTGTAACTGAGAAGATGGACAAGCTTACCTTAACAGAAGGTTCTTCTACAAGTCAGCAAGTGGAAAATAGTGGATGTTGTCCAGGGGGAGTACAAGATACTCCTGATGCTGAAGAATACCAAGAGATGCAGCTAAATGAAGAGACTGGAGGTGTACAACCTGAATACAGGCTGCCTCCAGCAAATAGGCACTTAAAGGATCATCCAGCCAATCAAATAATTGGAGATCCCAAACAAGGGGTGCAAATAAGGAGCAGGAATCTAAGTACAGTTCTTTACTCCAGTTTTCTATCCCAAGTAGAGCCAAAGAAGTTTGAAGAAGCAATCCTAGACCCTCATTGGATTGAGGCCATGCAAGAGGAGCTGAATCAATTCAAAAGATGCAAGGTCTGGGAGCTAGTTCCTAAACCTAAGGATCACAACATTATTGGAACTAAGTGGATCTTTAGGAACAAGTTGAATGAGAATGGAATTATCATAATGAATAAAGCTAGACTTGTTGCAAAGGGATATAGGCATGAAGAAGGTATTGATTTTGATCAAACCTTTGCTCCAGTAGCAAGACTGGAAGCAATAAGGATGTTCCTTGCCTATGCAACATATCAAGGATTTAAGGTATATCAAATGGATGTTAAGTCAGCTTTTCTGAATGGAAATCTGAAGGAAGAAGTCTATGTAGAGCAGCCATCAGGTTTTGTTGATTCTCTTAAACCTGATTATGTATATAGACTTAGGAAGGCTTTGTATGGGTTAAAACAAGCCCCAAGGGCTTGGTATGAAACCTTGTCTAGTTTCCTCATTAAGAATAAATTCTCAAGGGGGGAAATAGACAAGACTCTATTCCTTAGGGAATCCAGAGGCAATATTATCTTAGTACAAAGTTTATGGGGCAAAGGTGAAGGTCTCCCATAAGAATCTAAGAAAAGTTCTATATCTCCCTAGAACTATAGAAGAAGAAGATGTATCTGCATCAAAGACAAGGGAGGCACTGGCATGGTGTGGACTTGATTCAAGCCTGAAGATAGGATCAGTTTTCAACAGGAAAGGCATGAACATGCAGGGCAAGTTTTTATCTGAGATAGTTGGCAAGGTAATACTGAGCAAGCCCGTGGGCATGATAGAATTTCAGCTCACATGTTCAGTTTGATGACAAGGATAATTTTCAAACTTAATACTGATTGGTCTGCAGTCATGTTTGATAAGATAAAAGAGAGCCTGAAGAAACCCAATCTGGGTAGAATTCTGAGTTTATACTTAGCTGGCAGTATCCCTGAAGTGATGAACCAAGCTGCTGGTTCTAAGATAAATCATATGAGGAGAATGGATGTAAGAATTATTTCAAGATGGGATAGAGTGTTGACAAAGGAACTGCCAACTCCAGAAAAGGAAACACCTCAGAAGAAGAAGAAGAAGAAAGCCATTGTGGCTCAAGAATCCTCAAGTAGCTCAAAGGAACAAGTGGTTTTTAGTTCTGATAATGGCGAAGATGACAATGCTGGACAGTCACCGGCAAGACAAGTAGATGCTTAGAGGCAAGGGGAGCACCATCAGCTAGCCCTATTCACCTGGATCCACTCCAGGGGGAGCCTCTACATGTGGATGAACCTACCCAATTAGAGAGTGAAAGGGCTACCAAAACAATACTAGAGGTAATCACTGAAGTTAATCAATTTAATTTCAATATTGAGGATGAAGTTCTGACTGAATCATTACTTGATGTTGATCAACATTCACAGTTACATAGTCAACCAGAAGATGTTGTCATGGAGGACACATCTATTGCTGATAAAGTGGTTGGTGAAATAAGAGAGTCTCCAGTCCATCCTCAACAAGAGTTTACACTGGAAGAGCTGTTTCCTGATCTTTTACAGACTGACTTGGAGGGAGAGAAAGCAGCTGTTGAGGCGGAGCATGTGAAATCCCAGGAGGAGATTGCTAGGAAAGAAACTGAAGAGCAAAGGACTGAGGGGGAGCTACCAAAGACTGCTCAGGACTTACCTCCAACTCCACAGCATAGAGTAGATATAGCTAGTACCTCAGATTCTGAAGAAGCTGCTGAGGTTCAGGCAAAGAAAAGGAAGCTAATGGTCTTCAAGAGAAGGAGTCAAAGCTACAAGAAAGCTTTACAAACAGTTGCTCCACAGCCTGCCCCAACTACTGATTATAGTTCTCTGTTGGTGGCATTGTAAATAAAGCTAGATGAGCAAAGGAAGGCTATGGAAACTTATATGGATGAGCACCATAAGGAGCTACAATTGTCCTTAGCTCAAGACATTAAATCTATTAGATTTGAAGTTAATCAACATAAAAAGGAAATGACTGATTGTTTCCATAAAGGAGGCAATGCAGTGGTATATCTGGCTACACATCAAGAGCAGATAAAAACACAAGTTGATGACATGGCTGTCAAACAAGGATATGTTCTTGAAAATCAGATTAGAATGAATGAAAATTTAACTGAATCACATAATGTGATAGTCACTGAAATGAAGAATCTTGCAGCTGCTCAGACTGCAACAAGTGCTACTGCCAAGGAAGAGTTTGATAAGCAACTACAAGAAAGCCTACATGCAGTTCACACTGCCATTGCAGATTCTCAAAATATAAGTACTGACAAGCTACAAAGGTTAAAACCTTTTTATAAAGATGGAGTTAACTATTTGAATGCACAAATCAGATTCCAGAAAGATGATCTTAGGGATCATATAGAAAGAGAAGTCATAAAGGGGGAGAGGGTGTTAGTCAAAGCCGGCTCTAATCATGCAAAGTGGATTTCAAACTCCATCAGAGCCACCCTTGGATATCCACCTTTATGTGATGATGATACTGTTGTAGAGTCTGGCATAAATCCTGCATATTTTGGAGGAGAGCAAGCTGAAGTGGCTCAAGTGATATATCCTCCTACATATTTTGACATGATACATCAGGAGGTACAGTCTATGTATAGTCCTCCTGAGGGTAATCAGAATGTTATTCTTGAGAAAGTTGTACAGCCTGTGCCAGAGGCAGTACTAAAGGAACAAGAGGCCCAATTATCTAAGAAAAGGTTCAGAGAGCAGGCTGAATTAAGGCCAGACTTTGAGCAATGGAGCCCAACCTCTAGGAATATCATATTAACTTCTTGGAAGGCTGCTAAGGATAATTTCCTAGAGAGGGGCAAATGGTATTCTGACCAGGAATTGAAAAAGCATGAAGCTAGGCAAGAGGCCATAGTACAATACAGAAGGAAGGCAAAATTAGGGAAGCTACCTCCTAATGCACAGGAGCCTAGCAAGTATTTCCCTAAGCCTTATCATTATTTTGAGAGACAGAAGATTAGAGCTGAAGAACAAAAAAAGAAAGATCTTAAGGGAAAGAAGCCTGTTGATGACAATGAAGCTCCTGTTCAAGCAAAGGTTTAATCTAGAAAGGGCATTGTTATCAAGGAACCAGAGCAGCCATAGATTAGGATTTTCTTAAGTTTACAACTCTGTAATCTTTTACATTAAAATCAATATAAACTTTTGGTTTATGAAACTATTGGAAGTCATAACAAAATAATGTTTGATTTGTTACATTTGTATTCTGTAATGATTGATTATACATGTTTTGTTTATACATGTTTAGTATATACCCTGTCATTTAATATTGTTATACATCATATTGAGTATTTGTTATGTATAGTGTATATCATTAACTAAGGGTTATGACTTCTCCAAATAGGGGGAGATTGTTGGGTACATTGGAATATATGTACCAGATTTGAAGAAGCCTCTCCCTACTCAATGATATACATCAAGGTGTATTTGATGTGCTTTGAGTTTATTTGTACAGGTTAAGTAACTGCAGGATTGCAAGAAAAGTTTCTAAGTCCATGTGTCGACACCTAAAAGAAAAGTGTCGACACTTAAGAAGGCTTGTGTCGACACCAGAAGAAAAGTGTCGACACTTGGAGTAATTGTGTCGACACCAGGAAGGCAGAGTCAACACCAGAAGAAAAGTGTCGACACATACAGGCTGTGTCGAAACACTGTGAAGAATTGTCAACATATATTCTGTTGACACTTAGAGGCAGTGTCGACACCCAGAGAAACTTTGTCGACATCAAAAGTGTCGACACCAGGAGGCTATGTCGACACTCAGCAAACTTCAACAAAGTTAAAGTACATGTGTCGACACAAAAGAGATGTGTCGACACTCAGCAAAGTTTCAACACATGAAGGCATGTGTCGACACAAACAAGATGTGTCGACACTTGGCAAGTTTCAACACAAGAAGATGTGTCGACACAAAGGAGTTGTGTCGACACACAACAGAAATCAACTAAGTATTGAAGAAGAAGTACTTGTGTCAACACACTCAATCAGTGTCGACACATTCTACAGAAGGCTTGTGTCGACACACAGAATCAGTGTCGACACATTCTGAAGAAGCAGTGTCGAGAAGCTGTTACAACAACACAAGGAGTTATGTCGACACCATCAAGGCTAGTGTCGACACTTAGTCTACTTGTGTCGACACTTAGTCTATTTGTGTTGACACATAATGACTATCTGTCTCGACACTTTAAGACAGTGACAGAGATTTCAAGAAGTGACTGGATGACTTGACAACTGCCATTTCAACCGGTCAACTGCAACTGTCAGAGCTGTTAGAAGGTTGTCAGAAACCGGATCAGTCGATTACCTTGGAGGAAGACTATTTAAAGACCTTTCTCCTTCGACAGAAATGATGATCAATGAATTGAAAAACAACACAAACAAAGAAGAAGACCTTCAAGAGAAGATCTAAGAAGTTGGAGAGAGAGCTCCTTCTAAGAAGAACAGCTGCTGAACCAGGCTGAAAAGTAAGATTCATATTGAGATCTGATTCTCAAGACAGAAGTTGATAGAAGATCATCTTCAAAGGAGACTCAACCCTACTGTGTTCTAATTCAAGAAGCTTTGAAGAAAGCCAAGGGAGGTTGATCTCTGCAAAGTTCTTTCAAGAACTCATCAAGAAGCCAGTCAACTCATCTCTCTCTTTCAGAGTTGTGGTTAAACACTTTGTAAACTTTATTTTCTGTAGGATCCTAAGGGATCTGAACTGTAAGCCTATTTTATAAAGTATGAGGTAGGGCTATTGTGCCTGAGTGTAGGAGATTCTATTCTCTGAGTGTAGGCCTTGATTGAAGGCTGAGGTAGGGCTGTTTAGCCTGAGTGTAGGTCTTGGTGAAGACTGAGTGGTAAGGCTTTGTGCCTGAGTTGTAGGAGTGGGGACACTCTGAGTTGTAAGAACCTGTTTGGGGTTCTGAGTTGTAAGATCTGAGGATCTGAGAAGAAGTGGAGAAGTTAGGCCGAATCTAGTACACTACTAGATAGGCGAAGGGGGAAGTGGATGTACCCAGACCTTGGGGAACCACTATAAATCCTGTGTGCACTCTGTGTCTGTTTGATTGTATGGTTGATGTGTTGTGATAATTGTAGAATTGCATTTACTGTACAGTATTTCTGTCTTTAAAGTTAAAAAGATAAAGGTCACCTATTCACCCCCCTCTAGGTGATTAGGCACTAGTTCTTTCACAGACGACACAAGAGATTTATAGTGGTTCCTCAACCTAGATACATCCACTCTTCTACCACCCTGGTAGGAATCCACTCAGGTTTTTGATCAGGTGCCTGACACCATTGAGCTTTTGTTCATGTGCTCAAAAACCAAATCCTCAAGTCTTTTGGTAGGAGACTTGCAACCAGGAATAATTTTGAAGGGACTTAAAACCCTGTACAGAGGATGGAAAAGGGGTGATGGAGTCTTCTCTTTCTCAATAACAACTGAGAAGACTTGTGGATTGATGTTAGTAGATTGCTCCCCCTGAGATCTTGAACGGATCAGGAATACTGGAGTACTGCTTCAGGGTGATAGGTCTTCAAAACTTGAGTGCCTGGACCAGAGATTGCTTCAGGAACTTCTTTGACTGATAGAATGTCTGTTGTCCTTCTAAAGTTGTCCTGTAAGATTGAAGGAAGAAGACTCTTGATAGTGATTGAATGTTCTTCTTCTTCTTCTTGAAGATGTTATCTGGCCAAGGCTGATTGCAGAAAAGAACTTTTTGATTTCTGTGAGATTGTTCTTCAGTACAATGTCTATCTGATGTCTGTAGTACTGCTTGATTCTTTCTTTTCTGACTTTTTAGTGACTGAAGAACATTCAAAATTTGAATGTTGAGCAGTAAATGCAATCGGCCTGGGAAGGAAGCGGCAATCAATGATTTCCCTAACTGTCCCATGGAAAATGGCATGTAATAATCCATGATCAATGCACGTTCCAACGGTAATATTCCGAGAAGATTGGGCATTAATTACTCAGGATTCATCGCCAAGAAACGGGATGAAAAACTGGAGAAGACATAGTCTGGAATCGTCGAACGAAGAACACAAATCGTCGAGCTGAGTTTGAGTTCGTCGAGTTGAGCTGATGAGTTCATCGAGCTGAGCTTGAGTTCGTCAAGCTGAGCTTGAGTTTGTCGAGCTGAGCTTGATGAGTTCGTCGAGCTGAGCTTGAATGAGTTCGTCAACCATACAATAACAATTACTCTTCCAGGGAAACTTGTCAATTCTGCTTCAATCTTCGTCGAACTGACAATCTTCATTCATCGAGCTGAGATCCAAATTCGTCGAGTAGAGTACTGAATTCGTCGACCTGAGAAGTTGACTTCGTCGACCTGAGAAGTTGTCAACTTGAGGTCCAAGTTCGTCGAGCTCAGATTCTTGTTCATCGACCAAAGTCTGAAGTTGGACTTAGAAAAATCTGGAGTTATCCTGACTTTAGCTTGTTGAAGTATCTCAGTCTTCGTCGAACAGAGAACAAAGATCGTCGAGCTCAGTACAGAGAAATGTCTCAAGATCGTCGAGCTCAGAGCATCTTTCGTCGAGCTGAGTTCGACGAACGTCAAACTCATTTTACTTAGTCTTGAAATCTTCTAATTCTTGAGTCTCTGAAGGTCTTGTTGATAGCTGGTCCATCTGAAGTTGACTCTAAGGACTTGGCCTAGACTCTAGGACACAAACTTGACCCTGGCTATACATGATGGGTCATATCCTAAGCTAGTGAACCTAGCCCAAATCAACTAGGGATCCAACAATCTCCCCCTATTTGGGTAAGGTAACTAAGAGACTTAAAACATAAACAAAGAGATAAACAAAGCAAGAAAAGAAATATATCTGGCAGAGAATTACTAACATATGCAGCAGATATATATATATATATATACATAGGCTTTGTTTAAACAAATGACATAGTTTGAAAACAAATACAGGAAGAAATTGAAACAAAATAAAGATTACTTCTTCTTCTTTTTCTGCATAGGCTTGTCTTCTGTTGTCTTCTCTCCTGGCTTTTTGAAGATAATTTCTCTGTTTGGATCTAGAGCTTGAGCTGCAGTCATAGTCATGTCAGCTGCCCCAATGATTTTCAGTGAAGTAGCTCTGGGGACAACTGATTCAGGATGGAGCTTCATGTAATCATCAACATTGAAAAGTTTGTTGCCTTTGTCAAATCTCTTAAGTTCTTCCTTCATGTACTTTGACATAGTTGTAAAACCCGAAATGTCTTTACCTTCAGCTTTGGCTTTATTAATCAATGACAGACCAATAAGCTACTGTAATCTGGCCATTCTTGTAATATTGTTTGTTTCAGGATCTTCAAAAGGAATAGGAGGAGAGTAAGGTCTTTCAGGATTCTTATCCTTCTGTTCTTCAGATATATGTTGTTGCTGATGTTGATGCTATTATTGATGTTGATTTCCTGAAGATTGTTGACTCAACTGGCTGCTTCCAGAGGATCTCTCTGAATGTCTCTGATAGTTTTTCATGGGGGCAGATCTCTGAGAGCTACAACCCGTGGCACCAGCTGTTGGAGGAGGAGGAGGAGGAGGGTCTTTCCTGTATCTGTAAACTGGAGGAGGAGAGTATCTCCTAATTCTTTTCCTTTCCTTTTACTGGTTCTTAGATAGCCACATCCAAGCAGGCATTCCCTTATAAGGTGTCACATTATGTAAAATATAGTAGGGAGTGTCAGCAGTTGGATTAGGCTTAAGAGCTGGAGGAGGAGGAGCCTTCCTTTTCTTGGACAGTATTTTCTTCTTTTTCTTTGAAGCTTCCTCATCTGAATCATCATCATCATCTTCTTCACTGTCAGAACCCTGAGGGTTATCATATAAAGCATCCAGTACTTTCAGTGTTTTAGCATCAATGACAGCCTTTTCAGAAGCAGGGGCAGAAGTTGAAGTTTCAACAACTGGAGTTTCAGCAATAATTTCAGAAGAAACTATACAAGAATCAGAGGTAATTGGGACAGAGCTTTCACCTGCTTCCCTATTTTCCTCTTCAATATCAGCCAAAATTAACTCATCCATATCAGGCATAGGAGAGTCATCCATAACAAAAACTGGAGCTGAGACATCTTCTGGAGGTGATGGAATAACTGTAGAGGTTGGAGCAAAAACTGGAGGTGCAAAACTGTCACAGAGTTGCTTAGCAACTGCTGGACCTATTAGAGATGTATAGGGCACAATAGCCAACTGTGGCTTAGTAAAGTCTTCTGGAAGAGACTACATATATACAGTATCAAAATTTCTCAACAAAACAGTCAAATTAACTATAGGATTTAAATAGAAATCACCAACAGATTTGATTTGCTCTGGAACTGACTCATCTAAGTCAATGTTAGTGTCCATGAATTGAATCAATTCAATCAAATCTGAGTCAACTTCTGGCAAAATTTTTGCATCTGCATCTGCTGCGGAGGAACTACTGATGCATCTGCTGCTGCATCTGCAGCTGCTGCTGTATATGCATCTGCATCTACATCTGCTGCTGCTTCATCACAGAGCATCTCCCCCTGCCTGGGTTCAGGAGATCCTAGAGCCAGGCCCCTGAATGAAGAGGGGGCAGCAGAGAGAAGAGAAACTTGAGTAGATAAAGAATTAATAGAATTCACAAGAGGTGTAATGGCCTCTGTGATTAGGGATTTGATGAGGGGAGTGAGCAGGGATATGATTGTAGATACAGTGGAGGATTCCAAAGATGGAGAGGTAGATGGTGAGGGTAGATAAGTAGATGAAGGGAGGGGAACAAATGGAGGAGATAAAGGAGGAATGGCATCTGTTATGGTGGTTTCTGGTGGAGGAGGAGAAGGGGATGGTATATGAAAATGTGGGTTGCTGGACAGATGAGGTGGAGTAGGTGATGCTGGAGGAGTTGGGTGTGGATTCTCTG
This sequence comes from Platanthera guangdongensis, assembly GCA_039583875.1. NCBI lineage: Eukaryota > Viridiplantae > Streptophyta > Magnoliopsida > Asparagales > Orchidaceae > Platanthera > Platanthera guangdongensis. The sequence goes on along the minus strand of CM077163.1, from coordinate 162,504,163 downwards.
GAAGGGGGGTAGATGGACTATCAGGAATGTCAAGTGGTGGAGATGGAGGAGGAGTAGAGACATGAGAGTGTTGTTGGGATTGGGGTGCTGGAGGAGATGGAAGATTGGTTGCTGGAAGAGGGTGTGGAGATGGGATAACCTCTTCTGCAGGGTGGGGAGTGGCCTTTACAGCCCTGGTGCTCTTAGAAGCAGGGATGGAAGAGGAGGAAGCCTTGGATGGCTTGGTGATCGTTCTCTCCCATCTGCCAAACAAAGTGCATGTGAGACGCTTGCTGGCATTGATAAAGATGGTCGGGGAGACCATAGATTCACCAGCTTTTTCTTGAAGAAAAATCCCCAAGATTCTTCCAAAACAAACCTCTTTCTTGCTGTTCTTCTCCTTGATCAACTCAAAGAAAATCTTACCCCAATCGACATGTCGCTTGTTGACTACTGCGCACATAACAAGGAATTGATGTCTTGTTATGTATTCATGCGCAGAGTGCTTGCCCATCAGCACTTTTCCCACTATGTCCGCCAAGAACTGGTAGGCGGCAGAGAGTTTTTTCTTTAATAACTTGTTAGGGTTTCTCCCGGTAAACCCCATCAGATTCAACATCGACGTAAACTCTTCAGAATCTATATCCAGATCGTCTTCTCCATTTACCAATCCAAATATTTCAAAAATAACGGCGGGATATAAAGAAACAGCATTACTCCCAATATTTCCTGTCAAGACATTTTCCTCAGAAACAGTAGAAGTGTATACCCATTCTCGAATTTCAGTTGCATGCAGTTTAATCCTTCTAGTCATAAAATCTTTGAGACCAAGTTCTTCCAAAAGTTCCAGAATGTAGAGAAATATTGGGTCAGAGTGCTGAAAAGAATCAAAATCCATGTCAAAGCCGGTGTCGAATTTCATGGCAGCTAAGGTGCTCGCTAGAATCGCCATTGATGACCTGCAAGAGAGACAGAGAAAACGGCGATCAAGAGCAAGAGAACTGAAAGCGCGGGACGGAGGTCGAAGAAAACCTAGATATAATGTTTTCCAGAATATGAATCGACAATCTCCGTTCCACGAAAAATAAAAATTCTTCGAACTGAGTTCAACGAAATAAATTATAGATAGATAATTCGTCGATCTCATCCAGAAGAAACGAAAACAATTCGTCGAACTCCGTTCGACGAAGTATCTTCTGAAGCAAAGTTCGTCGATCTCCGGTCGACAAAAATTGTTTCCACACAGAGAATTCGTCGATCTCCATTCGACGAGCATCTCTCAAACTTTCCCTAATTCGTCGAACTCCGTTCGACGAACTCTGGAAAATTCGTCGAATGCAGAGAGAAATTAATTTAACTCTTCTCCATTGATCATTCCCAGTTGATTTATAAAGAACAGATGATTTTTCTCATCCAAGGGTTTGGTGAAAATGTCTGCTCTCTGTAAATCAGTAGGAATATGGATTAAGTTAACTTTCTTTTTGTCTACACTATCTCTAATGAAATGATGTCTTATATCAATATGTTTAGTCCTAGAATGGTGAACTGGATTCTCTGTTATAGCAATAGCACTAGTATTATCACAAAATAATGTTGAATTATTTAAGTTGACACCATAGTCTAGGAGTTGGTTTTGTATCCATAACATTTGTGAACAGCAGCTGCCAGCAGCGATGTATTCTGCTTCTGCAGTGTATGTAGACACAGATGTTTGCTTTTTACAAAACCAAGAGACAAGTCTCATACCCAGGAACAGGCAAGTTCCAGAGGTACTCTTCCTGTCCACTCTACATCCAGCATAGTCAGCATCTGAGTATCCAGTTAACTCAAACTCTGACTCTACAGGATACTAGAGTCCTAAATTTGGGCAACTATTTATATATCTCAAAATTCTTTTTAAGAAAATAAGGTGAGATTCTTTAGGGTTCACTTGGAACCTAGCACAAAGGCATGTGGCAAACATGATATCAGGCCTGCTAGCTATTAGGTATAATAGGGATCCAACAATTGCCCTATAATGTTTCTGATCTACAGGTTTCCCTTCTACATCAGAATCCACAACAGCATTTGTAGCCATAGGTGTTTTCATTTCTGAAGCATCACCCATACCAAACTTTTTAATAAGCTCTTTAGCATACTTAGCTTGGGAGAGGAAGATACCATCAGGGAGCTACTTCACTTGGAGACCAAGGAAGTAGGAAAGCTCACCCATGCTACTCATCTCAAATTTGGAATGCATAAGGTCAGCAAACCTCTTGCATAATTTGGGATCAATAGACCCAAAGATGATGCCATCCACATATATTTGTACTAACAAAATTTGGTCCTTATGATGTCTAGTAAAAGAGTTTTATCTATGGTTACTCTTGTAAATTTATGCTCTAAAAGAAAGCTTGCTAAGGTCTCATACCAAGCTCTTGGAGTTTGCTTTAAGCCATAGAGAGCTTTATGCAATTTAAATACAAAAGAGGGTTGAGTTAGAGAGATAAAACCTGGAGGTTGTTCTACATAAACCTCTTCTTGAAGCACTCCATTCAAGAATGCACTCTTGACATCCATTTGGTAAACTTTGAATCTCATGTGAGCTGCATAGGAAAGGAATATTCTTATGGCCTCTAACCTTGCAACAGGGGCAAAGGTTTGGTCATAGTCAATTCCTTCCTCTTGCCTGTAGCCCTAAGCAACAAGTCTAGCCTTGTTTCTCACTATGTTTCCTTGGGCATCTAGCTTGTTTCTGTAGACCCATTTGGTTCCAATAATTGGGTAGTTATGAGGCCTTGAAACCAAATTCCAAACTCTACATCTCTCAAACTGATTTAGTTCCTCTTGCATTGCAATGATCCAGTGGGGATCTTGCTCAGCTTCATGTATGGAGAGAGGTTAAATCTGAGAGAGAAAACAGACATGCATCAAGTCTTGGTTGAGTTGATGCCTTGTCTGTACACCTGCCGAAATGTCTCCAATCACTTGAGATCTAGGGTGATCTCTAAGTGTGATAAGATCAGTTGGTGGAATTTGTTCAGCAACAGCTTTTGTAATTAATTCCTCTTGAGGAATGTTATTAGCTGTTGAGGGAAGTTCAGCCACTTCCAGTTGAATCTCTTCTTCACTGCCTTCAGCAACTTGTGGAGAAGGATGGGTTGATACCTCTTGGGTGAGGTTTAGTCCATTCATAGACTCACACAGTTGTGGAACCTGCAAGGAGCTATTGGTAGAGATCATTTTCTCCTTATAAGACATGTTAGCTTCATCAAAAGATATATGGACTGACTCTTCAATTTTAAGAGTGGATTTATTAAAAACCATATAGGCCTTGCTTACTTTGGAATATCCTAGAAAAATCCCTTCTTCAGACTTAGCCTCAAACTTTCTAATGTATCTTTTATTGTTTGTGTGGATATAGCATATAAAACCAAAAACTTTAAAATATGTGATTTTAGGTTTCTTCCCCTTAAGTAATTCATAGGGGGTCTTATTTTTTAGCTTATGTATAAGGCTTCTATTCAGGACATAGTTAGCAGTGTTTACAGCTTCTGCCCAAAAGGATAGAGGCATGTAAGCATCTGCCAATAATGTTCTTGTAGATTCAATGAGTGTCCTATTTTTCCTTTCAGCTACCCCATTTTGTTGGGGAGTTCTAGGAGCTGAGAAGCACTGCCTGATACCTTCCTTCTCACAGAACTCATGTATAAGAAGAGACTCAAACTCTGTGCCATGATCACTTCTGATCAATGCAATATGAGTAGAGAACTCAATCTGTATGGTCCTGAGAAAATCTGTAAGAACCTTGAATGTATCTGACTTAGCTCTCAGAAAGGCTACCCAACTGAATCTGGAGAAGTCATCAACAATCACTAAAGTGTAAGACTTCCCTCCTTGGCTTTGTACTGCAATGGGTCCAAATAGATCCACATGAAGCAAATACAAAATCCTAGGTGAATCACTTTTATTAATGGATTTGAAGCTAGTTTTAGTTTGCTTGCGTAATTGAGAAGCCCTGCATAGGTTTTCCTTCTTGTAGGGACCAGAAGGTAAACATCTAACAAGATTGTCTTTAGATAACCTAGCTATATTTTTAAGGTTTACATGTCCTATTCTTTTATGCCACAACTCATTTTGGTTACTAGTGATATTGAGTAAACAAACATCAGTTTTGGCAGAAATAAAATCTACTAGATATATGTTACCTTGTCTAAATCCAATTAAAACAGTTTGGTTTTCATTATTAATAATAGAACAAGAGGTAGAGTTAAAGTGTACCTGATAACCTTCATCATATAATTGGCTTATGGATATTAGGTTATGTTTAAGTCTTCTTACATATGTTACTTTCTTGAAAGTGATTGTTCAAATCTTTACTGCTTCATATCCTTCAGACTGGCCACTGTTAGAATCACCAAAGATCACCTTTGGTCCTAGCTTGGACATGTAATTGGATAGATTGTCCTTGCTGCCTGTCATATGCTTGGAGCAACCACTGTCCAAGTACCAGGTCTGACTCACGCTTGGATAGCTCTTCACCTGTGCCTGTAATGAAAAACAAAACGCAATTATTCTTGACCCAGGTTACCTTGGGTCTTTTATTTTGTTGAAAGGAAAAGCTAGATATAACTGATAAAGCAGGTTGAGATTTATAACCTAAGGGGTGATATCTCCTAGGTGGAATAACCCAATCAGCTACTAGATTGAATGGTTTATTAGCTGACTTAGAATTTCTGTAAGAGAAATGATTTAAGTTTGGTCCTTCTGGGTTCGACAAATTATTGTAAGTTCGTCGACCAGAGTTTGACAAATAGGGCTGAGATCATCGATCTCTGCTCAGAGAATGACAATAGTCATTTTTAGTGCCCCACGTTCGTCGACCTCTGCTCGACGAACCATACAAAGTTCGTCGATCGCAGTTAGACGAATTATTATAACTGAAGTTTGCGTTCAGCGTTCGTCGATCTGGGTTCAGCGAACTGGTCACATTTCGTCGATCTGAGTTCGACGAATACTGCTGAACCTTGTTTTTATTAACTATTTTCTGATTTTTATTTCTCTTGTCTATGGGTTTTGGGTTGTTTTCAGACATTGGTTTGTTTATTATCTTTTCTTTTCCCTTGGCAGAAACAAATTTAATGGGTGTTGTAAGTATATTTTTCTTAATTATGGGAGGCAAACCTGATGATGCACCCAAGCCTAGTTTGTCATTTAATCTGGCATTCACTGTGCTTATTATGTCCATCAGCTTGAGACTTCTCCCATTGAGAGATTGCTCAAGTTGTTTGGCCTCACATAATTCAGATTTTAAGTTGATTATCTGTTCATTGGCTAAAGTTAGTTGATCTTTTAGTTTAATATTTTCTGAGTTAACAGATTCAAGATTTCCCAGTCTTTCTCTAAGGGTCTATATTTCTTTCTCTGAATTAATTAAATCTAGACACAATTTTAAATTCAATTTTAAATAAATCAGAATTAAAATCAAAGCTTGAAAGAACCTGATCTGCCTCTGAGTCTGAGGCTGCTTCATCTTCAGATTCTCCTTCTGATCCTGAATTGCTCATGGAGGCATCAATTGCCATAAGGCAAACCTCCTTGGATCTTGCTTCTTCCTCTTCTTCACTTGAGCTGGAAGAGGATGATTCTTCTTCAGTATCACTCCATGTCTCAGCAATAAAGCCCTTGTCTTTCTTTTTGTACTTGCTTGAGGAGGGTCTGTTGCTGTGCTTTCTCCTAGAATCCTTTTCTCTGCTTTTCTCCTTCTTCTGATTTTCTGGACATTCTGAGATGTAATGTCCAGACTTTCTGCATCCAAAGCACACAACCTCCTTGGTTGGTGTCTTGTCAAATCTGGGCTTATCATCCTGCCTGGATGATTTCCTTCTGAAATCATTTCTAGCCATCTTATAGAATATTTTTGCAAAGAGGCTCATGAGTTCCTCATTGGATGTTGAGGTCTCACTTTCCTCAGACGCTTTGAAGGCTATACTATGGTCTTTTCTAACTGGAGTTGTTGCTTTCTGTTCTGCTACTTCTCTTGATTTGATCAACTGCTCATAAGATTTTAATAGCAGTGATTCAGTTGATATCTCATTCAGACTTCTGGCTTCTTTGATAGGCCAGATTCTTGAATCCCAAGAGCTAGGGAAGCACATCAAAATTTTATCATTCACTTCTGTCAGGGTGATGTCTTTATCCAAGGTTTTGAGCTCATTGATGATTGAGCTCAACCTATTGTGCATTTCAGCCACTGATTCAGTCTCATCCTTCTTAAAATTCTCATACAGGGATATGAGATTTGATCTCCTGTCTTTCCTTTCATCTGCTGAGCCAGCTACCATTTGGTTGAGGGAGTCTCAAATGGCCTTGGCTGAGGTGCGCTCAGCCATCTTCTGAAATATGTCATCTGACATAGTTTGAGCCAAGATGTTCATTGCCTTTGCATCTGCAATTTTGGCTTTCTTATAGGCATCATTATTATCTGGAGGAGGCACTGTAGTCATGTTGGTAGAGGTGCTTGTAGAAGCTGCAGGTGCTAGAGGTACTCCTGTCAAGATAGAAGCAAAAATATCCTCATCAATAGAATTCATATATAATTTGATTCTTGCCTTCCAGATGACAAATCTGTTAAGATTGCATACTGGAGGTCTGATGCTTGCATAATCTTTGTTTTGAGCCATTTCTGTGAAGATATAAATCTAATAAAGGAAACAACACAATCAGATCTAACAAGAGGGATCTTTATGGTTCAGGTGTTAGTCTGTACAACCAATTAACCTCTTTAGGTGTGGTAGAATAACCAACCTAGTAAGGTGTGGAGTTTAACCAACCTCCCTCTGATACCAATTGAAAGTGCAGATTAGATCTGAAATACTCTAGAGGGGGGAGGGGGTGAATAGAGTATTGTGCTCACTAAAAACTTTTTACAACTATTATTGTAATTCTAAGGTGAACAGTTTAGCAAATAAAGAAATACACACAGCAACCTAAGCAATCACAGAACACAGTCAAAACAAAAGAAAAAGGGCAACCAGACGACACAAGAGATTTATAGTGGTTCCCCAACCTGGGTACATCCACTCTTCTACCACCCTGGTTGGAATCCACTCATGTTTTTGATCAGGTGCCTGACACCAATGAGCTTTTGTTCAGGTGCTCAAAAACCAAATCCTCAAGTCTTTTGGTAGAAGACTTGCAACCAGGAATAATTTTGAAGGGACTTAAAACCCTGTACAGAGGATGGAAAAGGGGTGATGGAGTCTTCTCTTTCTCAATAACAACTGAGAAGACTTGTCGATTGATGTTAGCAGATTGCTCCCCCTGAGATCTTGAATGGATCAGGAATACTGGAGCACTGCTTCACGGTGATAGGTCTTCAAAACTTGAGTGTCTGGACCAGAGATTGCTTTAGGAACTTCTTTGATTGATATAATGTTTGTTGTCCTTCTGAAGTTGTCCTGTAGGATTGAAGGAAGAAGACTCTTGATAGTGATTGAATGTTCTTCTTCTTCTTCTTGAAGATGTTCTCTGGCCAAGGCTGATTGTAGAAAAGAACTTTTTGATTTCTGTCAGATTGTTCTTCAGTACAATGTCTGTCTATTGTCTGTAGTACTGCTTGATCCTTTCTTTTCTGACTTTTTACTGACTGAAGAACATTCGAAATTTGAATGTCGAGCAGTAAATGCAATCGGCCTGGGAAGGAAGCGGCAATCAATGATTTCCCTAACGGTCCCATGGAAAAATGGCATGTAATAATCCATGATCAATGCGCTTTCCAACAGTAACATTCCGAGAAGATTGAGCATTAATTACTCAGGATTCATCGCCAAGAAACGGGACGGAAAACTGGAGAAGACCTAGTCTGGAATCGTCAAATGAAGAACACAAATCGTCGAGCTGAGTTTGAGTTCGTCGAGTTGAGCTGATGAGTTCGTCGAGCTGAGCTTGAGTTCGTCGAGCTGAGCTTGATGAGTTCGTCGAGCTGAGCTTGAATGAGTTCGTCGACCAGACAATAGCAATTAGTCTTCCAGGGAAAATTATCAATTTTACTTCAATCTTCGTCGAACTGACAATCTTCATTCGTCGAGCTGAGATCCAAATTCGTCGAGTAGAGTACTGAATTTGTCGACCTGAGAAGTTGACTTCGTCGACCTGAGAAGTTGTCAACTTGAGGTCCAAGTTTGTCGAGCTCAGATTCTTGTTTGTCGACCAAAGCCTGAAGTTGGACTTAGAAAAATCTGGAGTTATCCTGACTTTAGCTTGTTGAAGTATCTCAGTCTTCGTCGAACAGAGAACAAAGATTGTCGAGCTCAGTACAGAGAAATGTCTCAAGATCGTCGAGCTCAGAGCATCTTTCGTCGAGCTGAGTTCGACGAACGTCGAACTCATTTTACTTAGTCTTGAAATCTTCTAATTCTTGAGTCTTTGAAGGTCTTGTTGATAGCTGGTCCATCTGAAGTTGACTCTAAGGACTTGGCCTAGACTCTAGGACATAAACTTGACCCTGGATATACATGATGGGTCATATCCTAAGCTAGTGAACCTAGCCCAAATCAACTAGGGATCCAACAAGAGAGGTTAAGCATCTCAAGAAGCTGGTGTGTGAGCTGCGCGAGGTGCAGGGGGTCAACGAGATGCTACAACGCGACTATGCGCGTCTCGCTGACGAGGTGCGAAGCGGCCAGACTGGCGAGGTGATGTCACCTTCCCGGCTACTGGACGAGATAGATGATGGCCTCTCAGTGGCGCAGAGGAATTCGAGGAGGATCTGCGAGCTGCTCAGCGCGCGACAGTCTGGGGGCAGGGGTGCCGCGAGACCGGGGTAGATAAGAGGGCGGCTCCTTTCACGAGCCGACCAGTACTCGCCTCCTGGTGTTCCCCCTGCTCTCGCGCCCTTACTTTTCATTCCTGCACTTGGTCTTTGTAATAAGTAACTTTAGAATATTCTTGGACATGCGGTATTCAAATAATATATTGCTCTGTTTGACTTAGCCTTGGTTGGGACGCGCCGGAAGTCGGCGAGCTGGGGTGGCGAGTTGGGGGTGGCGAGCTGGGGCGGCGAGCTGAGCCGATTGGATGGTCTGACCCCAGATTTGTTTTTCTATAAATATCCCCCCACCACCACCAAACCCCGTACTGCTGCCTTTATTGCTTTCTCTTTCTCTCTGCACTTCTCTCCTTTTCTACTCGCGCCCCATCTTCTTTTGCGAGCTTGGGCAAGACCAAGCCCGACGCTGATGGCCGCAGCAAGTGCGCCCTGGACTTCACCGATTACTGCTTCTTCGAGGGGCATACCAGTGAGGAGGAGCTCGCGGAGTTCGTGGCAGACCATGTGCCGCTGGGCTTCGAGGTGCGCCGGCCGAGGCAAGGGGAGGCCATCAATACCTTCTACGACGATGAGCTCGCCTTCCCCATTTCTCACTTTGAGGTGGGGTTGCGCCTCCCCCTCTGGCCGGAGGTCCGGCAAATTCTGAAGTACTATGGCGCGGTACCCGCACAGCTAAACTCCAATGCCATCGCCATGATGGTGGCGTTCGCGACCTACCTCCGGCGAGAGAGGATAGAGTTCAACCTGACAGTGTTCAGGAAACTCTTCTCTTATAAGGCGACGCCGGATGGGGTCGCATACTTCGGCGGCTCGCTTATCAAAGTTCGCGCGATTGCGAACAAGCACCATAACTGGATGACCAGGATCGCCTTTATCAAGGGCGATCTCTGCAACATCCCGTACTCGCCGCAGTAGAAAGGCGAGGAGGTCTACCGCCCGCCTGCCGTGTCCGGCAATGAAGCCGAGCTCCACAAATACCTCCTCCAAAAAGACTTCGAGATCTCCTACCTGCGGAGGGGCCTTGACGCACTTCTCCCTGTCCTACCCGGCGAAGGTATTGTTCCCCCCACTTTTGTCGAGCTCGCCACAATGTTGTTGAAGATCTAACTTTTTCCAAGTTCTTTTTGCAGGGGAGCGGTTAATCCCTGTGAATCCTCCATTCGCGGACTCGGTGTTGTACTCGAACCCCCTTGCCCGCGAGAAGGAGGAGGCAGCGGCCTGCCGAGATGAGGATGCCTTCTCCCAACCCTCTTCCAGCAAGAGGCGGTCTGAGGATGCGGGATCGAACCCGCCACATCGCCAGCCATTACCAAAAAAGATGAAGAAGGCCATGCTCGCTCCGCGGGGGAAACAAAATCAACAACTTCAATCCAGCCCCAAATACATGAGCTCACCCGAGACCATCCCCGACGGGTCGCCGGAGAGCCCGCTGAATGAGATCACCAGCAAAGGTCGGAAGGGCAGCGAGGCTCCTGCTTCCGCGGCGGCGATCTCCCCACCTACTTTGGCGAAGAGGGCAGCTCGCGAGCGTGTGGTGCCAAAACAACATCCACTCTTCAACTTCGGGGGCGATGGAAGGACTCGGCGGGTGAGCTCATGGTGCAGTGGGATGAGCTGGCCCATCGGGTCTCCATCTCCACCCTGCATCCCTCCTGGCATGACCGCGAGCCTGCCAACGGCCACGCTTATGCCCTCGGCTTCGGCCTCTATGGTCGCGAGGATGCCGAGGCCTACAAGAACATGACCCTGCGACAGCTCAGCCATGAGGGTCTGCAGGCCCATCTGCGGGCCATGGAGCTCCACCACATGCTGACCCGTCGTAGCTTCGCCCTCAGCAATCAACTCCAAAAAGCCGAGCAGGCTTTCGATGTCGCCAAGGACAAGGTCGCCAACCAGACGAGACGGTTCGGCATCGCCGAGGGTCTCCTCGCCCAGGACGTCGCCGGATTGGTGAGTATCGGGCTTCACCTCTCTTTTACTTTGAAAAACTTTTGCGCCGACACTAATGAATTTTTCTTTTGTCAGGATGCCAAGGCCGCCGGGGAGCTGCAGGCTCGCAATGCCGAGCAGGAGGAGGAGATTGGCCAGCTGCGCGCTCGGCTTGCCGAGCTGGAGGGGGCGAATGCGGGGCTGAAGGAGGAGAACCAGAACCTTAGCCGCGAGGTCCGCCTCCAGGCAGAGATTTTCTTCCCGGCCGGCGACACTGATCCTACCCTCCCCTATAAGCGGCCGAGGATCTTTGGTGAGGCCGACCTCGCGGAGAGATTGGGAATCAACTCCATCCAGGCCGCCGAGTGCACCCTCCAGATGATGAAGGACACCGGGCTGCTGGTGGAGGGGTGTGAGGAGATCTCCGCTAAGGACCTAATGCCGAGCTTGTTCCCGGCGACGCCGCCCAGCGAGAAGGAAGATAGCCTGGACGCGATGTTCGGGAAGGGCTTCCAAGATCAGCCGGGCGAAGGGGAGGACTAGTCCGGCGGCGGGGGGAGGGGGGTGGTGAGGCCTAAATGTGTATGCTTTTCTTTTGTTTACTCGCCGAGGCGAGCTCCACCTGTAAATATCACTATTTAATGAAAAAGATTTTTGATCATACCCGATCCATTTTTGCATCTCTTTTCGCTGTGTTTTGTATATCCGCGAGCCCTTCCCCAGGCGACCTCTCCTAGACAGGTACCGTTAGTAGGGTAGTCATTAGGACTCGCCCGTAAGAGAGTACCTTGAGTGCTCGACAATTCCCAGGACTCGCCGCAGCTCGCTCGCGAGCTGTCCATGGCCTTCTTAATCAAAAAATCGAACTCACTAAAATTGTCCAAGTAAAATAAAGCAGGGGTGGGGCGTCTTGGCGGGATCCGCCTCCCCTTGGCGAGGTCCAAGGGCCTGGCTTGCCAATTCTCAGGATTCGCCCCAGCTCGCTTGCGAGCTGTCCGTCATCTTATCGATGTGAGACCAAATTCTCTAAATCTTCATGAGTAAAACCTAGTGGGGGGACGAGGTGGCCCGGCGGGACCTGCCTCCTCTTAGCAAAGTCCAAGTCCCTAGCTTGCCGATATTCTGCTGAGTCCGAACTGAAGTAGCGAGCTCGAACTCGCCCATGTCGAGCTCTCCTTTCTTGGAAAGGCCGAGTTTGTCAGGCACTATCTGGGAGGGGGGGCAGAACTTCTCTGGGTGACAGAAAGTTCAGATATTGGGAAGAGATTTTGTGCCTGATCTGGACACTGTGGCCCACTATATTCGAGGGGAAGCAAGCCGTATAAACTCCTTTCGTTCAGATGTTCATGATGTTCATGAGAAATCTGCCCTCGCCGCTGAGCAGAAGAAGTAAAATTCAAAAAATATGAAGTGCCCTCACTATGGGAAGAAAGGACATGTGAAAGAGAAGTGCTGGGATCTTTATCCTCACCTGGTTCCTTCAGGTTGTATTCTTGGTTCCGATGGGAGATATGTGAGATCCCAAACAACTAAGTATGACAATCTAGAGAACAATGGATATCTTCTAGCAGAAAACAAGAGTTTTACAAGAGAACTCAAGGCTCTGAAAGCCTATGCCGCTGGAAGACCATTTGCTCGTGACTTGGCGGATATGGATGCTCATGTTCATACTACTTCTGCGTCCTCTAAAGGACAATCGACCCCTTGGATCATTGACTCGGGGGCATCTGACTGGGTCTTCTGCGGGGGTTTCCTTTATTTCCACTGCATCTGGCAGTGTGAAACTCGCTGATGGATCCTTGGCTTCGGTGACTGATAAAAGGGTTATTCATCTTTCTCCCTCTGTTTCTCTCAAATCTGTGGTAATTGTTCCCTTATTTCCCACAAATCTGCTATTTGTGAGCAGTTTAACTAAACAACTTAATTGTTCTATCTCAATTTTTTCTTCACATTGTGTTTTTCAAGTTTTGGCGAGTGAGAAGGCGATTGGTGGTGGACATGAGTCTTTTGGTGTGTATGTCATGGAACCATGTCAAGCTCTCGGTGATCAGAAGTCTACCAATCCGGATCAGTTGAGGTTGTGTCATAAGAGATTTGGACATGCTAGTTTGAAGACCTTAAAAGCATTTCCTTAATGTTAAAAAAATACTTTTGATTGTCAGTCTTGTGAATTGGCTAAGCACTGTAGAACCAACTATGCTCCTAGTCTGAGTTAAAGTGTGAAGTGTTTTGATTTGAAACATTTTCATGTTTGGACATCTCTTATTTGCTCTATAAATGAATTTTAGTATTTTGTTTCTTTTACTGATGATCACTCACGCTTTACTTGAGTGTACCTCATGAAAAAAAAGAATGAGGTTTCAAAAATATTTCAGTTGTTTTATCATCATGTGCAAACTCAATTTGAAACTAAAATTAAAGTTCTTAGGAGTAATAACAAAAGCGAATACACATGCAGTGATTTTCAGAATTTCCTGGAAAACCATGACATTATTTTCCAAACTTCCTGTCTGGGGATTTCTCAGCAGAATGAGGTATCCGAAAGGAAGAATCACCATATCTTGGAGACCACTCGTTGCCTGCTGCAAGAGATGCATGTCCCTAAGGGACTTGGGATGAAGGTGTCCTCACCGTCGTCTATATAATTAATCGGATGGCCACTGGTACAATGGAGGGAAAGTACCCCTTAAAACTTCTTTGTCCAAATATATCTCTACTCAATCTTCCTCTTAAGATATTCGGACGTGTTGCTTTTGTTCATAGGACTTCATAAAGATAAATTAGGCCCGCAAGCGATAAAGTGTCTTTGTAGAATATGCTGTCAACCAAAAGAGGTATAAGTGTTATTCTCCTGCTCTTCGGAGAAAGTTTATATCAAAAGATGTTACCTTTTTTGAAAACACTCCATATTACTCTGATGAGGGAAAAATTGTCACTTTTCAGGAGAAAAGAAAAGATGAGAGTGACATGTAACCACCCCTACCTGTTCTGGTTGATGTGCTTGCTCCAGGAAGTGTGGATATTCCTGTTAGAAAGGAAGCTCCAACAAATGATTTTCGTGTGTATAGAAGGAGGAAGAATCTTCAAGTCTACCAGAGAAGACAAAACAGAAATATTGGAGAATGTTAGAGAATAATAGGAAAAATGTTACATTGACCCATTAACTTGGCCCATGTAGGTTTTAGTGTTTAGTCTCACATTGTTTGTATAGCCAGATCTTACTCTCTCCTCTCCTATATATTCTTACTTATTTTTCGATATTCAAGAAGTATATAGAAGGTTTGGAACTCTCTCTACATGGTATCAGAGGCAGATGGTCCGACCTGTCTGTTTGGAAACCGCCTGTTCTCTCGGCTAACCGCGCGGCTTCCCCTTCTCCATCTTAGCCGCAATGTCTTACGACCTGTCTATTTCGAGCCCCTGTCTCTGTAACCGCGGCTTCCCGCACGGACAAGGTCCTTCTAACCGCTTCCTTTACTCTGTATCTCTTGTGGCTTCAACATCTACTCCTTCCTCTATTTTATAACCTCTCTCACACGTGGGGTCCACCTAATCTTATTTCTTTCTCTACCCGCCCGCTGGCCAACTATGTCTCTTTTCACCGTCTCTCTCCGGAACTCCGACAGATTGTTCTTTCTTTATCCTCAATCTCCACCCCTACTTCTGTACTGAAGGTTCTCGAGCATCCCGGGTGGCGGGCAGCTATGAACGAGGAAATGTCTGCTCTTTGGGAAAACCACACTTGGGATTTGGTCCCGCTTCCTCCTGGACAATCTTGTGTGGGATGTAAGTGGGTGTTTGCAGTCAGCTTGGTGAGAGCCTGTCAGCGGGATCTGTTTGAGGCATATGGATGGCACCGAGTGACTTCCAGCCCTGCCAGCTTGGTAAGAGCCTGACAGTGGGATCTACTCGGGGTCAACTACAAACACCATTGAATGACTTCCAGACCTACCAGCTAGGTGAGAGTCTGACAGCGGTATCTGCTCGAGGACCAAGGATGACACCGAGTGACTTCCAGCCCTGCCAGCTAGGTGAGAGCCTGACAGCGGGATCTGCCCGGGGTCCACTACTAACACCATCGAGTGACTTCCAGCCTTTCCAGGTAGGTGATAGCCTGACAACGGGATCTGCTCGAGGCCCAAGGAAGACACCGAGTGACTTCCAGCCCTGCCAGCTAGGTGAGAGCCTGACAGCGGGATCTGCTCGGGGTCCACTACTAACACTATCGAGTGACTTCCAGCCCTGCTAGCTAGGTGAGAGCCTGACAGTGGGATCTGCTCGAGGCCCAAGGATGACACCGAGTAACTTCCTGCCCTGCCAGCTAGGTGAGAGCCTGACAGCAGTATCTGCTCGGGGTCCACTACTAACACCATCGAGTGACTTCCAGCCCTGCCAGCTAGGTGAGAGCCTGACAGCGAGATCTGCTCCAGGCCCAAGGATGACATCGAGTGACTTCCAGCCCTGCCAGCTAGGTGAGAGCCTGACAGCGGGATCTGCTCGAAGCCTAAGGATGACACCGAGTGAATTCCAGCCCTGCCAGCTAGGTGAGAGTCTGACAACGGGATCTGCTCGGGGTCTAGTACTAACACCATCGAGTGACTTCTAGCCCTACCAGCTAGGTGAGAGCCTGACAGCAGAATCTGCTTGAGGCCCAAGGATGACACCGAGTGACTTCCAGCTCTGCCAGATAGGTGAGAGCCTGACAACGGGATCTGCTCGGGGTCCACTACTAACACCATCGAGTGACTTCCAGCCCTGCCAGCTAGGTGAAAGCCTGACATCGGGATCTGCTCGAGCCCAAGGATGACACCGAGTGACTTCCAGCCCTGCCAGCTAGGTGAGTGCCTGACAGCGGGATCTTCTCAGGGTCCAGTAATAACACCATCAAGTGACTTCCAGCCCTATCAGCTAGGTGAGAGCCTGACAGCGGGATCTACTAGAGGCCCAAGGATGACACCGAGTGACTTCCAGCCCTGCCAGCTAGGTGAGAGCCTGACAGCGGCATCTGCTCGGGGTCCAGTACTAACACCATCGAGTGACTTCCAGCCCTGTCAGCTAGGTGAGAGCCTGACAGCGGGACCTGCTCGAGGCCCAAGGATGACACCGAGTGACTTCCAGCCCTGCCAGCTAGGTGAGAGCATGATAGCGGGATCTGCTCGGGGTCCACTACTAACACCATCGAGTGACTTCCAGCCCTGCCAGCTAGGTGAGAGCTTGACAGCAGGATCTGCTCGAGGCCTAAGGATGACACCGAGTGACTTCCATCCCTGCCAGCTAGGTGAGAGCCTGATAGCGAGATCTGCTCGGGGTCCAAATTCATTTCACTTCTTCATGCGAGCTTATTGCGACAACATTGGCGTGTTTAAAGAACTTTTTATTAAAAATCAGATCACCACTTACATGTTTTTAAGGAAAAAATGTTTCAAGTCGTCACCACTCCAGGTGAGACTTAGGGCCTCGCCTTCCACATTTTGGAGTCTATACCCTCCTGACCTTAGTGCTTCCTTTATAATGAATGGTCCCTCCCAGTTAGGGTTGAGTTTCCCTATAGTTGCCGACCTTCCCGCTGCATCCACTTTCTTTAGCACCAAGTCCCCTTCCATAAACTACTTGACTCTGACGTGCTTGTCAAAGTATTTAGACATCCTCCTCTTCACCTCTTCTTGTCGGATGACGGAAAGGTCCCGCAATTCTTCCACCATGTCGAGGGAAAGCCGCAGCTCTTCCTCGTTATCCTCCTGCCATTCTTTCCTGCCTTCCCTGGCTGCAATGACTCGAGGTGTCTGAACTTCAAATTCTACGGGGAGAACTGCCTCGCACCCATGGGAGAGCTTAAAGGGTGTCTCTCCTGTAGCTGTGTCGGGGGTGGTTCTCAGGTCCAAGAGAACCGCGGGAAGCTGCTCCACCCAGCTCCCCTTCAGATTTTCCAACTTCTTTTTCAGAAGGTTGACAATGATCTTGTTCGCGGCCTCCACCTACCCGTTGCTCCTGGGGCGATGGACCGAGGTGATCCTGAGGTCGATTCCAAGCTGCTCGCAAAAACTGGTGAACTCGGCGCTGGCGAACTGGGGCCCGTTGTCCGTGACAATGGCCTGGGGTAGCCCATGACGGCAAATGATCTCCCCCCAAACAAAGTTTCTGATAACCTGGGAGGTCACCTTGGCCAGTTCCTTTACCTCCAACCACTTGGAGAAATAATCAATCATCACTAGGAGGAACCTCCTCTGCCCACTGGCCTGGGGGAACGGTCCAACCAAATCCATTCCCCAAATGGCAAAGGGCCAGGGGGCTGTGATAGTTTTGAGTCGCTGAGCCGGCTATAGCTGGAGGGGGGCAAACAGCTGGCATTTGTGGCACATTCTTGCGAACTCTGTTGCATCATGGCCTAGGGTGGGCTAGAAGTACCCCTACCTGACAATCTTCCCTTCCAGGGTCCGACTCCTAGAGTAACTCTCACACTATCCGGAGTGGACTTCCTCCAAGATTCTTTGTACCTCCCCCTCGGCCATATAACGAGCTAACATGCCCGAGAGTGTCTTCCTGTACAGCTGCCCGTCCTGGAGGAGGTAGTACGCCAACTTATGTCTGAGCTTCTTCTTATCTTCCCCTCCGGATACTCTCCCGTGGAAAGGAAAGTTACAACTGGGTCCATCCATGAAGGCCGTTGTTCTATCTCCATAAGCTCTCCTTCTTCGATGGAGGGGCGGAATAGGTCGGTGATGGTACCCCCCACCCGAGGACCGTACTTTGTGAGATGATCGACCTGCTCATTTTCCTCCCGGGTCACGTGCTGGATGGAAAAAGTTTGGAACGTGCAGATGACCCCCTTTACCTTGGCTAAGTATAACCGTAGGGTAGGCTCTCTTGCCTCAAACTCCCTGTTGATCTGGGAAGCTACCACCATAGAGTCGGTAAGGACCTCTATGTCCAGCACCCCCAGCTCCCTGGCCAGGCGCAGCCCTGCTATCACGGCCTCATACTCGACTTGATTGTTGGTGATGGGAAAGTGCACCACCACCGTGTGCTCAATTCTAGTCCCCTGAGGGCTCTCCAAGATCACCCCTGTACAACCCCGTGTTCGTCGAACAGGCCCCACCAGGAAGATCGAGCGGACCCAGTCCCACGGCCCGCACCCAAGCGACAAGCAGGCATGCGGCAAGGGGTTGGTCCGCTCCCGCTCACCTCAGGCGAGCGAGCCAGGAGAGACGGCTCCCCTGTCCCTCCAGCTCGCTCAGAGAATCGTCGACCAGAGCGGGGGCGCCGATCGTCGAGCCAGTACTCGCGGATGGGTTCGGCGACCCGCAATCTGCGAGCCGTTTGAGGGTAATAATGGCCGCCTGCCCTCCCCCTATACGCGACCTGGTCTCCTATCCGCCTCGGCAGAGGGCTGCCGGGTCGCGGCAATCCGGCTCGCGTTCGCCCAAGAAGCATATGCGAGCCGCTAGAACCGGGTCGCGCGCGCCTCTCGCGGAGAGGGATGGATGGCGGGCTGACTCCCCCCCATGGGTGCGAATAGCCTCTTAGAACAGCGGAGCCACGCTGTTGGCAGACCAGGTTGGACTGCGCATAGTTTCTCAGAACAGCGGAGCTTGGCTATTGGCAGACCCGATAAAGGGCTTTTTGGTATTGTCAAGTCAGTCATTTTGGTTATTGGCAGTTCGGATTCCAAAAACTATAAATAAGACACAAGCGGTACCTCAGCAGGCACGCTTTCAGTGCCTCCTTGCTGCAGTTTTCAAGATCTTTCTGAGGGTACCTTAGCTCGGCATCTGGCTAAGGAGGGGAAGCGCTCTGAGATCTTCCGGGTGTGTGGTGGGACCTCCCTGCCGAGCCCTTGGGTCTGTTTCTCCTTGTCTTCTTTGTTGTTTCTCTTGCAGGAGCAGAGTAGGCGCGAGACCACCCCTTCCCCGAGGGTCGTACTCCACAGGAGACCGGATTCCGGTTTCAACATTTTGGTGCGGTGAGCATGGAGCGTGGTCAGTGAAGAAAAGCTTCAGCGAGTCGGATGACAGGAGGACAGGGATCAGACAGGCCGAACTCGCCCCCCCCCCCCCCCCCCCGCCGCCTCTCGCCACGGTGGGGATGTTGGAAGACTTCAGGAACGAGGTGTTGAGCCTCGTCAAATTCGCACTCGGCACGCAGGCCGAGTGCTCGACCCCGGCAGCCCAGATTACGGCCGCCCCCTCTTTGGGCGAGGACACTCCCGGCAGGCGAGCTGGGAAGGAGGTGGCCGAGGAAGGCCGGGGGTGCGAACTCCCCGAGCGCGAGCTTTTCCCCGGGTCGGCAGGCCGAGGCCGGTTCGGCGAGCTGTGCTCGCGAGACTCGCCGGCTCGCTCAGTGCGGGGAGGCAGCCCTTTCAGCGAGCTGGTCTCCTCAGCTCCAGTTCCAGACGGGTTCAGGGAGCCCGAGATATCCTACTACACCGGGAAGGGAGACCCGGTCCAGCATGTCCAATGGTTCGAGGATGTGGTCTCCATCCGTCAAATGTCGGACGGATTCAAATGCCGACTTTTCGCCATCACCCTCCGGGAGAAGGCAAGGGAGTGGTTCCACCAGCTCCCGGCCAGCTCCGTCTACTGCTTTGAGGACCTGCGTCGAGGGTTCATGCTGAGATTCACCACCTCGAATAAGAGGAAGAAGGAGTCCGAGTCTTTGTTCCACATTAAGTAGGGGGTGAACGAGACGTTGGGGAGCTATGTGGACTGATTCCAGGAGGAAGTTACTCAAGTCCAGGAGATGCCGGGCCATAGTCTGATGATGGCCTTTACCCTGGGCCTGCAACAAGGTTTCTTCCGAATGGAGCTGAAGAGAGTTCCACCCCTCTCCTACGAGGAGTTGATGGAGAGGGCGGCGAGAGAGGTCGACAGGGAGGCGTCGAACCCGGAGTTTGCAAGGAATCTGGCCAGGTGGGCCATGGAGGAAGAGAAGGAGACGAGAGGAGGAAGAGGACAACAGGAGAGAAGAGGAGAGCCTCGACAGAGAGAGCAAAGGCAGCTCCAGTGGCAGCAGCAGCCGAGGTGGGGGCGTCAGGAGCCCGACCGTCGACTAGGCTAGAGACCTGAATGGCAGGGGCAGTGGCCACAGCGGGGATACCACGGAAGGGACCGCTACCAGGGAAGGCAAGATCAGTTCCACCCTCCGGGCTGGAGGCAGGGCCAGAGGCCCCGTCTCCCCGATCAAGAGGAGGCCATGGCCATTGCCTTGGGAGCAAGGAGGGGGATCATGAGGAGGAGGAGAAGAGAGGTTAGGGTGGAGATGCCCTATTGCGACTTCCATCAGGAAGAGGGGCACGCCACGGCCACCTGCCCAGAGTTCCTCGAAATGAGAGGGAATAGGGAGCAGCAGCAGCAGCAAGGGCGGCAGGAAGCGAGGATTGAGGAGGTCCTGCCTCGGGCGGAGGAGGATCGTTGCGAAGACCGGGTGGATGTGGGGACCCGAGGAGGGATCGGAGTGATCCACGGGGGAGTGGGGATCGAGGCTTCCCGCAAGGCAAGTCTCCACACCATGTACCAGCGGAGCGTCGCCTCTACATCCCAGACCCCGCCACCGGAGGAGAGGATCACCTTCTCCAGGAGTGATATGCCAGACCACGAGGATCCGTTCTGTGATACGCTGGTCATCAAGGCGGCCATCAAGAATTTCACTGTCTCTCGGATCCTCGTGGACAACGGGAGTTCTGTCAACGTCGTCTTCAAAAAGGCATTCGACGCGATGAAGGTGGAGGCAAAGAGGGTGCTGGCCTCAGATGACCCCTTGTTTGGGTTTTCAGGAGAAAGGAAGGAAGTGGAGGGAGGAGTTGGTCTCCATGTCACCTTGGGGGGGCAGTCCCGAAACTGTAAGTTCGTCATTGTGGATGCCCCCAGCAGCTACAACGCCATCTTCGGGAGGCCCCTGATCAGTTCCTTCCGCTGCGTCCCCTCATCTTTCCATCAGTGCTTGAAGTTCAACGCTGAGGGGGTACAGGTCAGGGTCAGGGGGGACCCAAAGGTGGCACGGGAGTGTTATGTCACTGCAGTGAACACCATCTCCTGGCAGGAGGGAGCCGAGGAGATGGGGCGAAGGATGGAGGAGGTCGAGTAGGAAGCAGTAGAGGAGGAGCTAGAAGTGAAGGACTGCGCAGAAGATGCGGCAGGAGGAGATCTGGAGGAGGTGGCCGAAGTGAGGGGCGTGGGAGAGGAAATGGAGGTAGAGGTCCCCCTCCAGAGGAGGGGGATGCCGAGGGATGGGGGGAGCAAGCCAGGCTGGAGGCAGTAGAGGAAGTGGTGGAGCTGGAAGTGTTCACCAGAGGAGGTAGGATGGATAAGATCCGCGTCAGCGGGGGGCTGACCCCGGAGGACCAAGGCAGGATGCTGGAGTGCATCCAGAAGAATGTGGACATCTTTGCTTGGAACGCCGCGGAGATGCCGGGGGTTGACGCAGATGTGGCTTGCCACCGCCTCAACCTGGACCTGGGAACACGCCCCGTTCAGCAGAAGAAGAGGTCCACTGCGGACAAGCTGGCAGAGCCCATCAGGGAGGAGGTGGCGAAAATCCTCAAAGCCGGCTTCGTGTCTAAGATTCAGTACCCTGGCTGGGTCTCCAACGTGGTTATGGTTAAAAAAGGAGACGGCCGATGGAGGATGTGTAACGATGTTTCCTTACTTAATAAAGCTTGTCCTAAGGACTGTTATCCTTTGCCTCGAATCGACGCGCTGGTTGACTCAGCCATCGGTTATTCTGTAATGAGTTTCTTATATGCTTTTTCAGGTTATCATCAAATCAGGATGCACCCCCCAGACATCAAGGATGTCTCGTTCATCACAGGGGACGGATGATACTGCTACAAGATGATGCCCTTCGGGCTGAAGAATGCTGGGGCAACCTACCAAAAGATGATGGACAGGGTCTTCAAGGAGCAGAGGGGGAGGAATTTGGAGGTGTATGTAGATGACCTTATGATCAAAAGTCAGGATGTGGACTCCCACCTCCGGGACCTGGAGGAGACCTTCACCACCCTGCGCAAATACAAGATGCGGTTGAATCCCCTGAAATGTGTCTTCGGGGCCAGCAGGGGAAAGTTCTTGGGGCACCTCCTCGCCCCCTGCGGGGGTCGAGCCCAATCCAGACAAGGTCAGGGCTATCTTGGAGCTGGGGTCCCCGCGGAATGCGAAGGAGGTCCAACGGCTGACAGGGAAGCTAGCAGGGCTGAGTCGCTTCCTTTCTCGGGCAGTGGAGAAGTGCTCCCCCTTCTTCAAAACGCTAAGGGGTGGTCGGAGGTTTGAATGGACCAAGGAGTGCGAGGAGGCGTTCCAGGCCCTCAAGGCGCAATTGACGCAGGCTCCGCAGCTCCAAGGGCCGAAGGAGGGGGAGGACCTGTTCTTATATTTGGGGGTTGGAGCGGAAGCCTTGAGCTCGGTTTTGGTTCGTGAAGAGGGGAAGAGGCAGCTCCATATTTATTACGTGAGCCGGGTCCTGAGGAAGGTCGAGCTCCGGTATCCGATTTTGGAGAAACTAGCCTTAGCGCTGATCATCTCGGCTCGGAGACTGCGACCTTACTTCCAAGCACACTCAATCTGAGTGGTGACCGACCATCCTCTCCGCAACATCTTCGAGGGGGTGGAGCATTCAGGCAGGCTGGCTAAGTGGTCGGTGGAGCTGAGCGAGTTCGACGTCTCCTTCATTCCGCGGCTCTCGATCAAAGCTCAGGCAATGGCTGACTTCCTGGCCGACTACGTGGTTGAAGTGGCGGAATAAGAGCTTACCCGCCCGACTTCTTGGAAGGTGAGGGTGGATGGCGCCTCGGGAAGGCATTCCCTAGGGGTAGGGGTGATCCTGGAAAGCCCTCAAGGGACTCGAATTGAGCAGATGGTGGTGGTGCATTTTCCCATTACCAACAACCAGGCCGAGTACGAGGCCGTGATAGCGGGGTTACGCCTGGCCAGGGAGCTGGGGGTGTCGGATGTGGAGGTCCTTACTGACTCCATGGTGGTAACTTCCCAGATCAGCGGGGAGTTCGAGGCGAGGGAGCCCACCCTGCGATCGTACTTGGCCAAGGTCAAGGGGGTCATTGGCACTTTTCAAACTTTCACCATCCGACACGTGCCCAGGGAAGAGAATGAACAAGCAGATCAGCTAGCGAAGCATGGTCCCCAGGTGGGGGGCACCATCACCGACCTGTTCCGCCCCTCCATCGAAGAGGGAGAGCTCATGGAAATCGATCAACAAGCTTCGTGTATGGATCCAGTTGTGATTTTCCTCTCCACGGTATAGTACCCGGAGGGGGTAGACAAGAAGAAACTAAGGCACAAGTCAGCATATTACCTCCTCCAGGACGGGCAGCTATACAGGAAGACCCTCTCAGGGATGTTGGCTCGCTGCGTGGCTGAGGGCGAAGTACAGAGGATCTTGGAGGAAGTCCACTCCAGGGAATGTGGGAGTCACTCCGGGAGTCGGACCCTGGAGGGAAGGATAGTCAGGCAAGGGTATTTCTGGCCCAGCCTGGGCCGAGACGCTGCAGAGTTCGCAAGAAGATGTCACAAGTGCCAGTTATTCGCCCCTCTCCAGCTACAGCCAGCCCAGCGACTCAGAAGTATCACGGCCCCATGGCCTTTCGCAATTTGGGGAATGGATTTGGTTGGACCATTCCCCCAAGCCAGCGGTCAGAGAAGGTTCCTCCTGGTAATGATTGACTACTTCTCAAAGTGGATGGAGGTGAAGGCGTTGGCCAAGGTGACCTCCCAGGTAATCAGGAACTTTGTTTGGGGGGGAGATCATCTGTCGCCATGGGCTGCCCCAGGCCATCGTCACGGACAACGGGCCCCAGTTCGCCAGTTCCGAGTTCACCAGCTTCTGCGAGCAGCTTGGAATCGACCTCAGGTTCGCCTCGGTCCATCACCCCAGGAGTAACGGGCAAGTGGAGGCCGCAAACAAGATCATCATCAACCTCCTCAAAAAGAAGGTGGAGAATTTGAAGGGGAGCTGGGTGGAGCAGCTACCTGCAGTTCTTTGGGCCCTAAGGACCACCCCCAATACGGCTACGGGGGAGACCCCCTTCAAACTCTCCCATGGATGCGAGGTAGTGCTCCCCGTAGAATTCGAAGTCCAAACACCGCGAGTCGTGGCGGCAAAAGAAGGCCGTGAGGAATGGCAAGCGGAGAATGAGGAGGAACTGAGGCTCTCCCTTGACATGGTGGAAGAGGTGAGGGACCTTTCCGCTATCCGGCAGGAGGAGGTGAAAAGAAGAATGGCCAAGTACTTTGACAAGCATGTCAGGGTCAAGCAGTTCGTGGAAGGGGACTTGCTGAAGAAAGTGGATGCAGCAGGCAGGTCAGCATCCGTAGGGAAGCTCAATCCCAGCTGGGAGGGACCATTTATTGTAAAAGAAGCTCTAAAGTCAGGAGGCTATCGACTCCAAAATGTAGAGGGCGAGACCCTGAGTCGCACCTGGAGAGGTGACGACTTGAAGCATTTTTTCCCCTAAAGTATGTAAGCGACACTTTCGTTATAATGAATTTCTTCAACGCTCTAGTACTGTCATAGCCAGCCTGCATGGATGAATGGGATGTGTTTGGACCCCGAGAAGATCCCGCTGTCAGGCTCTCACCTAGCTGGCAGGGCCGGAAGTCACTCGGTGTCATCCTTGGCCTCGAGAAGATCCCGCTGCCAGGCTCTCACCTAGTTGGCAGGGCCGGAAGTCACTCGATGGAATGTGTTTGGACCCCGAGAAGATCCCGCCGCCGGGCTCTCACCTAGCTGGCAGGGCCGGAAGTCACTCGGTGTCATCCTAGGCCTCGAGAAGATCCCGCTGCCAGGCTCTCACCTAGCTGGCAGGGCCGAAAGTCACTCGATGGAATGTGTTTGGACCCCGAGAAGATCCCGCTGCCAGGCTCTCACCTAGCTGGCAGGGCCGGAAGTCACTCGGTGTCATCCTTGGCCTCGAGAAGATCCCGCTGCCAGGCTCTCACCTAGCTGGCAGGGCCGGAAGTCACTCGATGGAATGTGTTTGGACCCCGAGAAGATCCTGCTGTCAGGCTCTCACCTAGCTGGCAGGGCCGGAAGTCACTCGGTGTCATCCTTGACCTCGAGAAGATCCCGCTGCCAGGCTCTCACCTAGCTGGCAGGGCCGGAAGTCACTCGATGGAATGTGTTTGGACCCCGAGAAGATCCCGCTTCCAGGCTCTCACCTAGCTGGCAGGGCCGGAAGTCACTCGGTGTCATCCTTGACCTCGAGAAGATCCCGCTGCCAGGCTCTCACCTAGCTGGCAGGGCCGGAAGTCACTCGATGGAATGTGTTTGGACCCCGAGAAGATCCCGATGTCAGGCTCTCACCTAGCTGGCAGGGCCGGAAGTCACTCGGTGTCATCCTTGGCCTCGAGAAGATCCCGCTGCCAGGCTCTCACCTAGCTGGCAGGGCCGGAAGTCACTCGATGGAATGAGTTTGGACCCAGAGAAGATCCCACTGCCAGGCTCTCACCTAGCTGGCAGGGCCGGAAGTCACTCGGTGTCATCCTTGGCCTCGAGAAGATCCCGCTGCCAGGCTCTCACCTAGCTTTCAGGGCCGGAAGTCACTCGAAGGAATGTGTTTAGACCCCGAGAAGATCCCGCTGCCCTGCTCTCACCTAGCTGGCAGGGCCGAAAGTCACTCGGTGTCATCCGTAGGCCTCGAGCAGATCCCGTTGTCAGGCTCTCACCTAGCTGGCGGGGCCGGCGGTCACTCGATGACAGTAGTTTGCGACCCAGAGCGAATTATGCTGCCGGGTTCCCACCTAGCCGGCAGGGCCGGAAACTACTCAAATGGTGTTAATAATGGATTGGAATCGCGAAGATTAACCGAAAGGGGGTGAGGATCTAGCGTAACCACCCAGCCCCCAGATCGGCGACCGAAAGGAGGTGAGAACCCGGGTCGCGCCGCAAAGGGGTCAACCCGCAAGAATCTGATATCTCGGGCAAACAGCGAGCCGCCTCGCCTCGTCTGGTCAGCAAGTAGCCTCGGCAGCGGAGGCCGCGCCGCTGATGCAGGTCACCCACAGCAGACGACCTACCGGGCCTCCTATGACTCCTAAGCCGAATTCGTAGGCATACGACCTCGTCGACGCGGCGCGAGGTGAGCGGCAGCGAGCGCGAAAACGGGAAAATTACATCGCGCAATGACAGCAGACGGGCGTAAGTAACGAGTGGGGAAGCATTCATAAGAGCATTAATAGACGAAAATCAGAAAGTATAGGCGCGGCCCGCGCTTACATCTCAAACGACAAAAAGTATATAGTGTATACACCTAATAAACGAATGTCAAAGAAGCGGGGGCAACGCGAGATCCGGGGCGAGAAGTCCTAAATGTGCTGGAAGGACTTATCCCCGGGGTCCGGCACGGGAAGGAACAGCGCCGGCACCACGTCGCCCGCCGAGAGTTCCGCCGCCTCGCTCTTGAGGAGATCCACACGTCGCAACATCTACATCGTGTACTTCGCGGTGCTGGCGGCGTTCTTTTGCATCAGCACCTCCAACTCGTGGTCAGAGTGGTGTTCGAGCGGGCAGCAACTGTTATCTGGCGGAGGGACAGCGGCGGCGGCCTCCAGCTCGCGTACCCGCGCCGCCAACGCCGATTTGTCCTGACCAAGGGTGGCGATCTCGGCACCCATCCGGCTCGCCGTCACCGCATCCTAGGGAAAGGAGAGAGAATCGTAAGGTGGATTTGCGAGAAGGGGTGGTTATCGAGGGTGAACACGTACCACCCCACCCAGGTACTGCGCGAGGGTCTCCTCAGCCGCGTCGGCCCGTCTCCTCTGAAGATCCGCGTCCTCCTGAGCAAGCTTTCGGACCTCCTCCCTCTCGTCCGCCAACTTCTTGAGGGTGGTGGCGTTCCGCTCCAGCTGGGTGCAGCGCCTCCCAACCATATGGGCTAGCTCCAGGCCGCGCAGTTGGGCCCGCGCGCTCTCGTGGACCAGTACTCGAGACACCTCTTTGTCGTAGATAGCGGCATCCTCTCGCGAGTAGAGGCCGAACGAGAAGTTGTAGGCCTCTCCACCGATAGTGTCCTACTCCAGCCAACTCGGCAACAGGGTCGAGACCACTGCGCGATTTGACTCCTTGTCCCATGACATCAGCGGGACGCCAAGCTCGTCCAAATACTTCTCGCCGTAACCAAAGTTGCGGTGCCCTCTCGGCACCGGCTTCGCAGCATCTTGTGACCCGTCCGGCGGCGCAGAAGTGCCCGCCGCCCCGCCAGGGGTGTCGCTGGTCGAGGCGACCAGAGAGGGGAGACCCTCGGCAGGCTGGTCCGCCGGAGCCTTGCCTTTTCTCTGGCCCCCGGCGGGTCGCTGACCCGCAGTCTTCGCCATCTTGGGCGGGGGAGCGGGCTGTACACTGCCCGACCGCTTTTTAGCAGGGACCGACGGGGCGTCGCGCTGAGCGGCTTCTGTGGCCTGGGTGCGGGCAAGGACCCTGGGGGCGATCCGAGCACTTTTGTAGGGGGGATGAAGGGGAACGTCCCACTCGCCTGCCAAGAAGAGGGGGTGAGACAAAGAAGAAAAGGGTAAGGCAGAGCAATAGCGAGTAACAAACCTCCCCCAGGAGGGACGACAGCAAGGTCATCAAGGTTGCGGCGCAAGTACGCGACCTCGAAGTTCTTCCCAGCGAAGAACCCGCACAGCTCGGCCTCGTGGCCCCCGAGGCTGGGCGGGCGTTAGCTCGCCTCGCTGAGCTGCACCGGCGAGAAGGGGACGTTGCCGAAATCCCCCTTGACGAACAAGAACTTCTTGAGCCAGTTGTGACTCTTATTGACGGTCTCCCGCACCTTGAGGTGGGCGCTGGAGAAGTAGGCGGTCCCGTCCCGGTTCGCACGGAAGGAGAAAAGCTTGCGGAAAACTGCGAGACTGAACTCGACTCGCTCCTCCCGCAGAAAGCAGGTGAACCACACCATAACAACTATGGAGTTCGGGGTCATCTGACCTAGGACGACCTCGAAGTACTTCAGGACTTGGCGTACCTTGGGCCACAGGGGAAGCCGCAGACCCACCTCAAAGTGAGCCAGGGGTATGGCGAGCTCGTCCCTGGATAGATCGTTGATCTTCTCTCCTTCCCCGGGCCGTCTCGCCGAAAATCCCGGCGGGACGTGGTCGCCTAGGGCATCTAGGTACTCGCGCTCCGAGATGACGGCATGGGGAAAGTCGTGCTCTGAGAAGGTCCAAGCGCATTTGCTTTGTCCGTCCGCATCGCCGCTGCCGCCGCCCATTCCGCCGAACCATCACCGTTCGAGCGAGAGAGATCTAGAAGGCACGCGGGAGCCGTGCTTAGCGAGGAGTAGGAAACGGGGGAGTGTCTTGAAGCAGTGGGAGGATAAGAACCGGCAAGGCCTATTTATAGGGAGAAAGAAAGGACGGGAGATTTTCCGCCGAATGGAGAGGTGCGTGTAGCAAAAATCAGGCCCGACGGTTCGACTTCCCGACGCGCGGCTGCACCGTCAAGGCCGATCAGGCGCAGGTCCCACCCGATCGCATCCGCGCAGGAATTGAGCGGGCGAGTCTCGGCCCGCGCCCGCCCCGGATTCCGAGCGAGTCGGGGAGACTCCTAGCTTGCGAGCCCCTCGGCTCGCCCCCGCCCCGATCGGCAGGGCGGGTAGAGCGAATCCATTCCCTGACCTGCCCCCCCCCCCCCAGGGGGAGAGCGAGCAAAGTACGCGAGTACCCTCGAGCCCGCCCCGCAGAGAATAAAAGCAACAACGTGGTATTTTCAACATACATCAGCGGTAGAAAATTAGGCCCATAGGCGGGCAAAGAGAGTTGCAAATCGTAACAGATACAGGATAACTTCGAGATAGTAACAACCCGGCGATATCCCGCAGGCGGGGAGACGGAAGGGTGGATCAGTACTGGATCCACTTCCACCTGCCCCGCCGTTGCGTTCCGGATCGCGGCGGCACGCGAGGATAGTGATAGTCGCGCAACGCCACCAGCTCCTGCTGATCCAGGCCGACTTGCTCCGAGGCATTCCTTAGGCGCTCCTCGGCCCGCGTGATGTGCACACCAGGCGAAGTGACCTCGGTGTCGGCCTTGTCTTGGTCGACCCTCTTCACGAGCTCCTGGAGCAGCAGAGTATGTTTCTGGAACAGCCGCGTCACCTGCCTCTTCATCCCCGCTGCATCGTTCGGGTCACCCAGGTAATCTGAAACACCCTCCACGTCAGGCGGAGGCAAGTACCCTTCGCTCATCTCAGTTTCGGAGGAGACCATATTGTAGCCTGCAGAAGGGCGATTCAGAGGGAGCGAGCGAGAACAAGGCAGGTGCTGCGTAAGAGCTTACCCGGGGTTGGCACATCATCCATACCGATGGAAGGGCGAGAGGAGCCCGGCCGACCCTGAAAGGGTTCTCCCTCGAAGGTCGTAAGAGATTTCCCTAGCCCGGGGGGAACCGGCGAACGAGGGGTATTCGGGGGCGGGCGGTCCAGATCTGAGGGGCTAGCAGCCCTCTCAAACGACAAGGGAGGGGGGCGATCCTCCCCCCGGTCCTCCTCGCCTTCACGATGTAGTGCCTGCAAGACGAGGGATCAGAAACGTAGCAACAAGCCGAGGGGGAAGGTCTCATACCTCAGAAGCGACCTCATCACCGGCCGCCGAGCTGGAACCCGGGAGGTTATTCGCCGGGGACCGCCTCACGATCTTCCCCTTCACCGGCCTAAAGAGCGGGCCGAGAGACCCATGTGCTAACCAGGGGGCGGCCTCAAGGGCCTCCTCCCGAGTCTTCTGGCCCGCAGCCGCCAGGAGAGCTCGTAACTCTTCGCCGACCGGCATCAAGAAAAATGAGAGGGTCTGGGGAGACCCCCCCGGGCTCAGTGGAATATTTATAGCCGAATAGTGGGGCCCCACCAGAAGATTCCCTGCCAGCTCAGCACAGTACTCGCCGAACACGCGGGTTGGATGATTCTTTCCGAGCTTGTATCTAGCTCAGAAAGAGCGGGGATTGTGTACAACCCCGTGTTCGTCGAACAGGCCCCACCAGGAAGATCGAGTGGACCCAGTCCCATGACCCACACCCAAGCGACAAGCAGGCATGCGGCAATGGGTTGGTCCGCTCCCACTCACCTCAGGCGAGCGAGCCAGGCGAGACGGCTCCCCTGTCCCTCCCGCTCGCTCAGAGAGTCGTCGACCAGAGCGGGGGGCGACGATCGTCGAGCCAGTACTCGCGGATGGGTTCGGCGACCCGCGATCTGCGAGCCGTTCGAGGGTCATAATGTCTTCCTGCCCTCCCCCTATACGCGACTTGGTCTCCTATCCGCCTTGACAGAGGGTTGGCGGGTCGCGGCGGTACGGCTCGCGTTCACCCGAGAAGCATAGGCGATCCGCTAGAACCAGGTCGCGCCCGCCTCTCGCGGAGAGGGATGGATGGCGGGCTGACTCCCCCCCATGGGTGCGAATAGCCTCTGAGAACAGCGGAGCCACGCTGTTGGCAGACCAGTTTGGACTGCGCATAGTTTCTCAGAACAGCGGAGCTTGGCTGTTGGCAGACCCGATCAAGGGCTTTTTGGTATTTTGAGGTCAGTCCTTTTGGTTATTGGCAGTTCGGATTCCAAAAACTATAAATAAGACCCAAGGGGTACCTCAGCAGGCACGCTTTCAGTGCCTCCTTGCTGCAGTTTTCAAGAGCTTTCTGAGGGTACCTTAGCTCGGCATCTGGCTAAGGAGGGGAAGCGCTCTGAGATCTTTCGGGTGTGTGGTGGGACCTCCCTGCCGAGCCCTTGGGTCTGTTTCTCCTTGTCTTCTTTGTTGTTTCTCTTGCAGGAGCGGAGTAGGCGCGAGACCACCCCTTCCCCGAGGGTCAAACTCCACAGGAGACCGGATTCCGGTTTCAACAACCCCCACTCCTAGGGAATGCCTCCCCGAGGCGCCATCCACCTTCACCTTCTAAGGAGTCGGACGAGTGAGCTCTTCCTTTACCACCTCAATCACATAATCAGCCAAGAAGTCGGTCATTGCTTGAGCTTTGATCGAGAGGCAGGGAACGAAGGAAATGTCAAACTCACTCAACTCCACCGACCACTTGGCCAACCTGCCAGAATGATCCACCCCCTCGAAGTTGTTGCGGAGAGGATGGTCAGTCACAACCTGGATTGAGTGTGCCTGGAAATAAGGTCACAACCTTCGGACCGAGACAATTAGGGCGAAAGCCAGCTTCTCCAAAATTGGATGCCGGAGCTCGGCCTTCCTCAGGACCCGACTCACGTAATAAATAGGGAGCTGCTTCTTCCCCTCTTCCCGAACTAGGACGGAGCTCAAGGCCTCTGCCCTGACCCCGAGATACAAAAATAGGTCCTACCCCTCCTTGGGCCCTTGTAGTAGCGGATCCTGGGTCAACTGCATCTTCAGGGCCTGGAATTCTCCCTCGCATTCCTTGGTCCATTCAAACATTTGACCGCCCCTTTGTGTTTTGAATAAGGGGAGCACTTTTCCCCAGCCTGGGAGAGGAACCTACTTAGCCCTGCAAGTTTCCCTATCAGGCGATGCACCTCCTTAGTATTCCGTGGCGACCCTAGCTCCATGATAGCCTTGACCTTGTCAAGATTCGGCTCGATCCCCGCAGGGGTGAGGAGATGCCCCAAGAACTTTCCCATGCTAGCCCCGAAGACACATTTCAGTGGGTTCAATCGCATCTTGTACTTGCACAGGGGTAGCAAAGGACTCCTCTAGGTCCTGGAGGTGGGAATCCACATCCTGACTCTTGATCATGAGGTCGTCCATGTACACCTCCAGGTTCCTCCTCTTTTGCTCTCTGAAGACAATATCCATCATCTTCTAGTAGGTTTCCCCTGCGTTCTTTAGCCCGAAGGGCATCATCTTGTAACAGTAGCATCCATCCCCCGTGATGAACGAGACATCCTTGACATCCGGGAGGTGCATCCTGATTTGATGATAACCTGAAAAAGCATCTAGAAAACCCATTACAGAAAAACCAATGGCTGAGTCAACCAGCGCGTCGATCCGAGGCAAGGGATAACAGTCCTTAGGACAAGCTTTATTAAGTAAGGAGAAATCGATAAACATTCGCCACCGGCCGTCTCCCTTTTTGACCATGACCACATTGGAGACCCATCCGGAGTATTGGATTTCGGACACGAAGCCGGCCTTGAGAAGCTTTGACACCTCCTCTCTAATGGGCTCTGCTAGCTTGTCCGCGGTGGACCTCTTCCTTTGCTGGACGGGCGTGTTCCCGGGTCCAGGTTGAGGCGGTGGCAGTCCACATCCGCGTCAACCCCCAGCATCTCCGCGGCGTTCCATGCGAAGATGTCCACATTGTTCAGGATGCACTCCATCATCCTGCCTTGGTCTTCCGGGGTCAGCCCTCCGCTGACGCGGACCTTCTCCACCCTGCCTCCACAGGTGAGGAACTCCAACTCCACCACTTTGTTGTGTACATTGGAATATATGTACCTGATTTGAAGAAGCCTCACAATACTAGAAAACAGGCTTTTGGCCAGGGCAAATTGCCCTGCCAAAAAGTCCAAAACCGTGGCTAAAACCCTTTAGCCACGGTCTATCCACGGGAAAAATCCGTGGCTAAAGTCAGCGTGGCTAAAAAGTTTAAGCCACGGATTGGCCGTAGCAAATACTATTAGCCATGAAAAAACTGTCGTGGCTAATATCTTGACTTTTAGCCACGATTTTAATCCCTGGCTAAAAGTGAACTCATCATTTTTTAAAAACTATTTGCCACGGTTACAAGCCGTGGCAAATAGTAATTTAAGTTTTTTTAAGAAAAAACACATTCAATACTTTAATGATTTGTTGGAGATTTTAATTGCAGTTGCGACGTTATGTGAACATGTTTTTCATAAATAGTAGATCATTGGAAGTTGGGTCAATAGTGTTGCGACGTTATGCTAACATGGGTCAATAGTGTTGTTCGCAATGGTGCTCACGATGTCTCACATTAGATGTCCATTCAGAGGAGTTTCTCAATGAAACAAAAAACTATAATATATTATTATTTATTAATCACGAGATACCCACGCTTAATGCGCATTCATTCTTAGTTCTTACTAGTTGAATAAATTGGATATCATCAGCAACATCTGTTACCATCTTTCTTTAAAATAAAAGATGATCAATGTAAGGGGTATTGCTAGCAGAAAAAAATTGATTTTTCAGCGTTATCTTAGAGAAATGGATCATTGAAAATGGTTACTGGTTAAACCATGGATAGCTAACATATAATGTAAGGTATTGCTAAGATTCTAACCTGGATAGCTAACATATAATATACCATAATCTCCAAAATATGATCCTTGTATCAAGACATTCTTCTGCCAGAACTTCTCAAATGTCAGAAAAACTGTTGTGTTGTCAAAGGATTTTCCAAGTGGAACTAGATGAACAAGCACGTCAGTCTCTGCAGAATCTTCGGTTGCAGAATTCGCTCCCATAACACGAACTTGACTTTGTTTCATAGATATTCCGGTCGCAATTTCTTTTTCAAATTCAGAAACCAAGGGAAAGAATGTGTACAGATCGATACCGAGACGCAGACCAATTTTAATTGGTAAGACACAAGCACAAGACGACCCGGGAGATGGATTTGTAAGGGGTGGATGGCACATCATAGAGCCACAATCTGCACCCACATAATATGTATATATTATAAACAAACGTGCATTTGAAGAATTACATTTCAACATGGTTATAATCAAAGCATCAATAACTATCGAAGTAATACCCAGATTAGGAGGTGGAGGGGGTGATGCTCTTTTCGGTTCTGGTGATGAGGCCCAAGAATTATCTCGAGAAGTAGAAGTAGGAGAAGGTTTTGGGGAGAAAATTTGCCCTATTAAAGAGAGGTTAAAGCCAGTAAAAAATTATTTACATAGTAGGAAAAAAGTAGATAATCTTACATGGTAAATAAGAAAATGCCAATGAACTTACATATGAAATAACCAGGGGGACTGGCTGGTGCCGGAAAAGGAGCAGCAGATATTTCACCAATTGATGAAGAAAACGTGGCCTGGATCGGAGAGAGATCAAGGCCTACAAAGAAGAAAAAATGGAGTTAAAAGTGCTGCAACTTGTCAAAGTTTTTCTCATCATTCTAATCTTTGGGGAATTTGCATAAAAATCTCGGGGTGGGGTAAAAAAGAGATTTCTAAGTCTATAGTCCGGTCCTCAAAACTCTTCAAAACGTTGCAAACAATAGCATGTCTCTTAAGTTATATTCAAAAAGTTGGTAAAATCTTGGTGCATATGCTAGGCCACCTACCCTTGCTTAGAAGGTTTCAAAAAGTGTAAACATTTAAAAAGGTTATGTGAACACTATTATAGTTTTTTTTCCGTTAGCATATTGCAAGAAAATCAGGAATCTATTTCTTCCCTTTTTCTATGAGGAATCATAGAAGTTCTCTTGACGAATAGAAGTAAAAGGATCTATAGCATTCCAATGAAGCGTTCCATATTTAAAAAATATGCTTAAAGTACATCTCTAACTAGTTGGCATCCAAAATGGATAATTAAGTATAATACCTTTTCAATGCAGAACCCTTACAAAATTTGAGAATAACCATAAAAGCCATATCATAAAAATTTTCATTGATAAGAACGTAAACCAATTTTGAAAGCTTCCGATTCCCTGTAGTTATCACAAAACCCTTCTAATACTTTAGAAACTAAATTAGAATGGAAACCAAAAGACATGATATATAAAAAAAGACATGAAAACCCAAACCAACCTTTCCCCGACATCCGACATATGCAACATTGATAGATGTAGATGAAAAATAGTAATAATAACGAAGTTAAATGGAGAATGAATGTCATCAAGTAATATAGTCCTCTGATTTCATTGCCAGTAGTGATCGTGTTTCTCAAGTGAAGGTCCTGAAAATAACAATGAAAAGGAATAATAAGCCACAACAATTTAGATTTTTGTCATGGTGCTAAGGGAGAGGAGATCTCAAGGAAAATTAAGGATATAAAAGTTCTGCTCGACATGAAAAGATGTGATAACATCCAGTCACACAAGCTGAAGCTACGAAGCAATCAACAACCACAACAAGGGGAAGACAACTATGCCTGTTAAGACAAGTGTAGGCAGTCGTGTCTCCAATCTTAAGACCAGTTGCTCCAGATTCAATGATCATTTGCCTATAATAGTAACACAAGCGATACCTGAGGTAGATGAAGCAGATGTGACAACATTGGCAGAACCTTGAGAGGCTGAAATAAGGGTCTGGTATAAGATATCCAATTTCTGACCTCTGCAAGTTTGGGAACAATTACAGTGAGCTCTGGATACAAGCCCAGACATGTGAGAATGCTGTTTGGAAGACCTCACAAAATTTGAATCATGCGACATCAAACGCTAGAGCCTCCTGTTTTGATAGTCGATAAACAAAATTTCGCAAGAGTTCTGAAAGAGGGAACGCGATCTCGAGCGAGCTCGATCCGTAGAATCACACAAGAACTAGAAGGTTATGTGAGATCAACTCATGTCCACTCTAAGAACAGAGCACGCGAGAGTAAAGGACACCCGATAATGATTTAGTAAGACCATGGCATATTTATGATGGTGAGATACCTGGATGATGTATCTATTATGGTGAGGGGTACTCGATCTGGATAGTAATCCACAGGGGGGCGGGTGGGGGGTAATACGCTCGGGACGTTCTCCGGAAATGACTCGGTGGCGTCAGCGACGATGATGCTCGACTTCCCTGTGCCTACATCCCCGACTACCATGATGCGGACTCCCGAGAGGCCGACGAAGTTCGTTGGGCTGCTGGACACGGCCATGCGTCGGCGGAGTAGATCTTCGAGAGGATGGTTTCGCCGGAAGTGGGCGTCGAGCGGAGAGAAATTGCTATGCAATGGCGGCTGGGGACCTGGCGTTTTTAGCATGGTAGGAGAAAAGATATGCTTGAGTGCGAGAGTAGGGCAGTCGAATGGGATCCAAAAGGTCGACCGTGCAGCAATTTTTTTGGCTAATGGTTTAGGTTTTTGCCATGAATTTGTTATCCGTGGCTAATAGTAATTATTAGCCACGAAATATGAACCGTGGATAATACTTAACTATTAGCCACGATTTTTAGTCCCTGGCCAAAAAAAGTGTAGCTAATACTCACTTTTCTAGTAGTGTCACCCTACTCAATGATATACATCAAGGTGTATTTGATGTGCTTTGAGTTTATGTGTGCAGGTTAAGTAACTGCAGGGAAAGCAGGAAAAGTTTCTAAGTCCATGTGTCGACACCTAGAAGAAAAGTGTCGACACTTAAGAAGGCTTGTCTCGACACCTAGAGAAGCTGTGTCGACACTTGGAGTAATTGTGTCGACACCAGGAAGGCAGAGTCGACACCAGAAGAAATGTGTCGACACATACAGGCAGTGTCGACACACAGTGAAGAATTGTCAACATAATCAGTGTCGACACTTAGAAGCAGTGTCGACACACAGCGAAACTTTGTCGACATCAAAAGTGTCGACACCAGGAAGCTATGTCGACACTCAGCGAACTTCAACAAAGTTTAAGTACAAGTGTCGACACAAAGGAGATGTGTCGACACTCAGCAAAGTTTCAACACATGAAGAATGTGTAGACATAAAGGAGATGTGTCGACACTCAGCAAAGTTTCAACACATGAAGGCAAGTGTCGATACAAAAAAGTTGTGTCAACACACAACAGAAATCAACGAAGTATTGAAGAAGAAGTACTTGTGTCGACACACTCAATCAGTGTCGACACATTCAACAGAAGGCTTGTGTCGACACACAGGATCAGTGTCGACACATTCTGAAGAAGCAGTGTCGAGTAGCTGTTACAACAACACAAGTAGTTGTGTCGACACCATGAAGGCTAGTGTCTACACTTAGTCTACTTGTGTCGACACTTAGTCTATTTGTGTCGACACATAAAGACTATCTGTCTCGACACTTTCAGAAAGTGACAGAGATTTCAAGAAGTGACTGGATGACTTGACAGCTGCCATTTTCAACCGGTCAACTGCAACTGTCAGAGCTGTCAGAAGGTTGTTAGAAACCAGATCAGTCGGTTACCTTGGAGGAAGACTATTTATATACCTTTCTCCTTCGACAGAAAGTATCAAGGAAGTAATCAATCAATTGAATCACAAAAAAGGAAGAAGATCTTCAAGTGAAGATCTAAGAAGTTGGAGAGAGAGAGCTCCT
Organism: Platanthera guangdongensis; assembly: GCA_039583875.1. NCBI lineage: Eukaryota > Viridiplantae > Streptophyta > Magnoliopsida > Asparagales > Orchidaceae > Platanthera > Platanthera guangdongensis. The sequence goes on along the minus strand of CM077163.1, from coordinate 162,467,309 downwards.
TCTAAGAAGAACAGCTATTGAACCAGGCTGATAAGTAAGATTCAGATCGAGATCTGATTCACAAGACAGCAGTTGATTGAAGATCATCTGCACAGGAGATTCAACCCTAATGTGTTCTAATTCAAGAAACTTTGAAGAAAGCCAAGGGTGGTTGATCTTTGCCTAGTTCTTCCAAGAACTCATCAAGAAGCCAGTCAATTCATCTCTCTCTTTCTGAATTGTGGTTATTTACTTTGTAAACTTTATATTTTGTAGGATCTTGTATAGATCTGAGTTGTAAGCCTAAACTATAAAGGCTAAGGTAGGGCTTTAGTGCCTGAGTGTAGGAGATTCTATTCTCTGAGTGTAGGCTTTGATTGAAGGCTGAGGTAGGGTTGTTTAGCCTGAGTGTAGGTCTTGGTGAAGACTGAGTGGTAAGGCTTTGTGCCTGAGTTGTAGGAGTGGGGTTACTCTGAGTTGTAGGAACCTGTTTGTGGTTCTGAGGTGTAAGATCTGAGGATCTGAGAAGGAGTGGAGAAGTTAGGCCGAATCTAGTACACTACTATATAGGAGAAGGGGGAAAGTGGATGTACTCAGACCTTGGGGAACCACTATAAAAATCTGTGTGTACTCTGTGTGTGATAAATTCTGTGATTGTTGTATTATCTGTGCTGAATTGTTGTAGAGAATTGCAAATACAGGTCTTATTATTCAGTGTTTGTGCCTGTAATTTTAAAAAGATTAAGTTCACCTATTCACCCTCCCCCTCTAGGTGATTAGGTACTATTTCTTTCAAGTGGTATCAGAGGGAGGTTACTCAAAAAGGGACATAACAGTCTGAGTAAGATCCTGTAGGCAGAATCAGAATAATCAAGATTCAAGAAAATGGGTTCTACAGAGAATCACAAAGAGCTGGGGTCCATGAAATTGCCAATCTGTAGAAAAGAGATATTTGGCATTTGGAAAGAGAGGGTTAGACTTTTTATGGAAGCCTCTGACCCAAGAATATACATTATATTCAAAGAAGGGCCATATGTGCCAATGAAAGTATCTGTTCTGGATGCAAATCAGAGAACTCCCAAAGACTATTCAGAAATGACTAAAGATGAAATTATTCTGGCCACTATGGACAAGAGGGCCCAGAATATTATTGTTAGTACAATTGATGATGCAACATTTCAGAATTTAATTCACTGTAAAACTTCTAAAGAAATGTGGGACACATTAATTGTCTATATGGAGGGATCAGTAGAAGTAAGACAAGACAGGAAGTCTTTGTTAAATTAGGAATATGAAAGCTTCAGACAAGGAAAGTCTGATAGCATTACTGAATGCTACAAGAAGTTCTATAGGATAGTAAATGAATTAATGACCTATGGAAGAGAATTCAGCAACTATGAGCTGAATGACAAGTTCTTAAGATCCCTGACTAAGGACTGGGATACCAAGATTTGTGCCATTAGGGAAATGGCAAATTAGCTGATATACCTCCTCCAACTTTGTTTGGAAAACTGTTATCTTATGAGATGCAGTTAATTGTTAGAAAGGAGGAAGAGAAGACTACTAGAGTGGAGCACAAGGAAAGAGCTGTGGCCTTCAAGACTGAAGCCACTAGGAAATATAAAAGCAAGTCTCCATCTCCACCTCAAAAAGTTGCTGAGGCTGAGACAGATGAGTCAGAAAGCAAGAATTCAGATAGCAGTGAAAGTGATGAAGATTTTGCTGCTTTTACAAGACATTTTCAAAAGTTTCTGAAGAAGAAGCAGTGGAGGTCTAAGCCTTCCACTTCACAGATAAAAGATGACTACTATCAGAACAGGAAGTCATCAATGAATGATAGAAGAAAGTCCAAGCCAAGTAAAACTACATCCTCAAAGATTGTATATTATTGTTGCAATAGACAGGGACATGTGGTGGCTAACTGTCCTGAAAAGAGGAAGGAGACAACTGATAGAAAGAAAACACAATTTAAGGGCAAAAAGGAAAAGTCCTTTATTGCCAAGAAAGACAAAAGTTTGACTGATCAGTCATCTTCAGAAACAGATTCAGAAGCTGAAGCCTATATTGGGTTGTTTGCTGAAGAGGAGGAAGATGAGTTCATGCAGTTAATGAATTCAATTTATGAGCATGAGGACAATCAGTGCAAAGGGCTGATGGCCTTATCTGAAGGAGATAAAATCCAGGATCAGCCTAGACCAAGTAAGGTACAAAATTGTTCTTCTCGTTCAATTTCTTGTACTGAGTCAGAATCAGATACATCTGCATCAAGTGATGTGGGTGGGTCTGAATCTGAAGGTGATATTCATCAGTTAATTGATGAATATAGGGACTTGCTGCAGACCTTAAAGAAAAGCAAAACCTTGGCCAAAAATCAGGCAAAGGAGATTGCTAGTCTTAAATTGGCTGCTGCTGATTCAGACAAGTTGTTTGATCAGAAACTGAATGAAATAGCCAGGCTGAAGAACATTGCAGTTATTCAGATGGGAACTATTACATTTAAGAATGATCAAATTAGGAATCTAGAGGTTAGACTTCAGAAGGAGAAGGATATTGTGGCTAGCTTTTCTAAACCCAAATCTGTTTTACCCTTGATAGATGAGTTTGTACCTCATAAGGGTAAGGCTGGATTAGGATTTACAAAACCTGCCTGGACTGCTAGGTCCAAGTCTAAGGGCAAAGCCCCAGAACTAAACAAAAAGCCTGATGTAGATACTTCAGCTAGGGTTGTACCTAAACAAAGGTACAACAGGTTTGAGTGCTGGTGTTGTGGCAAGATAGACCACTTTGCCATAGATTGTTGGCACAATTCAAGTGTCAAGAAGAGTAGCAAACTACCTGCTAAAAGAGTTACAGGTAGTTTTGTTAAAAGTCAAACTAACCTGCACCAAGGACACAAGAATAATTTGGGTTCTAAGGTTAAGTAATCTGTTTTGCATGTGAGTCCAAGTGGCCATGCCCCTATATGGTACTTGGACAGTGGATGTTCTAGGCACATGACTGGAACTAGGGGGTTGCTGAAGGATTGTACATCTATCAAAGATGGGCCTAAAGTTACCTTTGGTGGTTCAGAAAAAGGAATCATCAAAGGCTTTGGTAACATTACTAGTAACTAAATTACAATTACTCAAGTGGATTATGTAATGGGTTTGAAACATAACCTCATTAGCATAAGTCAGCTGATCAGTGATTTAGGATATAACATCTCATTTGTCAAAAATGGTTGTCATATCAAGAGATCAAATGATCAAAATATCATTCTGACAGGATATAGGAAGAGAAATGTCTATTGTCTAGACATTATGTGTGAGAATAATGTTTCTCCTATTTGTCTTGTAGCTGATGAAAGAGTCTCACATTGTGTTAAATGGCACAAGAGGCTGGCTCATCTTAACTATAAGACAATTGGCCAACTGTTTAACAAAGAGTTAGTGAGTAATGGTCCTCAGGTTAAGTGTATAAAGGATGGGATATGCTTAGCTTGTCAAAAGGGCAAGCAGACCAAATCCACCTTTCATAGCCTTGATAACAAGGATTTTGTGAGGTGTCTATACCTCTTGCATATGGATCTTTTTGGTCCTATGCCAGTTCATAGCCTAGGTAAGAAAGTCTACACATTTGTGGTAGTTGATGACTACTCAAGGTATTCCTGGGTGTTCTTCCTAAGGCAAAAATTTGAAACTCCAAGTATCTTGTATAGTTTTGTTAAACAAATTCAGAATGAATTGGACAGTACAGTGGTCAAAATCAGAAGTGACCATGGTACTGAATTTCAGTCTTAAAGTAAGCCAAAACTGTGTGAGGAGTTTGGAATTTTTCAGGAATTTTCCTCACCAAGAACACCTCAGCAAAATGGTATTGCTGAAAGGAAAAATAGAACCTTGATAGAGGCTGGTAGAACCCTATTGAGTGACACTTCTCTCCCAGAATATTTCTGGGCTGAGGTAGTTAATACTACATGTCATGTAATCAATAGGGCTACTATCACCAAACGCCACAAGAAGACCCCCTATGAGATTGTGAAGGGCAGAAAACCAAATCTATCCTATTTCAGGATCTTTGGTTGCAAGTGCTATATCCTTAATAATGGTAAGTCTTAAATAACCAAGTTTGCTGCCAAATCCCAAGAGGGAATCTTTGTTGGGTACAGCAACAACAATAAGGCTTATAGGGTTTACAACTTGATTACTCAAGTTGTAGAAAAGTCAGTACATGTAGTTTTTGATGAAGCATGGCTCATTGACAATGAATTGCCAAGAAGTGTTTGCAGCTCTACAGGTGTAACTGAGAAGATGGACAAGCTTACCTTAACAGAAGGTTCTTCTGCAAGTCAGCAAGTGGAAGATGGTGGCTGTTGTCCAGGGGGGGTACATGTAAGACCCCCCCTCCCCGGATCCCAAAACACGGCACGAAGGGGGAGTCTTATGCCCGGAACAGCCGCCTTGCGGTAGCATTAGCACACGGGCTAACCTATACCACAATACGCCTATTCCGCCGGCTACAACAATATCAATATAAATCATGCCAACCCAACCAAATAAATAAACATGAGAAGTCAAAATCCACACTAAGTATGTAATGTCCAAAAACATCAATAAAGAGAAGCTAAAACATGCTTCTACAATATATCAGAGTACAGCTAAACATTGCCCAAACGGGCTACATCAGAGTATCAAAAACTAACATCAGCAACTGACGGTATCGACGGCACCGTCACATCAGGCCCTGTCTCCCTGGCCTGGCTGTCCTGCTGCGTAGTCTGCGGCTGCTCCACCTGCGGCGTGACCTCCTAAAAAGGAAGACGTAGCAACCGTTAGTCGAAACGACTAAGTGGTTTCACATCCGCTCCCCCGGCGACTCCTCGGCACCGGGCGGAGAAAGAGAAACAAGGGTACAATATTTATAAGTGTATGACAGGTACAAACAGGTGGCAGTAGAGTAAGAGAAACAGTATCACTATCAGCATTTATATAAGAGCTACAAGTAAACTAGCAAGTATAAGTAAGAGCAGGAAGTAACTTAACTTATAAGAATGCCCATACAAACTTATAAGTTAAGGATCGGGTTACATAAAAGTAACTCATCGTATAAGAGTGCACATACAAACTTATACGATGAGGATCTTGTTGTGCAATGTTATGAATGCTATGAATGCTATGCAATGACTCACCCATGCACACCCATGCAACTGCTATGTCGACACAGACTATAGTTCCCACTTTTCGAGCAGGTAGCTAACCTCTCAGGCATCAGCCGCCGTGGCCAGGCGGTGACAGTAGAACGGGCACTTCTACTACTAGGCGGGTATCACACTACTTCACCTAGGCCTTCGTACGCCTCAACGCTAAGAACACAACAGCGGAGCCCATGCGTACTATGGCCCAGCGGGGTCTTGGGTAGATGTGCACCAAGAACACAGCCCGAACTGGCCTTGCGTGACCCGGAAGGGGCCTCGGAAGAAAGCACGAGGACACAGCCCAACCGTCCACATGATCGGAGGGGCCTCGGGACGTGAACACCGAGGACACAGCCCAAACCGACCAAGTCTAACTGCCAACTCCCGTCGGTGTGACGACTGGCGAGCCCGTAGACCTGCCACACTATCCTTAACCCGGGATTACGACACCGCGTGTCGACTCACACCACATGCAAATATCACATCAACATATCAAGGAAGGGGCCTCGGAAATAAACACGAGAACACAGCCCAACCATCCATCCACACCTATCTCAACACAACAAAACAAGTGACGGTCAACACCGCACTTTCATTCTTCCACAATACTACCCGTAGGGAGACGACACTCTAAGTATTGGACTAATAAATTTCATTTCACCAAATCAACATATCATGGCCATAGTTTAATCTTCTATATGTCATTCCATATGAACTCTACATAAGACTTATATGATGCGCATATGTTATAATCTATCAACATCTTATCAATTCGATTCGATTAAACATAAAGGAAACCACCCAAATCTCAAGACAACTTGCAATAATAAATCAGTTGTATGCATTCTAAATAATAAACACCATCATTCAAAGTTCTTCGGTGATTAGCATCAATTATCTAATCTTGACAGAATTCCACCGACTCTAATTGCACTTTATATTAAACCAGAATTCTAAGTGTATCACTAATCTGGACAGCAATTTCGACCGAAGATTCCCGAGGCTACAGGAATCCGGTGAAGTCGTGCAACCCCTCGTTGGAAAGATCTTTTCATGATCTACAACTTTCATATTCAGGTCACAACCCAGATCTGACAATAACTTACTCGAAATCGGCTTCAAAGTTCACTGCGCACAGAACACAATTTCTGTGCACAGGAATTGCCGGACAGCAAACTCGATTTGGTTTTCCCGGGGCCACAGACATCACCTGAAGTCGTGCAACCACTCGTTGGAAAGGTATTTCCAAGGGCTACAACTTTCGTGTTTGGCCAAAAGCCCAGATCTGCACATATCCCACATAAAAAGGGCCTAGAAGATCGCTGCGCGCAGAATACAGATTCTGCGCGCATCTTAAAGAAAATGAACGGCATCGGTTCGTCTTCCTCGTCAAGGCGATCGTTCCTAAATTTTCCAGAATTATTCTCCTCCCTTATTCAACCTCAAAGGCCATAAACTCCTCACGAGACCATCCACCCATCGTCATATTGAAGAAAAGGGGAAGGGTTGAAGAGATCTAAAATCTAGGATTCAAATCCTAGCATGGCCTAACCTAGAAATCTTCTCCTCACCATCAAGTTCTCTTGAACCGATGTCTCTCCTAATTATCTAAGATCTAGCACCAAGGGAGAGGGTAGGAAACTCACGTTGACTCCAGCGGTACCACCATTTCCGGCCATGGATCGCGTAGTTCTCCTTGGCGGCATCTTCTCTTCCGCGGCGATGGCGGAACTCCTCCGGTAGAACTTGCTCCTGCAGTTCTCCTCTCACCAGGAAGTCTCACAGGAAATAGGGGAAGGAAAAGAGAATGAAAAACGGCTAGGGTTTCTCTGCCCCTTATAAGCAAAATGTGACACGGGTAGGGACACGGCCGTGTCCGTACCCGTGTCCTGCTTCTGCGAAACGGCCGTGGCGGTTTCCATGTCGGTTCAATGTTTGACACGGGTCGGGACACGCCCGTGTCCCAACCCGTGTTCCCATGACACGGCCGTGTGCCTGGCCGTGTCATCGGCCGTGTGCATCTTCAGTTACATCTCGACACTTCTCGTCGAACTCAACTCGACGCACACGGGTAGGGACACGCCCGTGTCGCTACCCGTGTCACGCACACGGGTAGGGACACGGCCGTGTCACTACCCGTGTCACCATCTCGACGACTCTCGACGATTCAACACGGCTCGTCGAGATCATCTCGACGCACACGGGTAGGGACACGGCCGTGTCACTACCCGCGACGATTCTCGACGATCTCGACACGCCTCGTCGAGATCGTCTCGACGCACACGGGTAGGGACACGGCCGTGTCACTACCCGTGTCACTTCTCTCTACACTGATTTCTCCACTTCTCCACAAGTGCAGCCCAACTCCCTGCACTTCTCAGGACTTGAGTCAACCCTCCTGACTCAAAAACTCACACACTAGGGGCCTAGAGCGATTCGGGTCGTTACAAATCCTATAAACAAAATAAAAGATTTCGTCCCCGAAATCAGGCTTAAGCTGTGTGGAGAAAACTTAACAGGAAGTTTATCACATGTTTTTAAATAAGGTTACCTTGGGCAAACAGCTCCGGGTAGCGTTGCTGCATCAAATCCATTGGTTCCCAAGTGTACTCCTCCTTCCCATGATTCAACCATAGCACCTTTACTAAGGGAACACTTTTGCGGCGTAATGTTCTTGTCTCGCTGTCAACAATCCGCACCGGCTCTAGTCGCACAGACCTATCTGATGCTACTGCACCATCAGTAGTGGGATATACTGGTCGGGCCGCAACAGTGCTTTTCGAAGCGACGACACATGGAACACGTCGTGGAGATTTTCTAGTTCTGGCGGTAACTCCAACCGATAGGCCAACGGGCCGATCCTTTCCAATATAGTATAAGGCCCAACATACCTTGGGCTGAGCTTTTTCACTCCACGCACCCGCGACACTCCATGCATCGGCCGAATTTTGAGGAACACTTTTTCGCCCACCTGGAACTCCACCATCCGATGCTTTTTATTATAATATTTCGCCTGTCGACTTTGAGCCTCCAACATGCGATCCCGTATCAATCTGACCGCCGCATCAGTATCATCTATGTATTCGTTTCCCAAAGCCTTCGGATCTTCATCTTGCATCCAAGACAAGGGAGTCCTGCACCTTCTTCCGTAAAGGGCTTCATGGGGCGCCATACCGATGCTTGCTTGATGACTATTGTTGTAGGAGAATTCCACCAGGGGCAAGAGTCTTTCCCATGGCTCTCCTCTGTCCAACACACATAGCCTCAACAAATCCTCCAGCGTTCTGATTGTCCGCTCTGACTGTCCGTCAGTCTGAGGATGAAAAGCGGTACTAAAGGTTAGGCGTGAGCCCAAATACGCCTGCACCGCCTTCCACTCATTTGATGTAAACCGACCATCCCTATCCGAAACAATCGTCTTGGGCACGCCATGATACCGTACAAATTGCTCCACAAAAAGGCGTACCAAAACATCCACGTGTGCTTCCTTCTTCATTGGAATGAACCGGGCTACCTTTGTTAGTCGATCCACAATAACCCACACCGAATCATTCCCGGAGCGGGAACGAGGTAGCCCATGAACAAAATCCATGGAGATATCCTCGAACTTCCATTCGGGGATGGGCAGCGACTGCAACAAACCACCGGGACTCCTGCATTCAGCCTTCACTCTTTGACAAGCTTCGCAATGTGTAACATAGTAGCGAACATCCTTCTTCATTCCCGGCCAACACATGGTCTTCCGCAGTCCGGCGTACATCTTAGCAATACCCGGGTGCACTGAATATTGAGAGGAATGCGCCTCTCTCAATATATCCTCCCGAATTTTGCCGCCCTTGGGAATATAAAGTCGGCCACGAAAATAAACGAGGCCGTCTTTGAGTGTGTACTCATCGGTGGTCCTATCTTCAATTGCCTCGATTACCGGGGCCAAGGCCGCATCCATACCTTGCTCCACCCGAATCCGATCTCGGATATCACAAACTATGCTCACGTTGGCCAAATACTCCGCATACTCTGTCGAAGGATCCTTGAATACTAGAGTAATTTCCATCTCCTCGATCATCCGAGCCAACTCCATGCTCATCAGCCGAGACTCTGGGCTAGAGCCTGGCACTTTTCTACTCAAGGCATCGGCTACCGAGTTCGCTTTCCCGGGGTGGTAGTTCATGGTGAACTCATAGTCGCATAGAAATTCCAACCACCGCCGTTGTCTCAGGTTCAACTCCTTCTGAGTGTGAACATACTTCAAGTTTTTGTGATCGGAAAAGATCTCGCAGTGGACGCCATATAAATAATGCCTCCAGACCTTCAAAGCGAACACCACTGCTCCTAACTCCAAATCATGAACCGGGTAATTGATTTCATGTTTCTTTAACTGCCTTGAAGCATAAGCGATCACATGCCCGTGCTGCATCAGCACCGCTCCCATCCCTTGATATGATGCGTCTGTGTAAACCTGAAATCCTTCCTTCCCAGACGGAAGTGCAAGGATGGGGGCGGAGGTAAGCCTATCCTTCAACTCTTGAAATGCTGCTTCACATTTAGGAGTCCACTCAAATGGTACACCCTTCTTCGTCAAGGAGGTAAGAGGAAGGGCAATCTTGGAGAATCCTTTCACGAACTTGCGGTAGTAGCCAGCAAGTCCAAGAAAGCTTCGTACATCGGCCGCCGACTTCAAGGGCGACCACTCCTTCACGGCCCGCACCTTAGCTGGGTCCACAGCTAATCCTGCTCCACTGATCACATGCCCTAAGAAGGCAACCTCCTTAAGCCAGAATTCGCACTTGCTAAACTTGGCATACAAGGCGTGCTCCTTCAATTTCTTCAAAACTAAGGTCAGGTGCTCGACATGCTCCTCCTCCGTCTTTGAATAGACTAAGATGTCGTCGATGAAAACGATGACGAAGATGTCCAAGTATGGTTCAAACACCTTGTTCATCAGGCTCATGAAGGCCGAAGGTGCATTCGTGAGCCCAAACGGCATTACTGTGAACTCATACAAACCATATCTCGAACTGAAGGCTGTTTTCTGAATGTCCCCCTCTTGTATCCTCAACTGATAGTATCCAGAGCGCAAGTCTAATTTAGAGAACCAATGCGCTCCCACTAATTGATCGAACAACTCGTCGATCCGAGGTAGAGGATAAGTGTTCCGCACCGTCAATCGATTGAGTTCCCGATAATCTATGCACAATCGCAGGGTTCCATCCTTCTTCTTTACGAACAATACGGGGGCACCCCACGGTGACGAACTGGGGCGAACGAACCCTGAATCTACTAGTTCTTGCAGTTGAACTCTAAACTCCGCGAGTTCTTTCGGGGCCATTCTGTACGGAGCCTTAGATACAGGCTTGGCACCTGGTACTAAATTAATCTGGAAATCGACCTCTCTATGCGGCGGTAATCCTGGTAGCTTCTCAGGAAATACCTCGGGAAAGTCCCGCACAACCCGTACATCCTTTAATTCCAACGCTTCCTCCTTCAACTCGAACCAGATCATGAAGACCTCGTCCCCCTTCATATGAGCTTTTACAACCTGGATAGAAGATAATATCATACGTGGCGCGAAGCCAATACCTTGGAAGATGACGTCAGAGTCTCCATGCCTCAAATAGATCCGCTTCTCCGCGCAGTCGATCCTCGCGAAGTGCCAGTCCAGCCATGCCATGCCCAAAATGATGTCAAACTCCGGCATTCTCAGAACCGTGGCCGGTGTATCAAAGGCCTTCCCATCAATAAATAACTCCAACTCGCACTTGGCGGTCGCGATCATCTCCGAGCCGTCCGGAAGGCGTACACGTCGGGCTATTCCCGTGAAGTAATGAACATCACCCACGTCTTTTATGAAATCTTCGGACACAAAAGAGTGTGAGGCACCGGTATCGAACAGCGCATAGGCCGTCTTCCCGCCAATAATCACGGTGCCTAAGTGTCAACGACCAAAACTTATTGCTAGTGTCTAATAAGTTCTATTCAATTCGTGTTAAACCATGCAGATATGTAAATTAATTAAATCATACCTGCAATCACATCTTGTGGGTTCCTTTCCTGCGCCATGTCAAGCGCGTACACCTGATCCCGGACCGGTCCGGGGTTTCCTCTTGGCGGTCCTCGTCCTCGACCACGCATATATCCCCGTCCTCGTGGAGCTGGTGGAGGGAGAGCAGGAGGGAGAGCAGGAGGGACGTTCCCATATAGCTGTGGGAAAAAACGTCGGATGTGGCCCGGCTGGTTGCATTCGAAGCACACCAGACCACGACGCCCTTCAGGTTGTTGAAATCGCTGAGGCTGTGGGGGTGGGGGCAACGCAGGCGGCTGCGGAACTGAATGCTCCACCCTATAGTTTCGGTGGACACGCCCTCCACCTCTTTGATAACCTCTTCCTCCTCTGAAGTCCCGTCTCCTTCTATTACTTGGGCCGGCTTCCATCACGTCCTCCGCAGGCCTCTTACTACATCCCATGTGGTCCGCCTCCAATCTTTTCGCCATATCAATGATCTCCGCCAAGCTACCATCCGCTATAAACAAAAGGGACTGCCTTAGGGGATCTCGCAGCCCTTTATAGAAGCGCTTGGCATAACCTCTGTCATCCAACTCATAAGAGTCCGCAAACCTTGCGAGATGCTGGAATTCCCGCTGGTATTCTGTAACCGACTTTGATCCCTGCTTTAGTAGAAGGAACCTCTGCTCAAGCTCATCTCGGGCCGATGTAGGGATAAAGTGCTCCAAGAAAACCTCCGAGAATTCACTCCAACTTATCTCTGTGTAGATCCGGCCTTGGAAGGTAGAGCCCATGAGGGACTTCCACCACCTCTTCGCATGTAAGTCCAAGACAGACACTGCCAATGTTACTGCCATGTTGGCCGGGCAACGGATTCCAGCCAACAACTCTTGTATCGTGTCTAGCCATTCCTCTGTACGTACGGCTGACTCCGTCCCAAGGTAGACGGGAGGGGAGAGAGCCCGAAAGGTGCTCAGCCAGTTGGAGCTCGGGGCCTGTTGTTGCACCGGAGCCTGTTGTGCCTTAAAAGCATCAAGAATGGCGGTGAGTGTTTGCCCCAACTCAGACTGTTGGAACTGAGTGGGTATGGGAGGGGTAGGAGTACCCCTCATCGGCTCAACATGCAGTGGAACCTACACGTACACGACAAATTTGTGGTCAGGTTGGCTAATTGTAGGGTCAAAGTTGGACAAACTTAATGTGAATTACATATGGGCACACCACTGCTTCCGCTAAGTCAGTTTGTCCCCAAACTGACTAACCAAACGGGGGTGGCACCATTGTTGAATGACTTCGTAGTTGAGGATCGTGGCAAACTGATACCATTTGTAAGACCCCCCCCCTCCCCGGATCCCAAAACACGGCACGAAGGGGGAGTCTTATGCCCGGAACAGCCGCCTTGCGGTAGCATTAGCACACGGGCTAACCTATACCACAATACGCCTATTCCGCCGGCTACAACAATATCAATATAAATCATGCCAACCCAACCAAATAAATAAACATGAGAAGTCAAAATCCACACTAAGTATGTAATGTCCAAAAACATCAATAAAGAGAAGCTAAAACATGCTTCTACAATATATCAGAGTACAGCTAAACATTGCCCAAACGGGCTACATCAGAGTATCAAAAACTAACATCAGCAACTGACGGTATCGACGGCACCGTCACATCAGGCCCTGTCTCCCTGGCCTGGCTGTCCTGCTGCGTAGTCTGCGGCTGCTCCACCTGCGGCGTGACCTCCTAAAAAGGAAGACGTAGCAACCGTTAGTCGAAACGACTAAGTGGTTTCACATCCGCTCCCCCGGCGACTCCTCGACACCGGGCGGAGAAAGAGAAACAAGGGTACAATATTTATAAGTGTATGACAGGTACAAACAGGTGGCAGTAGAGTAAGAGAAACAGTATCACTATCAGCATTTATATAAGAGCTACAAGTAAACTAGCAAGTATAAGTAAGAGCAGGAAGTAACTTAACTTATAAGAATGCCCATACAAACTTATAAGTTAAGGATCGGGTTACATAAAAGTAACTCATCGTATAAGAGTGCCCATACAAACTTATACGATGAGGATCTTGTTGTGCAATGTTATGAATGCTATGAATGCTATGCAATGACTCACCCATGCACACCCATGCAACTGCTATGTCGACACAGACTATAGTTCCCACTTTTCGAGCAGGTAGCTAACCTCTCAGGCATCAGCCGCCGTGGCCAGGCGGTGACAGTAGAACGGGCACTTCTACTACTAGGCGGGTATCACACTACTTCACCTAGGCCTCCGTACGCCTCAACGCTAAGAACACAACAGCGGAGCCCATGCGTACTATGGCCCAGCGGGGTCTTGGGTAGATGTGCACCAAGAACACAGCCCGAACTGGCCTTGCGTGACCCGGAAGGGGCCTCGGAAGAAAGCACGAGGACACAGCCCAACCGTCCACATGATCGGAGGGGCCTCGGGACGTGAACACCGAGGACACAGCCCAAACCGACCAAGTCTAACTGCCAACTCCCGTCGGTGTGACGACTGGCGAGCCCGTAGACCTGCCACACTATCCTTAACCCGGGATTACGACACCGCGTGTCGACTCACACCACATGCAAATACCACATCAACATATCAAGGAAGGGGCCTCGGAAATAAACACGAGAACACAGCCCAACCATCCATCCACACCTATCTCAACACAACAAAACAAGTGACGGTCAACACCGCACTTTCATTCTTCCACAATACTACCCGTAGGGAGACGACACTCTAAGTATTGGACTAATAAATTTCATTTCACCAAATCAACATATCATGGCCATAGTTTAATCTTCTATATGTCATTCCATATGAACTCTACATAAGACTTATATGATGCGCATATGTTATAATCTATCAACATCTTATCAATTCGATTCGATTAAACATAAAGGAAACCACCCAAATCTCAAGACAACTTGCAATAATAAATCAGTTGTATGCATTCTAAATAATAAACACCATCATTCAAAGTTCTTCGGTGATTAGCATCAATTATCTAATCTTGACAGAATTCCACCGACTCTAATTGCACTTTATATTAAACCAGAATTCTAAGTGTATCACTAATCTGGACAGCAATTTCGACCGAAGATTCCCGAGGCTACAGGAATCCGGTGAAGTCGTGCAACCCCTCGTTGGAAAGATCTTTTCATGATCTACAACTTTCATATTCAGGTCACAACCCAGATCTGACAATAACTTACTCGAAATCGGCTTCAAAGTTCACTGCGCACAGAACACAATTTCTGTGCACAGGAATTGCCGGACAGCAAACTCGATTTGGTTTTCCCGGGGCCACAGACATCACCTGAAGTCGTGCAACCACTCGTTGGAAAGGTATTTCCAAGGGCTACAACTTTCGTGTTTGGCCAAAAGCCCAGATCTGCACATATCCCACATAAAAAGGGCCTAGAAGATCGCTGCGCGCAGAATACAGATTCTGCGCGCATCTTAAAGAAAATGAACGGCATCGGTTCGTCTTCCTCGTCAAGGCGATCGTTCCTAAATTTTCCAGAATTATTCTCCTCCCTTATTCAACCTCAAAGGCCATAAACTCCTCACGAGACCATCCACCCATCGTCATATTGAAGAAAAGGGGAAGGGTTGAAGAGATCTAAAATCTAGGATTCAAATCCTAGCATGGCCTAACCTAGAAATCTTCTCCTCACCATCAAGTTCTCTTGAACCGATGTCTCTCCTAATTATCTAAGATCTAGCACCAAGGGAGAGGGTAGGAAACTCACGTTGACTCCAGCGGTACCACCATTTCCGGCCATGGATCGCGTAGTTCTCCTTGGCGGCATCTTCTCTTCCGCGGCGATGGCGGAACTCCTCCGGTAGAACTTGCTCCTGCAGTTCTCCTCTCACCAGGAAGTCTCACAGGAAATAGGGGAAGGAAAAGAGAATGAAAAACGGCTAGGGTTTCTCTGCCCCTTATAAGCAAAATGTGACACGGGTAGGGACACGGCCGTGTCCGTACCCGTGTCCTGCTTCTGCGAAACGGCCGTGGCGGTTTCCATGTCGGTTCAATGTTTGACACGGGTCGGGACACGCCCGTGTCCCAACCCGTGTTCCCATGACACGGCCGTGTGCCTGGCCGTGTCATCGGCCGTGTGCATCTTCAGTTACATCTCGACACTTCTCGTCGAACTCAACTCGACGCACACGGGTAGGGACACGCCCGTGTCGCTACCCGTGTCACGCACACGGGTAGGGACACGGCCGTGTCACTACCCGTGTCACCATCTCGACGACTCTCGACGATTCAACACGGCTCGTCGAGATCATCTCGACGCACACGGGTAGGGACACGGCCGTGTCACTACCCGCGACGATTCTCGACGATCTCGACACGCCTCGTCGAGATCGTCTCGACGCACACGGGTAGGGACACGGCCGTGTCACTACCCGTGTCACTTCTCTCTACACTGATTTCTCCACTTCTCCACAAGTGCAGCCCAACTCCCTGCACTTCTCAGGACTTGAGTCAACCCTCCTGACTCAAAAACTCACACACTAGGGGCCTAGAGCGATTCGGGTCGTTACAGTACAAGATACTCCTGATGCTAAAGAAGACCAAGAGGTGCAGTTGAATGAAGAAGCTGAAGGTGTACAACCAGAAGACAGGCTGCCTCCAGCAAATAGTCACTTAAGGGATCATCCAGCCAATCAAATAATTGGAGATCCCAGACAAGGAGTGCAAACAAGGAGCAAGAATCTAAGTACAGTTCTTTACTCAAGTTTTCTATCCCAAGTTGAGCCAAAGAAGTTTGAAGAAGCAATCCTAGACCCTCATTGGATTGAGGCCATGTAAGAGGAGCTGAATCAATTCAAAAGATGCAAGGTCTGGGAGCTAGTTCCTAAACTCAAGGACCACAACATTATTGGAACTAAGTGGATCTTTAGGAACAAGTTGGATGAAAATGGAATAATCATAAACAATAAAGCTAGACTTGTTGTAAAGGGATATAGGGAGGAAGAAGATATTGATTTTGATCAAACCTTTGCTCCAGTAGCAAGACTGGAAGCAATAAGGATGTTCCTTGCCTATGCAACATTTCAAGGATTTAAGGTATATCAAATGGATGTTAAGTCAGCTTTTCTGAATGGAAATCTGAAGGAAGAAGTTTATGTAGAGCAGCCATCAGGTTTTGTTGATTCTCTTAAACCTGATTATGTTTATAGACTTATGAAGTCTTTGTATGGATTAAAACAAGCCCCAAGTGCTTGGTATGAAACTCTATCTAGTTTCCTCATTGAGAACAAATTCTCAAGGGGAAAATAGACAAGACTCTATTCCTTAGGGAATCCAGAGGTAAGATTATCTTAGTCCAAATATATGTAGATGACATAATATTTGGGTCTACAGAAAGTAGTCTTTGCAGAAAGTTTGCAAAACTCATGCAAGGACAATTTGAAATGAGCAGTATGGGGGAACTTAAGTTCTTTTTGGATCTCCAAGTTAGACAGACTGAAGATGGATTATCCATATGCCAGTCTAAGTTCACCCTAGAATTGATAAGGAAGTATGGTATGGAATCATCCACTACCATGAAAACTCCTATGGGGTCAACAATGTATCTAAGCAAACATGATGTAGGGAAACCTGTAGATAAAACTTTGTATAGAGAGATAGTTGGCTCCCTATTGTATTTGACTGCTAGTAGACCAGATATCATGTATGCTACATGTGTCTGTGCTAGGTACCAAGCTTGCCCTAAAAAATCTCATTTGACAGCAGGCAAAAAAATTTTGAGATATCTTAAGGGCACTCCTTATCTAGGCCTTTGGTACCCTAGGAATGGAGATTTTGAACTGACAGGTTATTCAGATGCAGATTTCGCAGGCTGCAAGGAAGATAGGAAGAGTACTACAGGAACCTGTCAACTTCTAGGTGGAAGGCTGGTGTCATGGAGTAGCAAGAAACAAACAAGTGTGGCTATCTCCACAGCAGAATCAGAGTATGTTGCTGCAGGAAGTTGCTGTGCTCAACTTCTATGGATTCAACATCAGCTAGAAGATTATGGTATTCAAGTAAGTAGGACACCTTTATTTTGTGATTCTACTAGTGCCATTTCTATTGCAAATAATCCTGTCTCTCATAGTAGGACTAAGCACATAGAAATAAAATACCATTTTCTAAGAGAACATGTGGAAAAAGAAGACATTTCCCTAGAGTATGTTAAGACAGATAATCAGTTAGCTGATATGTTTACAAAGCCCTTAGATGAAACCAAATTCAATAAGTTTAAACTTGAATTAGGAATGATAAACTTAGAATAGTTTACAAAAATTGGCTAAGTAAAATAGTGTCGACACACAGAGTTGTCTGTGTCGACACATAGAAGTGGTGTCGACATTTCAGAGAAATGGTGTCGACACATCTAGGAAGTCTGTGTCGACACTTCAGAGAATTAGTGTCGACACATGCAGTGTAGGTGTCGACACATCCAAGGTGGTGTCGACACTTAGGATTTACACAGAATTGGTCTAGTAGAGTATCGACTAAGTGTCGAGCTGAGATATATAAGTGTCGACACATATATTCTGTCGACTATACTTGTGTCGACACATAGTTGTCGAGACATTAGAAGTAAGTGTCAACACTTTTCAACAGTGTCGACACAATTCAAGTATGTTAACGCGCCTTTTCACCTTCAATTTTAGAAAGGTATAAATAGGTTTTCCCCATTGTTTGTCGACACGCTCCCCTTAGTCTCGCGACCAAACTTGTGTGTCGACATTTCTCTTCTCTAAATTCAAAATTTCTTCAAACCCTAATGGCGCCCAAGCTAGAAGAGAACATTAATGAAGGATATGAGCTCGTGCGACACGCCTTTGATGACGCGGAACCCGAAATCCAAGGTGTGGTAACCCTAATTGCAGAGACAGGCCTAGAGTATCTTGTTTCAGAACCTATCAAGATCTGGAAGAAGAAAGTCCTCGAATTCTTGAGTGCAACAACTCTTGATGAATCTGGACTCAAGATTAAGTCCAAAGTTCATGGGGCAAAGGTGAAGGTCACTCATAAGAGTCTCAGGAAGATTCTACATCTCCCAAGAACTACAGAAGAGGAAGATGTTTCTGCTTCAAAAATAAGGGAGGCACTGACATGGTGTGGACTTGATTCAAACCTGAAGATTGGATCAGTGTTCAACAGGAAAGGAATGAACATACAGGGCAAGTTTTTATCTGAGATAGTTAGCAAGGTAATACTGAGCAAGAGTGGTGGGCATGATAGAATTTCAGCTCACATGTTCAGTTTGATGACAAGGATAATTTTAAAACTTAATATTGATTGGTCTACAGTCATGTTTGATAAGATAAAAGAGAGCCTGAAGAAACCCAATATGGGTAGAATTTTGAGTCTATACTTAGCTGGAAGTATTCCTGAAGTGATGAACCAAGCTGCTAGTTCAAAGATAAACGACATGAGGAGAATGGATGTAAGAATTTTCTCAAGGTGGGATAGAGTATTGACAAAGGAACTGCCAACTCCCGAAAAGGAAACACCTCAGAAGAAGAAGAAGAAAGCCATTGTGGCACAAGAATCCTCAAGTAGCTCAGAGGAGCAAGTGATGTTTTGTTCAGATGATGGAGAGGATAGCAATGCTGGACAGTCACCAGCAAGACAAGAAGATGCACAGAGGCAGGGGGAGCTACCATCAGCTAGCCCTATTCACCTGGATCCATTCTAGGGGGAGCCTCTATATGTGTAAGAGTCCACTCACTTTGGATAGTGAAAGGGCTACCCAAACTATTCTAGAGGTAATTACTGAAGTAAATCGATTAAATTTCCATATTGAGGATGAAGTTTTGTCTGAACCATTACTTGATGTTGATCAGCAAACACAGATACAACCTCAACCACAAGATGTTGTCATGGAGGACACATCTATTGCTGATAAAATGGAAACAGATGCTCCTGAGATAAGAGATTCTTCTGAACAACCTCAACATGAGTTTACACTAGAAGATCTGTTCCCTGACTTATTACAAAATGACCTTGAGAGAGATAACAGCTGTTGAGGGGGAGAAGGTCAATATTGAGGGGAGCATGTAGAGGAGACTGGTAGACAAGAGACTGAGGAGCAAAGAATTGCTGAGGAGCTACCAAGGACTGAGAAGGATTTTCATCCTAGTCCTAAGGATAGAGTAGCTATTGCTAGTACTTCTGCTTCAGAGGATGAAGAGGTTGCTAGAGCCAAGAAGAGGAAGTTTCAGGTCTTCAAGAGAAGAAGCCAGACCTACAAGAAAGCACTACAGACAATTGCTCCACAGTCTGCCCCAACAACTGATTATAGTTCTCTGTTGGTGGCATTGCAAATAAAGCTAGATGAGCAAAGGAAGGCAATGGAAACTTATATGGATGAGCATCATAAGGAGCTACAATTTTCCTTAGCTCAAGACATAAAATCCATAAGATTTGAAGTGAATCAACATAAAAAGGAAATGACTGACTGCTTCCATAAAGGAGGAAATGCAGTGGTCTATCTGGCTACTCATCAAGAGAACATAAAGAAACAGGTTGATGACATGGCAGTCAAACAAGGATATGTCCTGGAAAATCAGCTAAGAATTAATGATAATCTGACTGCTTCTCATAATGCCATTGTCACTGAAATGAAGAATCTAGCTACTGCCCAGACTGCACAAAGTGCTACTGCCAAAGCTGAGTTTGATAAGCAACTCCAAGAAAGTCTACTTGTTGTCCACACTGCTATTGCAGATTCTCAAAAGATTATTACTGACAGGTTCCAAAGGTTAAAACTTTTTATAAAGATGGAGTTAAATATTTGAATGCTCAAATCAGATTCCAGAAAGATGATCTTAGGGATCACATAGAGAGAGAAGTCATAAATGGGGAGAGGGTACTAGTCAAAGCCAGCTCTGATCATGCAAAATGGATTTCAAACTCCATCAGAGCCACCCTTGGATATCCACCTTTATGTGATGATGATAATGTTGCAGAGTCTGGCATCAATCCTGCATACTTTGGAGGAGAGCAAGCTGAAGTGGCTCAAGTGATATACCCTCCTGCAGATTTTGACATGATACATCAGGAGGACTATAGCCACCCTTGGATATCCACCTTTATGTGATGATGATAATGTTGCAGAGTCTGGCATCAATCCTGCATACTTTGGAGGAGAGCAAGCTGAAGTGGTTCAAGTTATATACCCTCCTGCAGATTTTGACATGATATATCAGGAGGTATAGTCTATGTATAGTCCTCCTGAGGGTAATCAGAATGTTATTCTTGAAAACGTTGTTCAGCTTGTGCCAGAGACAGTTCTAAAAGAACAAGAGGCCCAATTATCTAAGAAAAGGTTCAGAGAGCAAGCTGAATTAATGCCAGATTTTGAGCAATGGAGCCCAACCTCTAGGAATATCATATTAACTGCTTGGAAGGCTGCTAAGGATAATTTCCTAGAGAGAGGCAAATGGTATTCTGACCAAGAATGGAAGAAACATGAGGCTAGGCAAGAGGTCATAGTTCAATACAAAGAAAGGCTAAATTAGGGAAGCTACCTCCTAATGCACATGAGCCTAGCAAGTATTTCTCTAAGCCTTATCACTATTTTGAAAGACAGAAGATAGGGGCTGAAGAACAGAAAAAGAAAGATCTTAAAGGGAAGAAGCCTGCTGATGACAATGAAGCTCCAGTCCAAGCAAAGATTCAATCTGGAAAGGGCATTGTAATCAAGGAACCAGAGCAGCCATAGGCTAGAACTTTCTTAAGTTTACAATTTGTAATCATTTGCATGAAACTCTATGTAAACTTTTGATTAATGAAAATGTTTGAAGTTGTAAGAACAATGTTATATGTTCAAAATATTACATTATTGTTCTGAGATAATTGTTTTTACATGTTCTGTTTATACATGTTTAGTTCTTACCCTGTCATTTAATATTGTTATACATCATATTGAGACTTTGTTATGTATGGTGTATATCATTGACTAAGGGTTATGTCTTCTCCAAATAGGGGGAGATTGTTGGGTACATTGGAATATATGTACCTGATTTGAAGAAGTCTCGCCCTACTCAATAATATACATCAAGGTGTATTTGATGTGCTTTGAGTTTATGTGTGCAGGTTAAGTAATTGCAGGGAAAGCAGGAAAATTTCTAAGTCCATGTGTCGACACCCAGAAGAAAAGTGTCGACACTTAAGAAGACTTGTGTCGATACCTAGAGAAGCTGTGTCGACACTTGAGTAATTGTGTCGACACCAGGAAGGCAGAGTCGACAACAGAAGAAATGTGTCGACACATACAGGCAGTGTCGACACACAGTGAAGAATTGTCTACATAAATAGTGTCGACACTTAGAAGTAGTGTCGACACCCAGAGAAACTTTGTCGACATCAAAAGTGTCGACACCAGGAAGCTATGTCGACACTCAGCGAACTTCAACAAAGTTTAAGTACAAGTGTCGACATAAAGGAGATGTGTCGACACTCAGCAAAGTTTCAACACATGAAGAATGTGTCGATACAAAGGAGATGTGTCGACACTCAGCAAAGTTTCAACAAATGAAGGCAAGTGTCGACACAAAGTAGTTGTTTCGACATACAGAAGAAATCAACTAAGTATTGAAGAAGAAGTACTTGTGTCGACACACTCAATCAGTGTCGACACATTCAACAGAAGCTTGTGTCGACACACAGGATCAGTGTCGACACATTCTGAAGAAGCAGTGTCGAGTAGCTGTTACAACAACACAAGGAGTTGTGTCGACACAATGAAGGCTAGTGTCGACACTTAGTCTACTTGTGTCGACACTTAGTCTATTTGTGTCGACACATAAAGACTATCTGTCTCGACACTTTCAGACAGTGACAGAGATTTCAAGAAGTGATTGGATGACTTTGACAGCTGCCATTTTCAACCGGTCAACTGCAATTGTCAGAGCTGTCAGAAGGTTGTTAGAAACTGGATCAGCCGGTTACCTTGGAGGAATACTATTTATAGACCTTTCTCCTTCGACAGAAAGTATCAAGAAGTAATCAATCAATTGAATCACAACAAAAAAAGGAAGAAGATCTTCAAGTGAAGATCTAAGAAGTTGGAGAGAGAGCTCCTTCTAAGAAGAACAGCTGTTGAACCAGGCTGATAAGTAAGATTCAGATCGAGATCTGATTCACAAGACAGCAGTTGATTGAAGATCATCTGCACTGGAGATTCAACCCTAATGTGTTCTAATTCAAGAAGCTTTGAAGAAAGCCAAGGTGGTTGATCTCTGCCTAGTTCTTCAATTAACTCATCAAGAAGCTAGTCATTCATCTCTCTCTTCTGAATTGTGGTTATTTACTTTGTAAACTTTATATTCTGTAGTATCTTGTATAGATCTGAGTTGTAAACCTAAACTATAAGGCTGAGGAAGGGCTTTAGTGCCTGAGTGTAGGAGATTCTATTCTCTGAGTGTAGGCCTTGATTGAATGCTGAGGTAGGGCTGTTTAGCTTGAGTGTAGGTCTTGGTGAAGACTGAGTGGTAATGCTTTGTGCCTGAGTTGTAGGAGTGGGGTCACTCTGAGTTATAGGAACCTGTTTGTGGTTCTGTGGTGTAAGATCTGAGGATTGAGAAGAAGTGGAGAAGTTAGTCTGAATCTAGTACACTACTAGATAGGCGAATGGGAAAGTGGATGTACCCAGACCTTGGGGAACCATAATAAAAATCTGTGTGTACTCTGTGTGTGATTAATTCTGTGATTGTTGTATTATCTGTGCTGAATTGCTGTAGAGATTGCAAATACAGGTCTTATTATTCAGTATAATTTTAAGGATTTCTGCCCCCCCCTCTAATTTAACAGCAAACCTGGACTGCTCCACCCATCTTTCAGCATCCCTCTCCTCACCCCTCCACCTCCATCTCTTCCTCAGGCCATCATTCGGCCTATCTCATTTTCTGTTTCACACCTCTCCTCCCTGCGCCCTCCAACCTCCTGCATCTGCCTT